>PYHW01009421.1:1366105-1406055 GCA_013186435.1 Turdus rufiventris
ATTTCAAACCATTTTTGCTCGGGACAGGACCGGCACAGTACCCGGTAAGGGCAGATATTACATTTTTTGTTAATAGATTAGCCGCCCTGAAATATTAGCCGCACTTCCGGGTCTGGACGAAAATTTAAGTCAAAATGGTGCGGCTTATATTCGTGAAATGACTGTATATGCTATCACCCAGACTCTGCCTGCACAGAAGATAACAAACACAAATTGTTTAAGCGGAAATTCTGTCTGGGTATTAGTAATAAGCCTTTTCCATGAAAATAAAGTTAAGCACTTGAATACGTTGTTGTCACTTCAAAAAATTCTCTACGTGGTGGGGATGTAATGAAATCCGTTTTCATTCATAAATCAGTTCTGATTATTAAAAAGGCTCAGGTAGTATCTTCCCTTTTTTGTGTACCTATGGCAGTACTGCTTCATTCCTAAGTATCTTACCACATAAAGGGCTGCTTTGTGAGGTTGATGATAGATCTTTATCCAAGTTTTGAAAGAAAATATGAATAATAGCCTTCAAGTGCTGACATTCAATTTTGTGATTTGGGTTAGCTTTAATTGTCATCCAAAAATTGTTTCAGTTTTACACCAGTACAAAAAATCCCAAAGAACTCTGGACTCTTTGTGGAGAACTGAGATAATTTTCTGCTATTGATGCATAGAAACAGAGTGTAGTTCTTTGTTTTGCTGTTGATGTAGAAAAATGTCAGACAACTAGATTCATAGTTTCTGTAACTATATAACTATAGGAATTATAGTTTCTATAAACCGTAGTTTATAGTTTAGAACCAGAGTTATACTGTACTAGAGTATGATTCTTTGTTTTGCTAGGATGAAAATTGGCCAATTAAATACTACCCCTCTTAATGTTCTTTTCCCACTTTTTGGTCCAAAATAATACTAAACTTACCCTTCATAATAAATAATACTAAATATTAATACTAAAATTGTCCTGATTTCTAAAATACCCTTAAATTCTTTACCTGCCTCTTTTGGAAAAAAAACCCTAAATGAACAAATACAGCAAAATTAGGGCTCTGTTTGTGAATTGAGAGATATTGTCAACTTATTTACTTGTATCTCGTACTTGGACAAGCTAAATGAAATGTAAGAGATACAATTTTTGCAGCTCACATGCTCATTTTATCACAACTTTCCACTGTGAAACTTTCTTCCAGTAACAGGAAATATTTTAGAGATGAATAGCAATTTGAAATGCTTAAATTAGTTTCTTGGTCATAAGCTTAATCTGTTCAGTAACAGTCCTTCATTATCAATCTTATTGTATTGGTGAAGATTCTTATAACTTCATCACTGTCAACTAGTCTTTTGTTATTTTTTTAGGAACTGGTGGCTGATAGATCATTGCTAACCCGCTCAAAAGCAGGTCTGATATGAAGACTGCTGACAAGACCGGGTGCTGAAGCTAGATCTAATAATACATTTGCTTTTATAACAACACAGAGAAGCCACCAGGAATTAAAAATACTTCTTTGTAGCTCTTTGTTGGCAGGCACTTTTTTTTTAATGTGATTTGGTATGATTTTAGATGGGCAGCAATATATAAAATTTTGTGGTTTGATTTGGTATGGTTGGAGCTTTTTGGTTTGGTTTAGGTTTTTTATAGGAGATGGAGAAAGATGTGGGTTTATCTCAGTTTGGTTGTGGCTATGGCAACAAAATGGTCTGCACACTTTAAATGATTTGTTGTTGTCTGCTGTATTTTCTAGCTGTACAGTTTAGTTCTAATCCAATTATAAACTGGACGTGGGAGCTGCCAGGAACTTATAAACAGGATTTCTTCAGATTTTCACTTTGATAAACAAAGCTTTATCTGTTTCCTTGCGCATCAGCTGCAGTAATGCTACGCAAACTTAAAGATGTTTACTAGCTTTTAATGATGAGATTATTAACGTTGCCTCTTTAATGAATTATCTTAGGTTATTCTATTTTCTCTGGTATTTGGAGAACTTCCCTGTGCCTAGAAGAGTGGAATAGTTTTTGTTTTGTAACTGTAATGGATAGTTGCTCATAACTTGTAACAAATCAAAAGATTCAATACCTCTCTTAATCTCCTATAAGTCTTTGTTTGTATGCCTTTTGGCACAGTGTATCAATATATTAGTTTGAGTGGATGGCTCTTTTCTTCACTGATGAACTGGATGTATTTCCTTCACTTAGCTTGTCCATAACTCATGATACAGCCTTTCATAATGCCATTGATTTTATAGATTCCTCTTGATATCACTATTTTCTGTGAAATATCTGATATGTTTTGGCACAACAAACATCCATTTTAGTTCCAGCTTTTGCTATGTTGATTTTACTCACCTTTCTGGTTACTGTTTTCTGAGAATGAGGACTTTAGTTTCTTCCTGATACTTCAAGGATTTTTATAGGGAGGCTGCAGATGACAATACAGAAAGAAAATTCAGGCTTTAAGAAAACTGCTGCAATCCAAATTTTTAGTTGTTTTTTCTGCTTCTATTTATATTGTTATTACCTTTAGTAGAATCTATAGTCAGAAAGTGTTCTTACATCAATGCTGCTGTAGTCTACTCCAACTGCTTCTTCACTCTGTCATTAAAATGTGCTTTTAACAATTGGCTTAAAATTATATTCTTCTATCGTAAGCAGTAATTATCACTAAGATTTAAGTGATTTACAAGGCCTAAAAGGAAAGAGAGATGCTTCAAATGGGATTTATAGCTTCAATTTTTGTGCAGATGGTACAACAGATGTTTCCTGCCAATGCCTTCTAAACTTGTAATTCTACTCTGAAGTTTCTACATATGTAGATAAATATGGAAGCACTTTTGGGGGCTTTTTTTGGCACAACTTGTATTGGGGAAAGACACTGATCTGTACAGGCAAGGTGAAAGTTGCTTTATGTTTATAAATTATTTTTGCTGCTACTTTGCATCTTACTGACTAACTTAGCAGAAATAGACAGCTTGCCTTAAATATCAGTGGAAGGTTAAATACCATGGCAAAATATTCCAGGAACACTTCAAAAACATTCTGCAAATCTTTCTTCAGAGACTGGTAAAGCAGACTGTTTTCCATTCACTGAACAGGTTTCCCATGATGTGATTTTTCCATCTGATGTGATGATAAGAGTTCAGACTGGACTCCAAAATTCCAAATATGTCTCAATTTGTTCACTTTCATAAATTATTAATTCAGCTAAGTATAGTTCAATTCTGTACATCTTGTAGGTTGGATAAAACTTATATAGTAGACCAGGATGGTTGTCTGTAGGCGTTTTGGTACCTGTGCTGGCAGGTAGGGCTTCCCACACGTATTCTCTGTGCTGGAGGAGGTTGTGGCACCCATCAGCAGTCCAATACAGATCCATCTGCTGCCTGTACCCTCCTGGCCCACAATGACCCTGCCACCAAGGGGATAGCACATCTACATTCACTTAAAAAATGCTTTATTTAATTAAAATCACAATTGTTCACCTTGCCAAAACAGAGGTTGTGCCACTGAACTTAAAGATTGCAGATTGCTTAGACTCTTAAAGATAAGTGTTTGGATTTATAAATGTCAGTTTCGGAACTTAACTTACACTTAGTTTCAGAACTAACTTTTTTGGGGTTTTTTGGGTTTTTTTGGGTTTTTTTGTTTTGTTTTGTTTTTTGGTTTTTTTTTTTTGCATCACAAGCTGCACCGATTATAAGCCACACTTCCGGCATGTCAGCAATGTTTCATTTTTCCTCCATAAATAAGCTGCACCAGATTGTAAGCTGCACTTTCATTTGCAGTGAGGATCATGTGCAACTTTCACAAAGTTGCCAAATAGGAACAGAATCACGGGGTCACGGGGTTTACTGGCTCAGCCCTGCTCAGGGCAGCTGCCAAAGAGCGGCCCCAGCCCCACTCACTGCTGCCGCCAGGAGGCAGGGGAGCGGCATGCCCGGCCACTGCCACCGGGAAGAGGGAGAGGGACGTCCCTGGCTGCTGCTGCTAGGAGGAGGAAGAGGGGCGTCCCTGACTGCTGCCGCTGGGAGGAGGGAGAGTGGAGTGCCCAGCCAGTGCTGCCGGGAAGAGGGAGAGGCGTGTGCCCAGCTGGTGCTGCCACCGCACCCCCCAGGGCCGGGCAGCACTGCCGCTGTGCCGCCACTGCCCGGAGCTGGGCGGGCTCCGCCTTGGTTCAGGGCTGCTGCTAGCTCGAACTTCCTGGTTGGGAAATTTCCAAAATTTGTTCATATATAAGCCGCTCCTGAATGTTAGCCGCACTTCCGGTTTGGGGCCAAAATTTTAGTCAAAATGGTGTGACTCATAATCGTGAAATTACTGTACTTTCTATATGCAGTGCAAATTCAACGAGTAGGTGTACAGAAAAATGTTCAGAAAATCTCAGAATCTTTTGAGGCCATCACTGGCTGGGTACAAGGGTGCTTCTTTGATGCTTTAAGAGGAAACATTGATGGGAGTCATTAGAGGTGACAGTATAAAGAACACAGTTGTGAAGGAATTTGTGGTGAATGACTGTGACTCCATGACTACTTTCTCTGCTCCCATTTGCTGCATGCTTGCCTTCATTTTCAAAGCTGATGGTTAAAAAGCCCCAAGCAAACAAAAGTAAAAACAGTATTTTAAACACTGAGAAGCCAACAAGCCAGTCACTAAATAAATTATTTTCTACTCCCACTGAAGCTTTGGTAAACTGTCTGATGCTACTTCTTTGGTCATCTTACACCAGAAGTGTAAGACCTATGGAAATTTTCATTATTACCAGATCACTTCTGATTTGCCTATAAAATAAACTAGATCTGTGAAAAGGACAACAATTTTATTTTATTTTACACTCAAGTAAGGAACTCCACAGTATGAAATGTTCATTAAAGGATTTTCCACTTTCACTTTAGATTATATCTTCAGACTTCATATCACTCTTTACCCTTATGTGTAGATAAAGGAAAATATTTTCAAAAAATAGAGATGAAAGTATTTTTGTGGTATTCCCTTTTCTTCTTCTTTTTTTTTTTTTTTCTTTAGTTTGGTTTTTATGTTTATTTTGTTTCATCTGTTTTGTTTGATTGGGGAATTTTTGGTAGTTGTAGTTTGGTTTCATTTTGTTTCTTTTCTTTTCCCTGTGTTTTCTCCAAAATAATGCTTTGGAAATGTTGCAGATGTATTTAATTTCAAAAACTAAGTAATCTCAGTTAAATAAAATACATTTCTTTATAATGACAGAAATGGATATGTTTCAGATGTTGGCAGAAGTTTGCATGTGAAGCTGTATGCAAGTATGACTAGAATACCTGCAAAGTGCATTTGTCTAATGGCATTGGGCATTTAAATGTTGCATGCAAGCATTCACGCACCTAGCTTGCTAGGTGGCAAATTTGTGTTTATCTTTGTCAGCTGAGACTTCAAGTTATGTAAATAAAAGCTTTCTTATGGTAAAAAAACAATAAATTACAGTAATTTCACGCTTACAAGCCACACCTGATTATAAGCCTCACCTCCGGGTGTTGGCAACCTTTAGGTCTTTGTCCATACACAAGCCGCACCTGATTATAAACCGCTCTGTCATTTGCAACGAGGCCCCGCATGCAACGATGTTGCCAAGTAGTAACAGAATCGCGAGATCGCGGGGTTTTATGGCCTCGGCTCGGGGCCAGGTGGGCTTGGCCCACTCGGGGCTGCTGAAAGGGCCAGGTGGCCCAGCTTGGCGCTGCCGCTCGGTGTGGCCGCTCGGAGCTGGCTGCCACTGCCGCTGCGCTTGCTCACCCCGGCCCGGAGGTGCCCCGCGGTGGCGGGTGGGGATGGAGCCTGCCAGCACCTGCAGCAGCGGCGGCAGGCGGGGACAGAGCCCGCCTGCTCCCATGGCGCCAGTGGGAGGCAGGCACAGAGCCCCCCGCCTCCCCCCTGGGCCGTGGGGCTGGCAGGAGGGAGCCCCCCACCTCCCTCTGCACTGCCAGCATGGAGCCCGCCTCCACCCACCGCGCAACAGAATAAACAATTTGTAACAAATGCGCAATCCCAGGTTTTGCTAGCAGGTGCTCAGCTCGGCATGTCAGCTTGCACTTCTGGGTTGGGAAATTTCAGAACTTTTTTTCATGTATTGGCCACTCCTGAGTGTAAGCCGCATTTCTGAGTTGGGATCAAAATTTTAGTCAAAATGATGTGGCTTATAGTCGTGAAATTACTGTACAATTTAAGAGTCTCAACTTGTCAGAAAAGGCCTTTTTTCTTTGCATTTTCTCTTGCAGAGAATTAATTCTGCCCTGCATTGGCATTACATTATGTATGGATTTTTCCATGAAAAATTATTGAAGTAATTTGAGTACAGTTGTAGGCTATAGTGATGTGTGTACTACTTGTCTGTACAGGTATTCTAGGAAAATTTGTTCTGAAAAAAATGTGTATCTGTCTCTATGTGGTAATAGAGACATTTTCATTCTTTATAAAAGTAATAATGCCTAGACTATTATGCCTTCTTGATAACATCAAATGAAGAGCAATTTATATTGGAGATGCTACCTAAATGCAAAGCCACTCTATGAGATCCGTCTATCTATCTGGATGTAGACATGTGAAAAACATGTATTCTAGTTGGGTTTGGGATGCTGCCACTCAAGCACATAATTTGTTCTTAGTATTTTGAAGTACGTTTGTGGTCTTCATGTCGCTATCTGGTTACATTCTGAGTGTAGGTATTAGTAAAAAAGTTTTTCTTGAAGTATACTTACCATCTGTCTGTAAATTTTAAAACTGTGCATACTTGCAAATTAGTTTCAAACAAAAACAATTCACAATGCATTATTTTGTTTACTGATATTTTGCCATGCACCTACCTGTGCCTGAGCTGTCCTGGTAAAAACACAGGCAGGATGATTCACTGAGACAAGACAAAGATAACCTTGCTAAATCCAGCTCACAAGAGAAAGGTTGAGACATTTTAAAAGGTGGGAAGAAAGAAAGGAGGAGGTGTTTGCTACATCTCTCTTGACTGTTGGGTTAGGGAACCCACAACTAGTCAATAAATTGAACTTTTAGTCTTACAATGTGCATGAGTCCAATATTTTTATTTTTTTCATAGAGTAAACTTGCAGGAAGTTATATTCAAAATCAAATACATGTGCTCTTGAGAGAGAATCTGTCTGTCAGCAGACAGCTTCCTTTGTGAAGCTGTGTAAATGTTTTCCCTCCTGTACTCAGCAGATGTGATATGGTAGCAAACTCCTGGAGCAGCTCCTAGAAAAGTTCCCCCAGAAGTTATATTTTTCTTCCCCAGAAATGGCTTAAAACGTTTCAACATTTTAAGATAAAACTTTTAATTTATCATACTATTTCAGTATTTCTGTGACATACAGCCTAGTTGCCTGTTCTTGAAAACCTGCAGTGCTAGAAATTGCAGTGCTTTGTCCTTGTCAAACTCAGTGGCAGATGAACTTTTTCTGTAACTTCATTATGTAACTTTATGTGACCTATTTCCAGAAATTAGATGTTCCTGTTGTTTATCTTAAGATTTAGGGAAGAGAATGGTATCCTTAGAAACTGCTTGTGCTAACAGACACAATTCGTTATGATTTTTCATTTTCTTCAGAACATATTTAAAGCAGATCATATGTATATAGTTTTTAGTTAACACTAAATTTTGCAAGCATATATACTTTTTAAAATCAGTACAATGGCCAGTTTAATGACATGCAAGACAGATTTTTAAAAATAAGCTTTCCCTCCCACTCCATTTGTATTGCATAAAGAAGAGAAATATTCAGAAATCTCACCTGTGTTTTGTGCTGATTTCTTGAGTGAAATGCTTTTGGAAATATTAGTTTTGATATGCTGATGTTAAAAAATCTCTTTTCTAACAGAAACCCACTTGGCAGCATGTGTGTGTCTGGTTGACTTGAGAACAGTATTTCGGAAACAGTCCTGGCGTTGTCAGACTTTTTTGAATGCTCTGGCATTGGTGGCTCTGTCATTTTCACTTTTTTGACCTTTCACCTGTCTCAGCTGCAGAGTCAAACTCTAAATCCCTAGAAGATTCCTTAGAGGTGAAAAATCTCCTGAGAATTGCTTGCCAGCCACTAAGTCTTTTGGCTGAGGTTTCTTCCTGGTGTTTGCAGTGGTGGCTCTGAGGATACTTTGATGAACCAATTGTCAAAATGTTTCATGACATTTGCGTCGGCAGACAGACAATGTCAGGGTTCTCCTGCTGGCCTTCCTGCTACTCTCTCCCCTCCTTATCCTATTTGCAAGTTCTCCCCACTCACAGTGGTGCTGCAAGTAAGGATACAAAAGAAAACCTTATGACAGTGATATGTTCAGCCTAATCTAAAACCTTTTCAGACATGTGGCTAAGAAATACAAGGTAAAACCCTCATTCATACACTGGAGATGCTAGTTTCCAATTCTCATTCCTCTTACAGTAACTAACCCTGATTTTTTCTGTTTTCTCTGCATCATTCCCACTGGTCATAAGTCAGAATACTCATCACAGTTACTATTTATTAGTAATATGTAAAGTTCCGTGTAAGGTCCAAATCAAAACTGCCTTTAGGAAGAGCTTGTTGAGAAAGTAGTTTATACAGATAGGCTGCTTAAAACAAAGAGAAGGAGCTTTTCCCATGGGAGTGTCAATAAAATAATGGATGGAGGGAATCTATTTCCAGGAGAGGCTTTGGGTACTTGTAATTAAGTTTATAGAGACATTGAGCAGGCAGTACAGGGAGCCATCACAAATATGCCCATCCATGGATGAGTCAACCTTGCAATATGATATTAAGATCCCATCAAAGCACTAAATTCCCCATCACAACATGGCTATTTCTGTTTCTCAATGCACACGTTTGTAGGCCTTTGTTAATTTTAAATCCAGTAAATTTTCTAATTCAGAAGGAATTAATTTAAAATTGAGATTTATGCTTATACCAAAAAATGGTCTGGTGTAAGTTTGATAGATTATCCCTGGAACACCTGTTAGCATTAAATATTAAACAAAAAGTTAAAAGCTTTCAAATTTTGCTTTTATTTCCTGTTACATTGATATCAGGGTGTATAGAAGGTGAGAGGAAGAGCCATTTGAAATCAAACGAAGTACTGAAGTTTTTTTTTATGTGTTTCTGAATGGAATAAATGGTCAGAATAAAAATATGTAAAATTAATAGCTGGTTTTAATCACAAATATTAGACATACAAATCTACAAAAGAACTTGTAACAAGTTGTTTCAACAAATAAGCAAAATCTAATATTTCATACCAACATATTTTAGTTTTATTGGCCTGTACAAAGTAAACCTAAGTTCATTTTAAGGGCATATATGATCACTTAAAATATGAAACTAACACAACAGTAATACATTAAGGACTTCCAAGAATAATGTTAAAAATATAAGCCAAGTTTGAATATATAAAACTATATTTCCAGTAATTGAAGTAGAATTTTAAAAATGAAATTCTTGAGATTTTTACAACATAAAGTGATTTAATTTTAATTAAAAAATATTTTTCAATCAAATAATTAACATTATTTTCCAGAAGACTCTCATTAGTTTTCATAAATGTTTCAGAGGCATAAATCAGCACTTAGCTGAATTATATTCAGGTATTCTGAATGATATTAAAAATTCTTACCTGTGAATAGCAAGAAATATTATTAGGTCCTAAGAATGAATTGTGTTAGTGAATAGCTGTACCAAAGATCTCATTTGCTTGCTGTTATGGTTTTAGGTGTTGAGTATATTCTGAAATGACAGTACTACTATACTCAAGATTTTAAATAAGGCATTGGTGAGTCGGTTTTCTCATACAATGCTTGGATTGTTTCCCCTCTATCTTATTATTCTTTTTATGTTATACAAGAAACACTGAAAACAGAGTAACCTCTGGGTTGAAATTAAAAGGAGGAAAAAATTCTTAACTGTTTGTATACAGATTTCTTTCTTTATAGCCAGAGGAATTTTTCTAAGAATTTCCTGAGGGTGGAAATGCAAGGGCCAACAATACTTTTTGAGATAAAAGTATTTCTATGTGACTCTTTTCCTTTTGTAATTTGCACCATTTATTGGTTTCAGTACTATCCATCCAAACAGTAATAAATGAATCACAAAATCACATGCTGAAGAATTTTATTTACTAGAATTAGATTAATTCCTTTCATTCCCTGTTAAATACAGTAACTGCATTTCTAGGGATATTTCTAGATGTTTGAGAATCACAGAAATTTTTGAAAATGGACTCTTCTGCCTTAAACATTGATTTTTTTTCATCCCTGAATTATTCCCACTGATTTAATAATTTCCAACATACTTTTTTCCTTCTTTCTACCACTTTTCACAATCTTCCACAAAGATTTTTCATTTGTGCAATTTCTTCTGTAGATTTTGAAAATCTTCTCATAAGTAAGCAGCTAAGTTATTGTGAAAAATATATGATAAAACCAAGCAAGCAAAAAATGCTTGGTGCCTGGCATACAGAATTTCCATTTAATTGGTAGTGGGCTTTTGGAGACATGAAAATTAGGGAAGTATTATGGGAGTTGTTCCCCCTTTTCCTCCTGTTTCTTAACCCAATTCAAACTATGGTCTGAAAACAGGTCCCTGAAAATTTTTAATTTTATTTTGGCTGGGGAAAAACCTGTATGCTGCTAGCAAAGTGTATTATTTGTCTGCTCTTCTATTTTATTTTCTTACCTTTTTGTATGTCATTCTGTGGAATTATAGAGATGACATATTTAATTTATGTTGTCCTAAATATTTACAGTGAGGTTGAACTTTTGCTTATCTGAAAGAATTAGTACTGGAAAATGAGTATTGGTTTCCTGCAAAATTTGGCAAGCTCTGAAACTCTGAACTTTGAATAGTATGAGTATTCCATGAATAATATTTATGTACAATACAAATATTTAGTGCACCACCAACATCTAAGGTGGTGTTTCTAATGGTAATCTGTTTTTCATGCTTGTGTCACATGTGACTGTTCTTGGGGTGATGTTGAAAGATTCTTTAGACTGCTTAAGAACCACTAGCTCATTTTTACAATTAGCAGAGGCTTTTATCAAGGAAATAGGCTTATTGAGATGAGAGAACTGAATGTAGAAAACGGAAAAAATTTTCTAAATACATAGGACGAAGGAGTGCTGAGTGTACAGAATATGGAAACAGTGAGGAATACCCAAGTCATCAAAGAAATCATGATTCACTCAACATGGCATGGTCATCGTACAGTAACCAATTTTGCATTAAAATATATGGATTTAGACTGCCTTTTTCTTCCTGGAACTTTTTTGTAGGGCAGTTTCCTTTAACTTCTATTTACTTTGCTACAGTTTTTGTTTGATTATTTCAGAATACTGACATTAGCAATTGAATTTCTTTTAAAACTAAAAGTGTGTAAGGATCCCTCCAGCAACATTTAAAACAACGTTACCAGAAAAGCAGCTGTTTAACAACAATACACTCTAGCTTGAGAAATGTAGAAGGAAATCTGACCAAGATATGAAAAATACTGATTCTTCCCCTAAGTGAAATTTACTTGTCACGTGGATTACTATATTGAATGCAACACAGGCACATTTTATGTGTGTATTTTATGGAAATCAGTTTTGTTAAACAGCTTCTCATACTTTAGTTATAAAATTAAGCATTTAGATCTTCAATGAATTTGCATCTCTGTTTGAGATCTTATGTTCATATGATAAAAGCCATGCTTCAGTTAATTCTGAAAAACAGATCTATGATAAATATCATCTTTCAAAATCCTTTTCTTCTATGTACTTCAAATGCATTTGTTATGATGCCAAAACTTTTTTAACAATTTCTCCTAATACTCTAGTAAAATACCTTTCTTTGTCATGAATATACAAATATTTGATGTAAACTAAATATTTTTTATTTTGGCCCATGTGTGAAAATTTAAACAAAATCCAACAGTATCTGGTTCTGGTTTTTTAAAAATTGAGTCACTCATAGAGTGACTCCTAGAGTTTTTGTGGGGTTTTTTAAGTTTTGTTACTACTTTTAGGACATTCCAGCAACAAAATTACCAACTCCTTTCAACACTCAAGGGTTTTTTCCCAGAAAAATCTTAAGGTAAATAAGTGACTGATATTTTTCAGAAAAAAATCAGTCATACTGAATGAAAAAAACAGTGAAACTGGGGCTGTTTCCAGCCCCAATAAGTGTTTCCAGCTTCTACATAAAGAAATTCCAAGTCAGCTTTTTCTGAATTCATACTGGAGTAATTTATGAAATCAGTTTCCATATGAGAGACTTGGGTAGGTGTTACATGTTAGTCAGAAGGAACAACTTGTTCTGTTATCATGCAAATAGAATTTTGGTTTTTGACAAAATGCTTCACAACCAGATTTTATCTTCCTATTATAAGTTCCAGTCAGAAAATAATGCACCCACTCTCTGCTAAACTTTTATCAAGATTTTTATTATATTTACCCCCTCATATTATCTTTGCATTGCACTTTGTGGCAAAAATATCTCTGTGGTAATGAATTGTAGATCAATTGATAACAGCAATTTGTAGGGAAAGATTTAAAGAAGCACTTAATATTTCTTTATAGAAAATTATACAGCTATGACAATTTAATATACTGAATTTAGAACTGTCAGTAGTAGTAAATTATTCTTACTACATCAATTTTCTCAGTATTTTATTTTGATTTCCAAATTCACAACTTCAGGAACGAAATTCAGCTTTTCTGTCTGGGAAGGACATTAAATGTGCTTTGACTCATGAACTGGAGTTCAGGGATGGAGCCAGTCTGATTAACGTTGGAAATATGTTGCTAGTTTCAACGAGCAGGGATATCAACTAGACCAGGTTGAAACCCTCAAACCCCCAGCCCCCAAACTTGCCTTGAATACTCCTGGGGATGGGGCATACACAGCTTCTCTGTGGATGTGCCAGTGTCCCATCCCTCTCACTTGGAATTTCTTCCTAGTTTCTTACAAAAATCTACCCTGCTTCAGCTTAAAGCCATTCTCCCCATGTCCTATCTCTATGTGCCCTTTAAAAATTCCCTCTCCAGCTCTGTTGTAGCCCCCTTGAGGTGCTCTAAGGTCTCTCAGAGCCTTCTCCAGGCTGTGCTGCAGCCCTTTGAGCATTTTTGTTGCCCTACTCTGGACTCACTCAAGCAGGTCCGCATCTTTCCTTTGTTGGGTGCCCAAAACTGGATGCAGCAGTCCAGCAGGGTCTCACAAGGGAGGCAGAGTTATCTCCCTCACCCTGGTTGTCACACTGCTCATGCTGTAGCCCAGGGAACAGCTGACTTTTTGGGCTGTGAGTGTGCATTGCTGAGATTTGTCAGGCTTTTTGGCCATCAAAACCACCAAAGTCCTTTTCTTTAGGACCCCTTTATATCCATTCTCTGCGTCACCTATACTTTACTTGGAATTGCCTTGACCTAGGTGCAGGACCTTGTGTTTGTTCTTGTTAAGCTTCAGCCTGTCCACGTCCCTCTGAATGGCAGCCCTTCGCTCCTTCCCTGTGGTATGGCTCACACTACAGAGTGTGTGCTGTCCATGCTGCCAACAAAGATATTGAACAGCACGAGCCCCAGTTCCGTCCCCTGAGAAGCTCTGCTCATCGCTATTCTGCATTTGGATACTGAGCCATTGATTACAACTCTCTAAGTGCAGCCATCCAGCCCAGTCCTTATTCAGTGAGTGGCCCATTCATAAAGCTATGCCTTTCCAGTTTAGAGATAAGGGTGTTTTGCAGGACAGTGCCAAATGCTTTGCATAGAGCCAGTAATTGCTCTTCTCTTATCTTCTCTTTGTTTCTTTAAATGGCTACTGCTTAGGCTTGAACATTCCTTTAAATAAGACCAATAGTTCATCATAAAGAGCAGCTATCTGTGCTGTCTTTAATTTCAGGAAAGTTGATGACACTGCTGATGTTGAGGTAACTATCTTACTTATATACAGTTTGACCTTTTATTAAGGAATGTTGCTCTGACAGATTGGAACATCTGCCACAGTCAAAGACTGGTCCACAGAAATGCTTTTAGATGATGGCCGGGATCTAGCATCAAGTTCCTTTGGCAACCCTTTATGCTTTTAACCACTTTTATACAGTTAGGGTGTCTTTACCTGTGAATCATGCTGTCAGGTACACAGAGTCTCAAGTCCAGTAATTAACCATTTGTATTAAAGGTGACCCCCTTACAAATCCCCTTTTTGGGATTGTTTTTCTACAGTGGTGATTCATTAATTTGAATAATACAGCTTCAAAGCTCCTAAAATATTAGCTGTGTAGAACTGTGGGTGTGTAAGCTAGATAAAGCTTAGCCTGAACTCCTATTTACTATAACAGAGCTGTTTGATACCAGGTAGTTGGGATAGCCAAACTGTGGGATGTACTGTGTTTGTGCTAAAAGTGTTGAAGTGTTGTATTTTTTAGCCTCCTCACCTCAGTACTCTTTTGCTCTTGTGTTGATCTTTTTCCCCATTGTTTTTTTTTTGGTTTTTTTTTTTGTTTTTGTTTTTTTTTTTTTTTATGGTTTGTTGAGTCTTTTTCCTGGATTTATTATATATGCAGTTCTGGACTAAGTCCAAATAAAAAAAAATAAAAATCTGAGCATGTATATGAATATTATTTTTTCAGATTGGACATTAGTGACTTATTAGAGTTATTCATCAAATCACTTGTTTGCTTGTTTTCTGATTTTTCAACAAGATTATGTTCTTACTCCTATGTTTTTACAAACTTGACACTTAAGGCTGAAACTCTGCGGCTCTACAGGTCTTGGTTCATAAATAGCCTGCTGTTCCTTCCATCTCCCGTATTCCAGAATGAAAATCACTGGACCTGTGGAATTGGTGTGTGTTTTCAGAACTGGGTCACTTGGGACTGCTGGAAATGAGGCCTGGAAAGAAAGCATAGACTTCCTCATTTCAATTTCTATATTTGCACAGCATTTCAGCTGTGTAATGTGTTGGACTGTAATTCTTACTGGTAATGAACAAGATCTTCAGTTCAGAGACATACAGTGGTTAATACAATGTATATGTAATTTGTACAAGACATAAATTCTATTAACAAAGAGAAAACCTAGCACTTTCTTCTTCAGTTAATACTTATCTTTGAAAATGCTTTTCAGTGTACTTTAGCACTTGACTTACAGATTTTTCAAAATGTAAGCTCTTATTCATTTTGTTTCTCTAGGATCAGCATCTGTCAGTTTTCTTTTGTGCTGCTATAAAATATAATCAATATTGGTATTTTATACTTGAAATAAGTAGGATCTAAACCTTGTATCATAAAGGAGCTTTTGCAAAGGGTTTTGTTTCCTTCTTTTCCTCTTGCACAAATAATGAACTTACATTGAGCGTGATATTATCGGGATCTGCAATGCTTGCATGGCATCAACTCAGCCTCTTCTCTTTTAAGGCTTTTATTAGAAACCAGAGTAAAATTTACATGATGGAAGAAATAATATGAAAGAAACAATATAAAAATGCAAGAAATATGATCCTGTAGGAATGTAATTTATAAAATATACCAATCCTTTAAAATATTTTTAAGAGGGATTGTAAAGCCTCCCATAACGTGCATTCTACAAAGAAAGCTTCTGTTGTGGGGGAGACCCCAGGGGTCTCATGAGCCAAATAAATGACCTTTAACTGGCTTATATGATACGTAGCTTTACAAGCAATTCTAATTCTAATATGGATAATAGAATATTTTTAATAGTTTTTGCTTTCTTTTGCACGTAATAGATAGTCAGAATTACTAATAATTCTGGATGACATGCTATGCCATGTTTTTTAATGAAAGAAAAATAAGATACAATAGAATTAGCAGCATAAATCTTCAGTCATATACTGGAATAACCAGTAGGTGAGTTACATTTAAAGTTAAGTATTACTGAAACATTCTTTTTAACTTTCATTCTCAAAACATGTTCAACGTTTGATATCTTACCACTAGATGTCCTTGTAGTTGAACCCTTCTGCCACTTTTTTGTTAATTCTGTGCTGCCTTCAGCCACTGGATGGCATTTTACCAGCAAGGATTTTAAAGAGCAAATTCACACAAAGCAGATTATTTTACTATTTCATTTAATGCTTCAGTGTCTCTAAAAGCCTGTGTTCTGTTTGCAGACAATAACAACAAAGAAGAGAGTTTGAATTTGAGATTGTTAATGAAGTCAGGAAAGATAGTTTTTAGAGTAGAACAAGAAAGATGTTTCAGTAGCTATAGAGTAGTTTTGCTCGAAGAGAGGTTTCTTCTGTTCCTCAAATTGCAGTTTCTGTGAGGGTCAGGGACATTGTGTCTGAAGAATTCTCTGGGCCTGGCAGAGAAATTTCATGTTTATGAAAAGAGCATGCAGTGTACTGTGCTTACTGTGGTGTGAAAAGCATCTGTGTGCTTGCTTATTTTTCATCTACCTTGAACAGTAAGTGTAGTAAAACATCTTTTACTACTAGGACCGATAAGAAGGCAAAGGCTTTTTTACAAGTGTAGCCATACAGCAACAGCAGTATTTGAAAAAGCATTTAGGTTTGGTTTTGTTGAGGAGTTCAAGGGTGCATCCCTTCACATTTATTTCCTGTACTACTTCTCATTGTCCTCACTTTCCTGATTTCCTGCAAGCTCATGTGGTACTAACAAGCAGACCAAAGGAGTAAGACCCCAAAGCCTCCCTGCTGCAGCACTATCTGGCCAGCGTGATGAGATCTCCTGCCCCCAGCTCTGGGTGGAGCACCCTGCTCCAGCTGTGTGGGCAGGTGAACTGATGGTACCTAATGACAGTCACCTGCAGTTGAGAGATGGTTGGTGCCCTTCACTTGCAGGAGTGAAGCCCATCTGTGCTGTTGGAGGGGTTATGCCAGCTCCTTCCTCCCATGAGAGGCAGTAAGGAATTCTCTTCCCTTGGCTTCCCTGTTATCACTTATTATGTTTTACTGTAGGTTAACCCTGTGCATAACTGAGTTTTGCTACATTGCACACAGGCTCTTTCTTGGGCATATTACTCTACAGCAGCAGTTTTGCGAGTACCTCTGCTTCCCTAAAAATGGAGGCAGGAGGACACTGGCTCCTCTTGCATTCCTGTGAGCACATTTATGCTGACAGGCTGTGATTCCTAGCAAAGGTGCACAAGAGGGGTGTGCACTGCTTTTATCTCAAAGCTCAGCTCTGCTTATGGAGTTATTTTTGTAATACTCTTGTGTTAAAGAATCATTTTATTCATTGTTTAATATTACATCAGAGCAACTTTAAAGCCCCTTGAGATAGGTGAAGATGATGCTTAGGTCTTCACACAGATTTTAACAAGCCCCATGGGCTACAGTGCTAAATTCAGCCTGGCTTTTTAAAATTCAAATTCTTAGAATCTATTAGTTATACATCAGTATTTTCTTCATTTACCTGCAGGAAAATGTAAAAACCCCTTCCTCTGAAGACAGAAATTCAACTTATCACTTGCCTTCACATATGTATTACTTCAACAGTACTTTTAAAATGTCTCTGAGATAGTAGGAAATTTCATTTCCAGTGTGAAAATCTTCATAGTCATTCCTATAGAGTTCATGTTGATAGCTACTCAAGGTAGATATTCTAAGTGTGTTAAAAGTGTCATATGCAATTTGCTTTCAGGGACTGCTCCCTACACACAAAAAAAAATTATTGAATCAGAAATAAAACTTACAGGCAGCTATAATAAGTCTGTAGTCTATTGACTTCATTACACTTGAACAAGGCCAAAGCACTTGATGTTTTCTAGCCCATACTGTTGTCTCATGTATCTTCAGGTCCGCCTGTATGTAAAGTATATTTAGCTAAACAGGGGTTTAGAGTGCAAAAATAATTGGTAAGAAAACCATCTATTGTTTTTCAGATTTAAGGTTAATGTAATCTGTAAGTCTAGTGTAAGTCCTTGGTGGCTGATCACCTGCCTTTGAAAACCAGAACAGAGGAACTCCTTTCAGCCACTAAATAAAACTTTAGCCCACAATCACACCCCTGTTTCTGGAAATCAGACTTTTTTTTTTTTTCCCATAGAGTTACCATGGCTGTGACTTTCTTTCCCTAAGAGTTAAAATATGGTCTATTCTGCAGTGATTTGTGTATTACACCTAGAAGAAGAGGAATGTTGTTACCTTAATTATTAACAAGAACACATCAGTGTGCTTATTGGGAGAGGTATAAAGCTGTCAAGTGCATCTCTTCATGTCTGAACAGCCATCATAATTGAGAATACCTGCGGAAATCAGTGGAATATTATGAAGCCTCAATGGAATTCTTTTAAGCAAAAAGTTTCAATAAATTGAGTACACAAATTAATGAAAAGTTAAACAAACAGACTGAATCAGCAGTTCAGTCATTGATCATTTTAGTAATAAGATTGGAGTAACTTAATCCATTAATGTATGGATTGTAGTGTAGAATCTGCAGCATTTCCAGTTTTCAAACAATCGAGCAAGACTTGGCTAATCCAGTCTCTTATTAAATCTAAAGTGATTTACTTTAGGCTGGTTGCTTTCTCCATTGTGAAACATTTTGTGCCAAAACCTGGAAATTTTCTTTGTGGCAAGAAGAACTTATTTTTCTGTATTCAGCTTTTTCATGCCCACTACCTGCTACTCTAGCCCCAGTTGTGGCTTCCATCTCTCCATGCATCCCCTCCGTACAGTAACAGGCAGAGGTGGTGTTGCATTGGCAATCTCCAGGAATGACACTGCTGGAACTTTCAGTTCTCCTTCTCCTGCTCCTCTTGCTGGATTGCTGCAGCACTCAAAGGACACCACTCCCTTTGTGGCAGGGTCTGTATAAAACAAGCAGCTTTTGGACTGAAGGCCACAGCCTTCCTGTCTATTTCTTTGACATTACCGAGGTGTCTTGGGAGTGATGTGAGCCCTCTGTAACAAACCCCTTTTTTACTGCTGCTGACTCCTCAGCACAGATAAATGAAATCTGCTACTTATTCTCTTCCCATATTTCTAAAACTTTGTTTGTAAGCAGTAAAATTGTATATGTTTTCTTTACTGCCATTTTTAGGTGGTAGATTTCTTTTTCTGGAATTGGATAAAGATTTCAAGAAGAAATGCTGAGTTACCAAATAAATTCAGAAGAGTCTAGAATTGTTTCTGTTTTCCTTTATTTTTACTAGCTAATAAGCAGTTTAACACAATAGAAAAATAACATTTCTGTAGAGACAGAGATACCAGTCAGTGAATTGAACTGAATAATTAAATTTTCTGGGAAAATCTGTAGTCTATTCCATGTCTATTCCATGCTTTCTTGCAGCTTTTTTTTCTTACAGCTTTTTTTCATGCAGTTGTTCTTAAACTGCTCTGTTATTTTGCCATAAAGAGAAACACAAAAGTAGTATTTAGTGGTAGAAGAGCTATGTTTAAAATCTGGGATTTTTATACGGTGGTTTTAGCCTTTCTGAACTTTCCTACTTTGTAAGATTTTCAAGGAAAGCTCAAGGATTTAAGCCATACTTTAATGTCTTTTTACAGATGCCGTTGAAACACTATCCTCAAATGAGTATCTTACTAGGTCCTTATCTACTACATTACTAAGTTTTCTCTGTTCAATATCTTTCTCCATTTTATATTCACTGAACACAACTTTTTACAATATCTGCACAAGTAATGTGGTTGGAAACTTAAACTTGCTGGCCACCAAGAGTGTCTATCAGCAGAAGACTGTTTTCTTTCTGAAAATAAAAGGCTTTCTTAGGTGCATTGTCTGACTGTGTTTATACTTTTAGGAGCAGGACTATGTGTTAAGCAGCCTAAAACAGAGTTGTTACTATATGAAAACTGGCACTTGCGTGACTGTGCTTAGAGTTGGAAAAGCATAAACCCTGTCCCAAAGATCTTTTCTTTTTACCTGTAGGACTTGCCTTTAGTGTACCTTACATTTCTGCAGGTGCCTACAGCTGCTTGGGTTTTTATGTGGCTCTTTTGCAAGTACTGCCTTCTTTCTTTTTAGGAATTTCATATATTCAATGTATTCTTGACATTATAGATATTTTTTTTCCCCACGTAAATTCACTTCGTTGCAATAGTGAAAAGGCAATGTTTGTGTGGTGCTTCAAGGACATGTGCTGAAGCTTGGCTTCAGTATTGGCAACTCTCAGGATTTGTGGGTAAATGCTTTCAAAACCAGTGACATAATTTACTTCATACAGACTGTTTTGAGGAGCTGCCCTCATGAGGTTTGGGAAGTGTCTGTTTCGACTGAGACTTGCTTTCTGGTCCCATAATTTAACTGCAGTGCAGGTTTTACACACTTATGATACAGTGAAAAATAGAGGCGCAAAATCTAATGTTGGAAGAGTGATATACACAAACAAATACTCTACCAACCCAACTAAGAACTAAAAAACCTTGGCAAAAATAGCTGTTGTTTCTTATAGAGAATTTTAGAGTGACATTAAGGACTGTCAATACACTATGTCATGCATGCATCTCACAAAGCTCGATCCAGCAGCTCCTCAAAGTGGAAAGTTAGGAGGTGATTTAAGTGTCAGGAAAGGCTTGGTAAGATGTTATGTTCTGATAGGCAAATATGCCACGAGTTGTGGTTGAAAGATGGCAAGTTTACGTCTAATAAAAACACATCTTTCGAACAATCAAAGAGAACAAAACAAAGAGCACTGCCCGTTGCAAAATAGAAGTTTCCAGAAGCTACTCTGCTGATAATTTTAAAATCAGAAATAGATGTTTTGTGCCATATATGCATTTCCAGGAAGCAGGGATTCATTTGAGAAAAGCTGCTGCTCATGTACATGCAGACATTTCTGACATTTCTAAATGCAGCATGAATCTGTCTGAACAGCAAGGCACTGGTGCAGTTCTGGCTGATTTCAATAATTGCACCTAATATTACTGTCATGACCCACTTTTCCCTCTCTAGATGGGATTCGGCCCAATTAGTTGAGATATTTATGCATTGGCCAGACTCATTGATTTCTTATGTACTTAGGGACATTGTTTCATGAGCAGGAGAGTTGCTTTGGGGGAAGCCACCATCCGCGGGGTGCTGTGGGGACAGACCCTGCCATGCACAAAGAGGCCCTAAGCATCACCTCTGCTCTGGGTACCACATTCCCCATCAATGCTGAGAGGATAAATTGCAGTCAGGTGTCCAGGTAGTATCAGTCCTTGCCTCAACCCACAGTGCAGAGGAGTGGTGGAACAGTTTGTAGAGCAAAAGTGAAGCACATGTAAACACACTTTTAGATGGAACAATTACTTCTACAAAGGTATTGTTATTCTGTTGTTCAACAGACATTTTGCTTTCATGGATAGAAAATGTGATTTTACAAGGCAGCAAAAATACTGATATTTTTTGAAAGCCAGCTTAAATGCATCTTTAAAACATGAAATGGAGGCAAATGCTAAACTAAAGAAAGGGATAATCCTTAGGGAAGTCAGCTTCATTTGTTTGAAAGAAATAATACGGTTAGTGTACCAATTTCAGTTTGAGTGGATACTATTGTAATGCATGATGTTTGAAACTGCTCAGAAATTCTCTTTTTGTTAGTTTCTCTAGCATTAGGACTGCACAGGGCATTTATTTTAATAATGAATATATTGTGCAGGGCTGTCACATTGTTTGTAAATATTTATGAACAAATTTTTACATGTAGTGTAGATGGAAAATTGTTCAAATTTGCAGCTGTCAAATTTTGGGAGATGGGCCAACTTCTGGAAGGTTTTAAGTGTACATTTGTATGTTCAATTAATCACACTTGTGGGTCTGATTTTATTTTCAGGAAGGTTCTGAATTTATTAAATTTGTATTTTCTGAACCTTAAAAAATATCAAGGCTGAATAAAGCTACGATAGATAACTTAAGGGAAATCTAAAATTATAGTGGATGTGTCCAGGCTGCATGTAACTATTTGTTAAATATGCTATGGCATTTGTTGAGATAATTTTCCTGGCCCTTTTAAGGGGCTAAAGTAATATATTGGCATTATTTATTTATGCACAAGGATGACAGAGTCATCCATTAGCAATTACAAGCTACAGGAAAGGGTTTTTTTTGAAAAACAAACTTATGCTTTTCCTCAAATTTCATAAATACTTTAGGGATGTGGCTAGTTTAATGAACTTATTATCTGTTTTGGCTCATGGCTTTCATTTTTTTATTTTTAAAAGAATGTTTACTGCTACTTTTCATTCTGAAGGTACAGAAAGGTAGGGAAACTATTTATATTAAAAAGAAAAAAAAAAAAAAAAAGCAAAAAAACCCCAAACCAAACAAAACATATTCTACCTGTCCCCAAGTATTCCACATTTTGAAATTTGTCTCCTTATGGATAATATGCTGACTTTCTGGTTACTTGAGCAAAGGAGGATTTGCATAAGGTTTCTGAAAAGGTGATCTTGATGTATACCTCAAACCCCTTGCAATAAGATGGATTTATTTAAGCATTTACATTCTAGTCAGCCATTTTATGTTTCCCTAAGATGCTGAAATGTTTTAATTACATTTCAGTTGCCACTGAGATTTTATTTCCAGAGTACAAAGATGAATGAACCATAAGAAGCTGAGACAGTGTGAGATTTTAGAATTAAATTTACTGATGCAAAGAACTGGTGATTGAAATGCTGAGTGAGTGCTGTTTCTGTGTAGAATGTATATTTAATACATGTTGTTCTCAGTTTGAAAATTTTTAGTGACCTAGGGTTTCGAGTGTTCTAGTAGCAAATTATTGTCAAGGTTACTTCAAGCACAATATGATACTAGGATTCATTTGTTAGTGGGAATCAGGAAAAACAGAAATGATTTGAAACATTTTAGGGTTCATGACACTCTGTGAAATACAGAATTTCATATCTTTGCCATTGATACACTTATCAGCATGAACTGCTATGGAAACAGACAATTTTTATTAACATGTGGCTTATATGGGGAAAAAATGGGCATTTGTTATTATATGTGTTAATGGGGCTAGGTAAACAGGAAAGTTTCTCAAAGTAGTTAGAGATTCTTCATAACCATGACTGTGATGCTAATTTGTCTTTTTTTCTCCTTTTTATTGCATTAACATATTTGATGCTGTATTTATTTTGGTGATGGAGGAATAAGATGATGCTGAGCAGGATATTAGTAGTCTAAAAAATTACTGTTAAAAAAGTCATATCATATTCATGCTTTTTTAGTACAGTAATTTCACGACCATAAGACACACTGGACTATAAGGTGCACCCCCCGAGAGTTGCAACTTTGTAGCTCAGATAAGGTGCACCGGACTATAAGGTGCACTTCCGAGTTTGAGGGAAAATTTTAGTCAAAAGGGTGCGCCGTATAGTCGTGAAATTACTGTACTCTAGATCCCTCTCAGGGCATTTTGTTCTTTGCTTTTATTGGACATTGAAGTACTGATCTAGAGTAAGTGATAAAAATGCTATGAAGTTAAAAATGGAAAAGAAAAACACAAAACATTCTCTTTACATCAGATAAATTAAATTATTCTTTTTGTATTATTCTGCTGGTCATTATAAAATTACTTTTTTTCTATGGCTGGAGCACTAGATATTACATATCTAGGAAAAAATTGTAATTTAGATATCTAGGAAAAAATATAGTAAACAACACACAGGAGCTCTTATATAATAGAAATAATTTCATCCCAGTCTTTTGGTGGTGCACATCAATAAAGCCTGATTTCCCCAGCATGATTTCTTGTGCTTAATCATGTTTCTTTCAGAGCTCCCAAAACAGTACAGGTCTAGTATGCTCAGTGTCCCTGTCCACTGAACATATCAATGGATATTAAGGTCCTGATTTAATGGTACTTTACAGATTTAATGATGTTATATAAGATGTACATCTTTCCCAGGGGAAGGTGGGACGTGATACAATGCAAAGATGTGGATCCCTTCTACAGTCATCACAGAAACCTGATAGACTCTGAACTTTGCTCCACTGAGTTTCATAAATCAAGGAACTCTGTCAGGATCTCAGTGGGCAGGTACATCCTTTAGCATGCATTCTACTGAATGACAGAAGTTCCCTATTTTGCAACCAACCTATGAAATAATTTGCTCCGCTTTTTAACAGAATCACTGCAAACAAATTTTGTTTTCATAGCCAAGCGTGAACTTCCACTAGGTAGGTGTTAGGGTTTATGCCAGCAGAATGTCTGCTGCACTTTATAGATGAATTTTGAAGGAGGAACCACCAAGTTAAGAAACATGGTAGTCTCCAAACAAAGTGATGCATTGTTTCAGGAAAAGCTGGGGCATGACATGAATGTGATGTATCTGTATGTATTGCATATGTATAATTATTATCAAGACAATAAAAATATTTCACTTTTTCATTGTGTTTTCAGTGTAAATAAAAGATGAAATAAATACTACAAGTTTAGTAGAAAAAGTCTGTGTCAGAGGAGCTGAGAGTTCTTCCTAGGCAAGTCCTTCTTGTCTCTCTATTATTTGGATAGGGTCGATTAGACTGTTCACCTGTCTTTTCCCAGATGCAAAGTAATACTTTGAGCTAATAAATATGTTCAAGATACTCTAAAGAACAGGCAGAGATAAAAAAGGCATGACGTAGCCAGATTCCCTCTTCATATTATTGAAGAGTAGGAGGAGTTATTTAATGGATAAATGTCCTTATTGTAAACTTAGGATGTACTTTTTAATCCTTCCATCCACGTACCTGTGGGTAAATAAGAAAGGAGAGATCCGTAAACTGCAGTTGTGCCAGTAGAGCTGCTGTTAGTCATCCTTTTGTCTTAAAGAAAGCAATATTAAATCTCATTGATTTTTATGCTGAAAAAATTAGTTTGTTTCTCTGTTAATTTTCTTCATAGGAGAATTAACAATATATGGGAATAGGAGCCTTGGTGTTATGTCTTCTTTCTTTCTAGTGTACCCTGAATTTCCTGCTCTTACTTTGTTGCATTTTTTATTAAGTTGTTGCTTAAAATCTCCGTTCAGAGATCTTGGTGTTAGCTGTTCAAATACATGCCAAGATGTTGTTCTTTCCCCACCCCCAACCCCCAACAAAACTGAAGGGTTTGAAGGTATTGAAGCTATAAGGATGAGTGAAAAGATGAAGGTAATGAGTGAAATAATAAAGTGAAATTAATAGAATTAATTATTTGAAAAAAAAAAAAAGGGGGGGGGAAGGGAAACCCAGGGTATTAATGGAGCAAATGCAGTTAGGTTGGGCACAGGTGAGCTGTAAGGATTTATTTCAAAATCCAATAAAGGAGCTTTAGAGTAGGGGGCAGGTTGTTTTGTTTTTTTGTTTTTTTTTTTTTTAGGGAGAAATTACATCCATATTTGCAAAGCAGCAGAGAATAGAAAAATGTCCGAAGAATTATTCTGTGGAGGGAGAAGTCTAGTATCTTGAGATAGATCAAGAGATCAAAGTTCTGTTAAGTTTATGCAGTAGGCAGTGAATGCCTGTAAGTGGACCAGCACACAAGCAGCAGAAGTGTTTCATATGGCAGAGATAATCTAGCAGAGTACTGCTACCTTGTATTCAATTTCTTACAAGACTCATAAACTCAGCCATTTTTCTTGTTTTTCAAGACTGAGAATTTGTCTGAAGAGTTTAATCATAATATTGAACCCTATTTTTACTAAATAGTTTTTGCTATATATGCTGACAGTAATGCATATTGTAGTGACTATAATTTTACTGTCAAGTAAAATATCTTTAAACTACTGAGGGCAGAGTTCTCCATTCATATTATAAGTTTTCAGGCCAGGCACATCTAATACATAAATAAATAGTATTGATTTTTATTTTTTTTTTGATTGCACTCAGTATTGCATAAAATTTCAATTTGTGAAGAGCTGAGAAGTGATATTTTGAGTATAGGAATGGAGGGAAAACTTACTACATTTAACAGATCAAATTAGTGGGTTTTTAAGAAAGGAAAGGTAAAAAAAGATAATAAGAAGTAAAATATTGGCAGACATTTTTTCTTAAAAATGGGTCATTCTGAAGGAAATGAGCAGATTTAGATTTTTGAACCTTAAGGCTTTGAGCATGGATGCAAGTGTTTGACCCCCCTAATTGTGAAAAAAGGTTGTGAGCCTGGAAATGTTAGACTGTGCTTAAGGTACCACTAATGGTTGGGGGGTTGCCAGAATCGGAAAGCTTTACTGGTGTGAGAAAATCAGTTTACCTTGAGCTGGAAGCCACCGGATCACGTGGAATTGTGTAAACCAAACTCCAAGCTCTTAGGTTTTCAGACATGATGGACAGTGGGTGTGGTGGTGTCTTTCCCTAAGAGAATAGTGGAATTAAACATTTGAAGAGAGAGAACATGTTAAATTAGCTCCAGCTCAAGAACACTGTTGAACTTTACAGCAGATAAAGGACTGAAATATCCTTAGGGGAAACCTGTAAATGCCAGGTCTTCCTAGGGTCTTCATATTTCCCAGTGAGAAAGGATGTTGGGCTAAGTAGTGTGGGTCAATGTGGCTCTATTTAGGGAGGAGTGTAAAAGTTGAGGGAAGTAGAAACTCTCACCTGCTTTGCTGTATGAAATTGTCTTATCATATGCAAGAGAATTTCCAGTCCCAAATTCTTCATCCTATTTTAAGGATCATATGCAACACCTACTACTACACTTCCTGCTGTCTGCTATTTAGACCTCCTCCATGATGCTGTGAAGTTTCCTGTGTTTCTTTTGCTCCATGCTAAGACTTTTGTTGCATTTCACATTTCCTGCTTTAAAATCTCCTACCTGGATTTCTATGCAGTGTCTGAAGGTGCTTGAGTGTTTTGTTGCAAAGAAGTGGGAAAAAGTGGTAGGGAGTTGAAGTGCTCAGTGGATACTGCAATGGAAACAGTAAAGAAGTCAGGCAAAAGTACTGATGTCTTGAAATGGTTTGCCTATTGCTGTTCTAACCAGACTCTACAAATTTGCTGGAAGAACCTACACATTGGTTAGACATTCAAAATGAAAGTGGCAAAAAAATTAAAATTGGACTTAAAAAAGAGAGTAATGTGAATAAAGACATTGAAAATATGAATGTGACAGTTTGTTTATTATTCTTCCTTGTAGTAGTGTTCTGCAATTTTTTTTAATTCAAGGAAGTCCTTCAGGCGAGACCCTTCTGATAGTAATTATCAAGGGTGCCTGCCCTTCATTAATACAAAATCTGAAATTCCTTAGATTGCCTTCTCTTTTTTTTAGGTTTCATTTTGTCATACATGCTCAGCCTCTTTAAGAAACAGAAAGGGAAAATTGCCTTGGTGAAGGATTATGTGATTACTAGTGATTCTGTTATAGAGGAGGCACTTTGTAAAAGGACTGTCTGATGGAGATTCAAATTAGACAATTCTCCATCTTAGTGGGTTACTGATAGTGCAGTATGCAATAGGAATTTTTACTGTCTTGACAAGTATTTTGTTCACTAGAAGATTTTTTTTTGTCAATGAAAACTGTATATTTTAGTCTTGTCCTGTATTTCTGGCCATTATAGCTCACTTCTTTCTTAGTCCTGAATAGTAGTAGTCACTACATTGCAGCAAAGTTGTCCTGCATTTACAGTCTTCCTGGGACAGTCTGTGGAGTTTCCTATTTTTAATGGTTGAAAAAATATAGTAATATCTGAGCATTGTTATTTTCATTCTAACTCACGGCAGATGTATCAGACAGCTGTGTTTACAAATTCAAATTGCAATTTAAAGTCTAAGACTTATAGTAATCCTTCTCATCTAACCAGATACTTATTTCAACAAGAATTAAAGCCGTAGAACTCTTTGCTCACTATCATTATTACTTCTGTATCTACCTGTGAAGCAATAAAGTAGGTTAAGAATTTTTTTGTGAAATATCTTTTAGGCAGACTGAAAATGTTCAGTTAATTTAAACCAAGTTTGATTTTTGTATTCTCTGCAGTAGATCCAGGAAAATGTTGAGCCTTTCTTGATATGGACTTTGTGTTGCAGTCTTGGAGTCTTGGTAGAATTAATTTTTTTAATCTGGCTCCTGGTAACCTATAGTACATGTTTTACTTTTGCTAAATATTGAAATAGAATTATTAATGGGTATGCTTAATGGGGTACAGACCTAAGATATTCCACAATGTCCATGCTGAATGAATTATGCATTAATGGTGATGATTGTTACTGTTACTTTCAGCTTTTTAAAATAAACCTTAGTGTTGATATACGAGTTCATTAGATTGCAATGGCTCTATTACAGAGCTATAATATTTTGAATAGTAAATCCCTTGTCATGTGACTCTCATGTTGAATTTGAAGTAGAATGATAATGAGTAATAAGTAGCTGAATCATAAATGCAGACTTTGGAATTCATATTTTGACACACACCCCATAACTTCATTAATATCTTTCTGTGTCAAAGGTATGGATTTTTAAAAAGTGCAAATAATATGTCCTTAACATGCAGAAACAGTTTTTCAACATGTAAAACTTCAATAACCTGGTTTTTTTACAAATAATGCAAAAATAAAATGCACTGATTTTCATAGGTAGTTTTCACTTCTGAGTAACTACTAGTCAGCAGATGCTTCAGAAGTGAGCAAATTTTGGTTTTGCTTTTTAAAGTATGTCTCTCCCCTCTCCTTTTGTTACTATTCTGCCATGAAATTCTAATTCTGGTTGCTCCTGCGCCTCTTACTAAGCCCACCACCTCTTACCCCTAAAGGACATGAATACTAGAAAATATTTTCTGCATATGAAAATTTTAGCTGGTTATTTTTGATTTTGACAAAAATAATTATCAGACAATATAACAAAAAAAATGTTGGGGTTTTTTAACATTTAAGCATTTTTAACCAATTTAACCTATTTTTAGACTATGTAATATTTGTGACTAACATATTAAAAAAATATTACATAGTTAAAAATACTCTGATTTATTTCAGCCTAAAATAAGACCCTCAAACAGGAGAAAAGCAGTTAAGCATTCACTGGTTAGGATTTTGAGAGGCCTTTCCAGGAATTTCATGTCAAAATTGCTCTTAAGCTCAATTATTAAACTCATCCAAGAAATGCATATTTAATGAATTTCTAGATATTTCTCTTCACAATGCACTTGTTCAAAGTATAAAAAGAGCAGTGGCAGCAGACCCAGATTTCAGAGTAAATAAACAGAGCCCCAAGAAGGTGCTTGCAGCCTTATTTTCAAGTATGCTGAATACACAGCTGCAGCTCTCAGTGCTTGTGAGCTGCATGTGAGGTTGCAGCGGATAATCAGGCTGTAAATGAACTCCAGAAAAAAAAGGGAAATGGTGTTCACAAACTCTTTTCTATTTCAGTAGGCGTTGATATTGTGACACTAATTTTTTTAACCTACTGTTTTAATTAACACTATTTCCTGAAGCCTCCTGTTCAAGTATTTATTTTTGCTACTTTTACATGGACAGAAGGTAGTATTTTTCTCAAGCTGCAGTAGAAAAGACTACTTTGCAAAGGCAGCAAATGACTTTCTCAAGTGTCAAAACCAAACCCCCAGTGCCAGGAATGTGTGAAAGTTTGGTTTTAACAGCTCAGACTAAGCACGTCACTAGTTTATCTGTGAACCAGGGCACTGTGGAAGGGGATGCACTTCTAGTAAATGTGAAGTCAGATGGAAGCTTTCAGTAATTACAAACTGTATAATTCCAAGCTCATAGCAAACCTTAGGGATGTAGCTGATGCACATAGGTTGAGTGGACATGTTAAATGAGTATCATTACCTAATTTCCAGAAAACACATCTGATCTGGTGCTATATTGAGATGAGTCAGATTCAAGTGTTTTCAAAATCCTTGGGTACAACTACCATCAGAAGGAAGTACGTTTAATTTTATAAGACCCTAGCTAAAATATAAAGATAGTTGTACAAAAGTAACTATTAATTTCTAAGTAAGATACACTAACATTTTTAGCATGACAAATCAAATCCTAATTACAGTAATTGCACGACTATAAGGCGCACCCTTTTGACTAAAATTTTCCCTCGAACCCAGAAGTGCGCCTTATAGTCCGGTGCACCTTATCTGAGGGACAAAGCGGCAAAAGTTGACAACCCGGAAGTGCAAGCCGCGAGGGGGAATGGCCCTGCATCAGGGCCAGGCTAGGAGGGGGAATGGCAGCGGGGCTGTGCCAGGCTGGGAGAGGGAGTGGCCCTGCAGCAACGTCGGGATGCGAGGGGAGAGGGGCTCCGCGGGGCAGGGAAAGCCGGCATCAGGGCGGCCCCGGTGCGGGGCGGGGTAGAAAGCCACTGAAATCGGGGCGGCCCGGGGCGAGGGGAGTAGAAAGCCGCCGAAACTGGGGCAGCCCCGGCGCGGGGAGCGGGGAAAGCCGCTGAAATCGGGGCGGCCCGAGCGCGGGGAAGGGGAGAGCCGCCAAAATCGGGGCAGCGGCAGCACGGGGTGAGCCTGCCAGCATTGGGTCACCGAGCGCCAGGGGACTCCTGGAGAAGCAGGGCCCCGGGGACGCTCCCCGGGGTGGCGGCGGCCGTGCCCCATCACCAGGGACGCTCCCCGGAGCGGCAGCGGCCGTGCCCTGTGCCCGGGGACGCTCCCCAGAGCGGCGGCAGCCGTGCCCTGTGCCCGGGGACGCTCCCCGGAGCGGCAGCGGCCGTGCCCTGTGCCCGGGGACGCTCTCCGGAGCGGCGGCAGCCGTGCCCCATCCACACAGACGCTCCACCGAGCAGCGGCGGCCATGCCCCATCCCCGGAGACGCTCCACCGAGCGGCAGCAGCCATGCCCTGGCCCCGTCAGGTGCAGGCCGGCCCGGGGGCCAATGGCTGCCGGGTTGAGGTGGGGCCTCGGCCAGCAAACGCGCAGGGGGAGCTGGGGGCGGAGCCTCACTGCAAAAAAAAAAGGTGCGCCTTATAGTCCAGTGCGCCTTATCTGATCTACATGTTGCGAATTTTGCTGGCTGTCGGCGGGTGCGCCTTATAGTCCGGTGCGCCTTATGGTCGTGAAATTACTGCACATGGAACATCCCACATGAAAACTTGTTTGGAGTTGGTTTAGACTATATAGTTTAGACTATATAGGATAAATAACTTCTCCTTTACCTTATCTATTATTTAGAGTACTGTTGCAAAAAAGGGTTGGCTTTTAAGATGAAGGTTTCTTTATGATGATGTTAAGTTAATTTATTAATTTATACTTGCATAAAAGTCATTGAGCAACTGAGAGCACTAATGGGTATCTATGAGTATATATATTCAAGTATTTTTTGAGTGCAATGAAGCTGGTGTCATGTTTCTGAAATAGTGCATGCAAATGTCACTAAAGTTGTTTGGAACACTGAGACTTGCTTAATTTAGAGTAGCGATAGAAAAGATAAAAACATCCAGTATGACCCGAGCCATGTCAAATTCATTGACAGATACATCACAGCAGATTTAGCTTGCACTGGATGGTCATCTGCAGGTGGAAAACACTGCCAACTGTTAGAAGGAAATTCCTCTTTGGTTTATATGGTAGAGAGAATAATTTCAAATTTGTGGAGCACAGAACAAAGCAGAAGAAAATTCTTCAAATTATCCTTGCTTGTGTTAAATAAATAATTTAATTTTATGGTAAATAACAATGAAATTTGAATAGCAGTCCAAAGTGGTGTGTTTCTGATTTATCAAGGAACTGCAGCTACATAATTAGTGCTCTGCTAGTAATTGAAAAATTCTAGTTTTCGGTGATGGTGATAGGTCATGTGATTACTCCTGCTTTCTTAAAGATTGAATAAACCACCATTTTTCAAAGGTTTCCCTTTCTGAGTTCTCACTGGAGTTATGTGATGGTGGGAGGAAGGTCTCTACCTTTTTTTTAAGGTGATTGAAGCTTAGAAAAACATTATGATTGTGAGAGGCCAAATAAGATAAAAAAGTTCTTGGATTTTTTTAGGTTACTGCCTGTGGTTTTTTAAACATCATCTTTTTTATTTGCAAACACTTTTAAATATGAGAATCCTTGAAGAAACATATATTCTAAACTCTTCATGCTGTGCCTACAAAGCACTGTGACTGTCTCGATTTAGTGCTCCCCTCTCTCTCTCCCACCCCTGAGACTCCAAACCATAGTGCCTGCTTCCTCTTCCCATCTTTTTCCCCACCTCCTGTGGGTGACTGGAGGCACTAAAGGCAAAGCTTCAAAAATCACAAAAGGGTTGAGATAGGAACAATTCACTAGTAACACCAATTGTATAAGAAAACTAACAATAACAGCATTGATATTAATAACTAAAGGATTAAAAAAAGACATGGAAAATGTCACTGAGCCCAGCCTGACTCAGCTTGCAGCCAGCAGCATTCCACCCTGACTACTTCATCCCCCACGCTTGCTCCAACCTCTGCCTCCTCATGGCATTTGCAAGAAAATAACCCTGTCCTTGGCCAAAAAACAAGACACTATGGCAATAGTGGTGATGAGAGAGCAGCACAGTTTATGAAGCAACCTGAAATAAGTTGTGCTATGAAGTGCAACATAAACATATGTCAAAGTGTTTCTAGGGGACCTGGGGAAAGTATAGTCTAAGCCTTGAGAGTAGCATAGTTTGGTTTTAAATACCAGCACAGCTTAAGTTCATTTGGAAGTATAAAAAAGTGAATTAGTTTTAAGGATTTTATTTCAAAATTTTCGTTGAGTGCCTTGATTTTTTATGCCAGTCACAATTAACATCTTATAATCTTTGAAGTAATTCGTGATTTAGGACAGAATATAAATTGATGCAAAGTTGATGATTGAATTAGGAAATTGGAACTTGCTAACTGTGAAGCACACATCAAAATTCACCTCCATTCATCATGAAACCCCTAAAGGAAAAAGATGTGTTCATAGATGTATCACACGCAAAAACAATCGTTTTGGAAAAAAAGTCGACAGGAAAGCATGAGGGAAATATCTAGAGTTTCTTGAGAGCTGCTCAGCAGCACTCAGTGGTGGTGTTGTATCAAACACTTGAGAAGAATACAAGAGATCAATGATATTTCATAGGTCTCCCACAGGAAAAGAGTTCACCCTACCATTGCAGACTTTAGAAGCAGGAGAAAAGATACAGCACTAGGTCATCTAGGCTTGCCATGTTTCTATAAACTTTCTAGTGAGACCACTCATACTTTGGGAGTTCATTGTCCAGTAGTGTTCACTTGATAATTACTAAGTTTTCACATTTTAAAACCTCATCATGTTTCTCCTAATTAATTTGATTTTATTTCTAAGTGGAATGTCTTGCTAATGTTTTATCTCATTTTCAGAGTATCCAACAGAGACAACACCACAAGCCAGCAATAAAATAGTCTTTCCTAGCTAAGTATACATACTGAAATTTTAATGTTATCATTGAGTAAGGGGAGATTAAACAAGCTCATCAGAAGAGATTGAAGGACTCTATATAGAACAGTGTATGGATTTGTGTTACCACATTGGAGCTCGAACTCTTAAAGTTGCTCAATGTTCTTATATGAGATACAAGACCAAAATAAAACACTGATACTGTAGCTGTCCTCATAATACACAAGACCTTGAAGGCAGTAATCATGCAGACACGCAGAAACTGTCTTGTGGAAATATTGATTTTCCCTTAGGATTCATAAATGTTTGATCATGTGACTAGAATTAATTTTCCTGTCGAACCCGAATAACATCGGCTTATGGCTGTCATCTAGATGCTTTCCATGCTGCTGCAGCATCTCTCAGCTGCCAATCTCTTTCCAAACCAGAGAGGGAGAAAGAGTTTGGCCGGAAAAACACTCTCCAAAGCTGGAGGCTCTTGGCACACACATATGTAATCCAGGACAGACGGGTCAGGCTTCGAATTAGAGCACAAACAAGGGAAATCTACCCACAGGAAATTACTATTCTTCCAAGCAGTGGTTGTAGTAGTAGTGATAGTACCAAGGGAAGATAATTAGGAATCTGGGTCAGTTGTCATAGAAACAGCATGCGTAATTATTTTAAAAGATAGAAAACACTTTAAGTCGTATGAGAAGCAGAAGAACTTAGTGATCTGAGGGCTATTTATTAGTTTAATTCCTGTTTTCCAGGTTCTAATTTGTGATTATTTTATTTTCAAGGTGAAGTTAGGAAGTATCCTTTCCTCTACTCTTCCAGAGAAAGTCAGGGTAAGAAGTGCAGAAATAGAGTAGGGAGGTACACAGAAGAATTCTGTTTGAGAGCCACAGTCCAGCAAAAGTCCCTAGCACCAAGCTGGCGTGGAAAGAATGTTGACATTTTATTGTAGGCATTGAGGATACTTCAGTACCTATTTAGCATAGTTCCATGTTTTTCCTTCTTACTGGTCACCTGTTTGGTTTTGAAATCCATCTGTCTGGTTTTCAAAGGTCTGAATAATACAAGCTGCCAAGACCAAAATGAAATGGAAAAATGTTCAGTGAAAGACAGGTGCAATTTAAAAACTTCATCTAATTTGGAAGTCTCCCTAGAATGCCATGACACTGGATGCTGGAATCCTTTACTCTGCCAGAAAATAAATCAGCAGTGACAGTTCCAATGCTATTTGCACTACATGAGTGTTGAGTTCAAACAAAAAAAGAAAAAGTGCAACAACATTATGAATACTTCAGGATTTTTCCCTAAAAAGCATATTGGTATAAAAATATAAGCAATAACCTTTGAAATTTAACTGAGGATAAAAAAATTGAGACAGAATGTATCAAAGTACTTATGTCTAAGAGGGAAGTCAAAGATTTATCAAGACAAAGCCAGATGTCCCATGGAAGACTAGTTCTGGTCAGGCTGTGGGATAAAACATGCAGTGAGAGAGGTTTTTTGGGGAATAAATAAAGATCACAGCATTTCACCAAACAAGTCCTTTGACCCTTGATCCATTTGACAATGCTTCAAAGCACAGGTTGTTTGCCTCTGCACAGTACAGAAGGAGCACAGTATGGTTAAAGGCATCATCATCATCTTCATCATCATCATCTTCTACATCTCTCTGCTGCAGGAAGAGAATGATGAACTGTGCAAGGAGATGAAATCAACCACCACTTCAGACTGCTGCTCAGAAAAAAATGACAGTCAGAGATGATCCTGATGGATGTGGTTTCAGAATTGGAAAAAAAAAATAGGCGAACTATGTCAAAAGGGATTAAAAAAAACCAAAAAAGTTTGTTAAAGTGCCATCTTAGATAGTGAGGTTTTGAAGGATTTTTAGAAAAAATATTTAAGTACAGGCTAGTGTTTAGAAGAAAGTGACCATAAGGCATTTATAAACAGCAAGCTGAAAATCTGAATGTTATTAGCAATTGCTGTTATATTTTTGGGAATGTCTTAACATCAACCAATAGCCTCAAGACTCCAGGATGCATCATTAGATGCATCTTAACTTGGTGTCTGAAAGAATTGAGTCTCAGGTCTTTTTTGTTTCTAATGATCTTTATACCCCAAAGAACTGACTTCTGAAAACATTTTATTACAGTATGATGGGAGAATTGCAGATTTGAAAAAGTTGCACAGGCATTATCAATACTGTATAAAGCAAGTGTTTACACAACCAGGCTACTGTTATATAGTTGGAAAGCATCTAATGCATATGTGGGGAAATCCTCCAAAATCAGATTTTTCCTGTGCTAGAAAACACATCTCTTTTCTTATGGACTGCAAAGAGAGCCAAGATGATCTCTTGGGATGTGGCTTGTGTTACTGCTAATGTACCATTCTTACTTCCTTTCTTAATTTGACATAAGTTGCTGCTTTGTTGTTTTGATATCTATCCCTTAAAAGAAAACATTCCATAGGGCAATATTAGGGATAAATGAAGTGTACTTTCGTTCTGTTTCTGCTCCCATTGCTACTGCTTGTGCTGTTAACAGAAATATTCACATATATGAGCTGCAATGGACTCTCACCAAAAAGTAGCCTTGACTACTGCATCTAACTTTCTTTACAATTTTTAACATTTGGCTTTTGAAGGTTTTGTTTGATTGTTTTGTTTTTTGTTTTTTGTTTTTTTTTTTTTAACTGGGAATTCTGTAGTCATCTAGTTTTTAAATAGCTTCCATAGGTGAATTTTCAAACACTCAAACATGTTTGACAATCATTAATTATTTATATGGTGCAACCTTGTTAATGGGAACACTTAAAATTAATAATTTTAGTGGTGTATTTTCTGACACATCATTATTATTCCTTCACCCCATAGTTGCAATTTAGATCGCTGTTAATATAAGCACTTTGCTATAATCCCTTTGAGTTTTTAGCCACTGCCATCACAATTGTTAGGTGCAAAATGTATACATTTTAGCAAAACTTACTAGCAAAACAGCACAAAGAGGTTTTAAATCCATATGGCCTTCTTTTTCTCATATATTTTTAAACCTTTTCTGATTATTTTTCTATTTGGGTTAGGGAAATATGTATTTATTCAACAGTAACATTTTTATGATTGTTTAAAGTTTCTCATGTGACTTTCCAATGTTCCAATTTATCTCTGCCACTGTAAACCGTATTAGGGATCTTTCTGCATCTCAGTTAAGATCTTTAAAATATATAATTCCATTTTTTCTTGTTGGTTTTAGTTTGTTTGGTTTGGTTTTTGGTTTTTGGTTTTTCAGTTGTACTTGGCAGGACATTATCAAATTCTATGTCTTCATTATTATTCATTTACTTCTATTGGGCTAATTTTTACAGAAAAAAAAAAAAGAAAAATTGGCAGCAAAACATTTTGTAAGTATAGTAAGTGTAATTAATCTAGAAAAAACCAAAAAACTCATAGACATCTACAGTATCTGAAACTATCTGTAGACAGAGGAACTGAGATTTTTTAATAACCAGCTTTAACCAGCAGCAACTTGTAGCTGATATTAGTGTTTTCCCAAAAATCTTATCCTACAGTTTTTCCAATGGCCAACTAGATTAGGCTGAGTCAAGCAGGAGAGAAAAACACATAAGTTGTGGAGAGCCAGGGCTGATTCACTGCCTTTAATGATCCCAGCTGAGCCTCCTACTCATTCCATATCACATTTCCTAGCCGGACATGAACTTTCCACTCCTAAATGAGCCATATTGATTCTAATTTGTTTATGAGAAAGGGAGCTTGGTAGCTTTTCCAAACTGTCTTTTGTTTTTGTGATAAGTATATTTGGTTTTAACCATGACAGACATTAGTAGGCTTCAGTGTCCTGGGAAGACTGAGGTGTTAATGCCCTTTCTTGATATTTTTAAAAAATAATGTCCTTGTCTTTTGCTACCTAGATACACAGTCTGAATAATTTTGATGTAAGTCATAGAAACATAGAAGGGTTTGAGTTAGAAGTGACCTCAAAGATAATCTCTTTCAAATCCCCGCATCATGAGCAGAAATGCAGCCCACTGGACCAGGTTGCTCAGAGCCCCATCCAACCTGGCCTTAAACACTTCCAGGGATGGAGCTTCTCTGGGCAATCTGTGCTAGTGCCTTACCACCCACACAGTAAAGAATTTCTTTCCAACATCTGATATAGATCTCTCTTAATTTAAAATACTTCCCTTATCCTATCACTATCTGTCTGCATAAGAAGGTTGCTCTCCTTCTTTTATGAGTTCTGTTTAAGTTGTGAACTGAGCTGCATCTCTACTTGGCTATAGAATTGGCCTTTTCCTCTCCTCTAAAATTGTCAACTTAGCTCTCACTATCTATCTTTTGAAAAACATCCTAGAGATTCCAGGAAACAACACAAACACTGAACAGCAGAGTGAAAGAACAGTCCTGTGGATGGATGTTCTGGTGAAATGTCAGTTCAGGAAAAATACCTCACCCCTGAAGCCTATCTCTCCGCAGTTTTCAAAACAGAAACTCTTGTGAGAGGTAACAACCTCTAATGAGGACAGCAACATCAAAGTGAAAAATGGCCAGTCCTTTAGGCACATTTTTGTAAATCCATGAGCTCACCTGTATTCTTTTTGACATGCAACTGGTCTCAGAAATCTTCTAAAGGATATTAATTTAGGGTAGGTGGGTATGCTCTGGTCAGAAGGCCATATATGACACTGCAGGTACTGTCACTTACCCTGTTCTGGAGCACTGTAGTCTGACAAACAGAAGCAGAGGGTTGTAGCAGAGCTTAGTGCAGACAGTTCTGCTAGGTTGGCAATATTGTTAGTCTCTGTTCTGAAGGCTGCTACATCAAATTATATTACACACTACTCCCAGTTGCTGACAGCTCCTCTGGTATGTGCTCCTGGTGGAGCTTCTGTAGCTGCTTCAGAAGGAACAGGGCCATGAGTATTTTCATGTTTGTCTGCCGTTTTAGCTGCCTATCAAAACTTTTTGAAAGAACCCTTGCAAGAAATTGGATAAATGGACTCTAAGCTCAAGAAGTTGCACTGTGACTTCATGAAATAAAGGTACTGTAGTCTTGGTCGCTCTGTTACTGCATTTAAAAGGGTTGCCTTAGATGATGGAGAATTTCAAAATAGCATAGGATGCCTGGAAAGTTGGAGGAAATACAAAAAAATCACAGTTTATTCTAGGGTTGTGTGTGAAAATAATGTAGGTGTATTACATAGAGCAAGGGGTTTTTTAATTAAAAATGCTCTGGGGATCTGCTGCTGCTTAAAGTTGCATAATTTATTGTTGTTTCTAAACAAATATACAATACTTCAGACTTTAATTTTGCTGCCTCAATGGGATTTTTTAAAAGTAATAATGAACACAGATACAGTGTTGGCAGAACATCTGGACATTGTGAGATAACTCTTGCAAGAGTATTTAAACAGCATGCTAAAATATGTCATGAAATGGAAGAAAAGCTTGTTTGTATAAACAGCTTATGTCATGATACTGCGTAGATGCAGTGTTACTTGTTAATCTATTTCATAGCTCTGTGAATTGTTCCATCCAATTGGAAAGCCAGTCCAGCATGGTCAGGGACTCACACCAGTGCTATTCAAACCATACTGACACGGGATTCAGTGACTGGACCTTGCTGATCCTCCCACTGACCAGTCCTGCCTTGCACTGCTTGTGCACAACAGTGTGCAGAGTGGGAGCTTTTATTTGCCCCACAGCACACTTCAACATTCAGAGCACCATGATTTAAATTTAATTAATGCCTCCACTCCCCTTAAATGCTGAAGAGAAACGTGTGCAAAAAATTAATTTCTCTTGTCTAGACATGAATGCTGTAGCCAAGTCGCTGTCCCTCAGGGAGGAAATGTTGAGGGTTGGTTTGTTTATTTTTTTTTGTTTTAACAATAAGCAATCACAAAATGTTTTTTATTGTTTTAAGTATTTTCATAATTTTGTTTTTACAGTCCTCTCATGCTGTCTTCACTGTCCATTTCCAAATCATTCACCCAGTTATTCAAAAAGTTATCTTTGAACTGTATAAAATCCAACAATACCCTGAAGTTCAATATTCATGGGCATTTCTGCATATCCTTTCCCTATGACATGCAAAGCTAATGTAATCCTCCTACAATACTCAAGAAATTGCCAAATAAGCAAGTCATGAGACAGATCAGTGAGACCTCTTATTAGACCTAAATCCTTCTCAGGGAATGAGATTCTGAATGGAGTGACAGGATGGCTTGACTGTAGCAGAAACGGAATCCCTGAACCACAGGAAAGACTGAAATAGTAATTTATTCTTCAAAATAAGAAAAATGCATGTTTTCTTTGAAAAAGAAATAGTAAAACTTATATTATTCCATAAATCATTATGAATTTTAATTTTCAATATGATAATTTCTTTTTATAATTTTCTTTTAATTTTTCTAATTGTTGGTTATTTTATATTAGTTTGACAGTACACCAATGAAAGTAAAAATATTTCCACTTTTAAATTTTTTTTCTGAAAATTGTGCATTAAATAATGCAATACAGAAACAATTGGGTTAAGGGGAGACAAAGGTTGGTTTTTAAATTTAAATTCTGTAATTAGTTTAAAATGCATATGTTGCCTTAAACCGGCTAAGGCAAGTGCGACCTGGGTCGGAGCGAGACCACGGCGAACTTACAACCTGGCCGGACAGATCACAATTGATGCCAATATGGTGAACGGTGAAATGCGTTTATTTTTTCGTGGGCACCTGCTTATATAACCGCGGTGCGCCCACGTGATTTCTCTT
>PYHW01009421.1:1414384-1442182 GCA_013186435.1 Turdus rufiventris
GAAAGAAAGAAAGAAAGAAAGAAAGAAAGAAAGAAAGAAAGAAAGAAAGAAAGAAAGAAAGAAAGAAAGAGAAAGAAAGAAAAAGAATTTGCAGAAGTACCTTGGTGTTTGTTTGTATTGTGTCAATAGTCCAAATTATATTAAGAGAAATAGCAACTAAAATAGCCTAACGACATCATGGCATGACAAAAATATCTATATTTTCAAATGTCACTGTATTTTTTTCTGCGTCCTCCTTCAATCTGTTTTGGATATAATATTTAATTTTAGAATTTTTTCTCTAAATATCTTGGGTGAGCCTTTCTATAATGGAACTCTGAAATGTTTTGCTGTTAGGTGGTCTTGCCCTCTTGAAATGTTTGACATCAGTGAGGTATTAATTCTTACTAGAACTTTCTTGAAATAAATCTCTTGAAGGAGCTATTTGTTCTTGTAGCTATTTGCTTTGTCATGTGCTAAATGACACTAAATTCAGCTTTGTGAGTAATCCAATTTAACAGCACCTATAATAGCCTAACACAGTGGCAGATCAGAATGGCTACCTTTCCATTACTTTGTTCAGTTCCAGGCCAGAATAAGTTCTGGGTAGAATTCAAAACCACAGGTGATTCAAAGCCCTTTATTTTGCATACATTTTTGGTTAAAGTGAAACATAAGAAAGAGCAACATGATGTGTTTGCAATTACTTGCTATTACAAATGCTAAGAAAATTATTTCAGTTCAATTTTCCATGTGCTGAGATGCTGCAGTCTAGATGGTCTAAGAAATTAAGCTCTGTACAGAAAAAAAAAAGCAATGAGTTTTATTAGATTACTAGGGTGTTTTTTCCTTTGAAGGAATAGAGTTCTCTGACAAGATGAAAGGATTCTACATAGGAAGATTTTTAATCTCATTTTTCTCAAGCAGTGCACACTTGAGTTAAGATAACATCTTTTCTATATACTTCCTTAGTTTTTCATTAGTCTATGTTCTTTTCATTTGCCAATCTACTTTGATCTATATCTATACAGTTCATTTAGAGATAATTATTTAGAAAATTCAGAATTCATGCATTTAAGCATCAATTTTTAGCAAAAGACAAAATGAGGTTGCGTAGTGCAGATTGACAATCTGCATTGATTTTCAGTCAGTGTAACAATATCTTAAGTTGAATGACTTCTCTAAAAAAAATATGATAACCTAGCTACTTACACACGTCTGATTTTGACAAACAAATGAACAGAGAACTGGTCAGAGAAACCACAGTCCGAAGCATTTATTTGTTTGATTTAGAGTAATTCTGATTAAAAGTCTCTGCCTAAAGGGTCATTTCAACATGTTACTAGGTGATGGCTTAAGAATATCACAATTTTAAATCTAATTTTGTAGTGAAATACTGTTTAATAGGTGTAGCCATAACTTGTTCAGAAACATTTGCAAAGCAAAAGGTAGTGGCTTAATATTTGAGATTCGTTTGATACATTTGATGCTTTTCATTTAGTGACAAATAGTGTCCCTGGTGAATATTCAGTTACACTGCTCAGTGGCCATTTCTCAGCTAGGCAGTCAGATTGTCTCATCAGTGTTAGTCATGGGAATTCAGTGAGGGTATATAATACTGTTGCAGCATTGACAGTAATCCTCCTTAATTTCAATATTCAGAGAGAAAAGACCGCTATATCAGAGCTGTTAGTAAATAGGGACACAATAGATTAATATCTAATTATGCACTGAGACTGAAAAACTATATTTAGCATCAGAACCATACTATACTCTCCAAAAAAAAAGGGTAGAAGATAACGTTTAAACGCCCAAATCCAATCATCCTCTGTTCATAAATAAAAGATTTTAGAATAATAATTTCAATAAATACTGAATTCTAACATAATCAGGAAATGATAGCAAAGGGTTTATATTCTGAAAAATTGTATGCATAGCTGCTTATTTACTGACTTGGAATTTGAAATGTTTCCTTCTGCAGGGATTCCAGCTTGCTCCCTGCAGATCAGGAGGTATTTCTTGTAGATATCTGTGGTACCAGTGTGGAGGAGCAAAGTGAAAAAAAAACCTCCCAGAGATTAGGTTATTCTTACAGGAATACAAACAATATCAAAATCTAGGAAATTATAACAAAAGCCTGTGTTTATCCTTGGTAAATCTTGCATAATCCCCAATGTATTGAGCATGTTGCAAACCATGGAAATGTCACTGAATGGTTCCTGATATCTAGTTCCAGTATATCTCCACAGAAAGAAGAGTAGGATATCTTCAGGCCTATAAGTTAGGAACAGAGCAGAACAGGGAAGCAGAAAGAGGCTTAGAGGAGGCAAGAAAATCAGATGGTACGGATAAGAAATCTTTATGGATGGGTGAATGTGCTAAATAATTTCAGCTGTGGACAGATTACAGTGCCATCTGAGACCAAAGTTAATAGTTTTTCCTCTAAATAAAAAATGTGGAAGTACATTTACTTCTAACTCCAGCAGATGAAATCACTGCAGATAGGCTGATACTGAACTGCTTGCAGTAATATTTTCTTTCTTTCTAACACAGTATGCTATTTAGCTTTGAAGACTATTTTCCCCTGAAGGAAAAAACCTCCTGCATTATTAGTCTGCATGCTTTAAAAATGAATGCATCAGATTTTGTTTATAGCAGAGCATTGGAAAAAAAATTATGTTATTTGTATTAGAATTTCTTCATTGTATGCTGTTGCCATAAAAGCATGCAGACCTGTGTTTCAAGATAATGTGGGACATGGTACCCCACAGAAACTCCATAACTTTATACAAAGACCAGACAGAAAAAATTAATTCCCCTTCTTAATATAATGGTGAGAGACCTTCTAGAAGTTTGAATACTAAAGAGATTTTAGTACTTCTAGAAGTACGAAATGTACCATTCTCATCCTGTATCTAAATCTGTTCAAAATGTAGACCACTTACTACAACATGAGAGTAATCTTTTCCCCTAAATGTTTATAGAAGTAGATTTTTTTGACAGGAATAATGTCAAATATAAAATATGAACTAGTTAAATAATTTCTCATCCACACATAACTGAAATATTACAAACAATTTTCCATGAAGCTTAAAAAAACCCCTATTCCTACCTCCACCAAAAAAAAAAAAAAAAAAAAAAAAAAAAAAAAAAAAAAAAAAAAGAAAAAAAAAAAAAAAGAAAAGAAAAAAAAAACCAAGGGAAAAAAAAAGCCTAAGCCAATTTATGTAGGATCCCAGTTAGCGTAATCAGTATTTAGACCTAAGAGATTGCACTGCTATCTAAAGAAGTAAATTGTATTCCTCACTGCCATTTGCTGCCAATCACCAGTATAAATAACATGGCTGGGTTTGGTGAAAGAAAGCTCTGCATCTTGGATTATTGTACTACAACTTTTCATTTTGGAATTATACTATGATTCTAAGGAGCCTACTTACGTCACTTCCTCACTTACTCTTTTTCCTACCTTTGTACAATGGGCTGTCCAATACTTTTTGTTTATTGGGTAGTGGTGATGAAATGCTGGGCTTTGAGTTCTGTTTTCAGTGGGGAAAGCAGAGAGTAGAGCCTTCTTTGCAGTCAACTTCACATAAGATAATGCTCAATAAAAATTTGAGCATTAAGTCCTACAACATCATAAAAGGCATATAGAGCCGAGTAAGGGGGCAGGGGAAATAGAAAGTTAGTTGCAAAGAACTCTTGAGGTGATCATCAGAGAGTTTTAGGTGCCTTTTACTTACTACTTTGTCATACGTAGTAATAAGTAGTACCAACATCTTTCACTGAAAATTGTTTGGAAACAACATTATAAAGATTTTCAGAACAGACAGGAAAATGGTACTCTGGCTGGAATGAAACATAAATGTTCACAGTAGCAGAAGTAAACTCATTCTGACTTACTGACTCAGTACTCACCTTTCATTTTTTCCTCTTACGAATTCAGATTCAGTTTATAAGAGAAGACAGACAAGAAGACATCTTTAAAAATCTAATTATCGGTTGGCATCTATTGCAGAAATGACAATCTTGTCATATTGTTAAAAGGCAATCTATGTATAATGTTCAAGTATAAGCAACTTACTTGTAAAAGTTATGTTCACAACACAGAAAGCAAAAAGAAAAACAACTAAATATACTCATCCTTAAAAACAGAGGCATGGATTTCTCTAGGACACTGTTACTATTATTCCAAGCTCCATTATCTTCCAGACATTAGTTTGGTTTTCTAAGTCACTGTACCACACTCTTCCCTAAGCTCCAGGGAATGCATAGGATGCTTGAGATGCATTGGAGCTGCCTTGCTTGAGGCTGGCAGAGAGCTGTGGAGTTGGAAGCTGGCAAAATGCTGCAAGGTGCCCTGAGGAAAAGCACTTGTACACAGACTCCGGTCATATTTCTTTCCCACCACTCCAATACTCACAGTGTCCAAGGCTTGAGAATTGCAGTGGAGTATTTTTGTTATGCTTATGTGGGATACATGCACCAAAATAATACAGCAGCCCTACAGTCTGTCTACAGTACCATTAAAATCTGAAACAGTGTCTTGTGCTTAGAGGTAAGCACAGTCTTGGCGAAACACCAAGTGTCTTGCCAGGATGGCTGATAATCTTTCAGTGACTGCCTTCTGTTCACTGGTGTCAACTTGTAAATCTTTCATTGCATAAAGAGATCTCTTTCTCCTTTATGTAGACTTCATCCACAGAATATGTGGGCAGTGCAATGTTCCCTAACTTCACAAGTTAATATTTGGGTTCTAGTTTGAGACAGTATCAGTGATGTGTCACTAATTAAAGTGAAAAGTTAAACTTCTCAAAAACTAGAGAGGAAAATTATGATGTCTGGTTTGGGCTTATTTCTCTTATATAACCTGCTCATATCTAATGAAAGTTCTTATTCCTTTCAGGAATATGCCTTCCCACATCTTATCTGGGAACAAAGGCAGCCATAAGCTACTGTGCACTGGCTTTATTTTAAAAAATAAAACTAATGAGGTCCTACCTTTCTGTGGGGGCAAAAGCCAGAAGTTATTACAGTGGAACTCTGCTTTTTTGTCAGCTTCTCCTTTTCACTAAGGAATTAACAATTGATTAATGTGTATCTTGAGGATTTTTTCCTCAGAAAAGAAAATAACCCTTTATATAACAGATTTTGTGCAAAAAAAAAATCTTCTATCCACCCTTTTAATTATCCATATATTCTAAAATGCTCATGAGCAGTTTTTGTGATTAGGGCACAAATAGTCCTTGTTCACAGGACTCAGCAACTGAAAGACTCTAAGTAAATTCCTGGGCATGCCCTGAGATCTGAATGCTCTTTATGGATATTTACAATAAGTTTTTCCATATCTTTTGTTTTTCACAGCAGCTTGGGTGTTTCCAGAGCCAGAATGGTGACACTGTTTAACTAAGCCATGGAAATCTATCTCCAAAGGAAAGAAAGTTAAACATATTAATTATTAAATGCTTTCAGCTAGATTCTTCTTTAAAAATTTAAAGGAAATGTAGGCCGTCTAGACCTGACAAAATAAGAAATGGCCTTCAAACAAAATGCTAGCTGAACTAGAAACAGACTAGAAATAGAAAGAAAATTTTCCTTATAGGGAGGAAGTTCAGAGGAGAGTATTGCTTTCTTCACACTTCTCTGGAACAAGTTGTATTTGAACAAGTTGTATTTCTGTATAGCTGCAGATAATCTGTACAGACAAAGTCTGCATAGATGTCTGCCAAAGACATCTGTTAGAAGAATGAAGGAAACCATTCTTTTAGAATAAAATGCTGTTTCAAATTACCTTCAGAAATTCTCTTGGACTCCTTTATCAAAAAAATTGAGGTAATAAAAATTAAGTGGTTTTCCCTTCTAATTCTCTGTTTTCTGTACATTTTCTTGCTTGTGTTTGTATATATACTGTGGGCCATCTAAGCCCCAGTGATCAAGAGAGAAAGACAAGAGGAGTACTCTGAAATTTCAGTTCTACTTCAGTATTCCTAAATTGTTTTGTGGCCTTCAATTTAGACACCTGTTGTGGCTCAACACCAGCCAGCCCTTCGCTCAGTATTCCCCAGTGGAACATGGAAGGCAATCACAAGTGTGAAAGTGGGAAAACTCATGGCTTGAGATGAAAGGCAGTTTAATAGGCAAAGATAAAGGTGCGAATGCAAGCAAAGCAAAATAAGGAATCCGTTCACCACTTTCCATGGGCAGACAAGTATTCAGCCATCCCTAGGAAAGCAGGGCTCCATCATGCGTAGCTTGGGAGGATAAATGCCAGCTCTGCAAACATCCCCTCCTTCTTCCCCACTTTATACACTGAGCATGATGCCATATGGTCTGGAATATCCCTGTGGTCACTGTGGGTCAGCTGTCCCAGCTGTGTCGCCTCCAAACTTCTTGTGCACAGCCAGCCCTCTCACCAGTGTGGATCTGAAGGGCATAAAAGGCCTTGGCTCTGGGCAAGTGCTGTTCAGCTGTAACTAGAACATCATCAATACTGTTTTGAGCACAAATCACAAGCACAAATCCATATATTAACTGCTCTGGAGAGAACTAATTGTATCCTAGCTACAATCAGCTCAGCACTAAAAAAAAAAAACTAACCAAAAAACAAACAAAACAAAAAAACAAACAAAAAAACAACAACCAAAAAAACCCAAAACAAAACTAAACCCCACAAAACTAAACTAAACTAAAACCAAACTAATGCAATCGACTCCAAACAGAATTCTGTTGCATTAAAATCCAAATATATATTTTGTTAATAATCACAAATGAAAATAGAAAAAAGGGTTGAGCCTACTAGCATTTATTTGTGTTTCACTTTTGTGTAGTGTGCCAGAAGTAGGCTAGGCTTTTAAAAAAGAATAAGAAAAAAATTATGTTATATGTTTCAGATGGCCAGCACAAAGGAAATGATGGAGTGGTGAGAATTACATGCAACTTACTGCTTTCCTTTTTTAAAAAATTATTTTGATCCACTTACTTTGACAACTCTTGTTGAGAGCAAGACTATAAATGCACAGAAGAGAAAGAAAGTGGCTTGCTAATTACACTGAGATATGATACACTATGGATAATGTAGATCCTAAGTGGTAGATTCTCAGTAATATGATTTTCTCAAACACAATTTCTCTTGTACATATTTTCATTGAAACCTTTCAGATGTCAGTCTATTATGATCTGCTTAGTTTCCCTCTTACCTGTACTGTCTTTATGTTCGTCACTTTCCTGGGTATTGTTTAGTAAACAAGAATATTTTTTCTAGAAAAATAATGCATGTGAATAGAAGAATGCAATGAAGTTTTTCTCATTCTTGCATATGAAAATGCTAATTAATACTTTATAAGTCCTATCCAGTGTATGCTGATTTCTCCAGTGGGTTGGAAAATCTTGTCACTCACTCCTCAACTCTCCTGTTCCTGTGTTTGGGAGCAGAGGATTCTAAGGGGGTAATTTAGCAATGTTACAGAGATAATGTCCAACTGTGCCTTTGAGCATCAAAGGGAACAGTTTCAGTGGACTTCTTATGAAGGTGTTAACTTCCAGAGAATCTGAACATCATTTTTTTCTACTTTTAAAACCCAACCTACACAATTAAAACTATGATCTCCTTTCAAAAGTGTTAGCACACTTGCAGGCATCTTTCATTAATTTTATTTGCATGCCTATTTGCAACATTTGCTATGGAGAAAAGTCAGTCTTTTATGTGAGTGTACAGAATGTTGAAAGTACTACTATTGGACAGTGAAATGCTTAAAACTGACAGGTGTTTCTGCAGTCCTTGTACTTGTTCATAACACTGATTAGCATGAATCAGAAACATGATTGGCACACGTGCATGTTTCAAAAACTTCCTAATGGCATTTATATTGTTTTAATGGATATAAAGCATACATATACATATACATATACATACACATACACATACATATACATATACATATACATATACATATACATATACATACACATACACATACACATACATATACATACGTATATATATATATCTCATATAGCTTAAATACAAAATACGTACAGAGACAGTAAACTCTCTCTGAATCTTTCTAGTTGTTGCTCTTGTGAAACCTGTATGGCATATGCACAGTAAGTTCCTTCCATCATGGTGCTAGTGAACCTCCACTGTTTCTGCAATAAACACCAATCTAATAGCAGCAGTGAATTAGGAGTGTCTGGATGATGTTACTCATATGGCTTAAGTGCACCTGTCTGGGGTTCTCTGTGGCATCCCTTTCACTCAGTAGTATATAATATATTTATTTATTTGTTATCATGTAGATAATGCAATTGTGCACAGACATACACAAGTTAATACCATCAACATTGGACTGGACACCATGAAGTCTTAATAAAAAAAATAAAAACTGTCTTGCTAAAGTAGTTTTCTTGTTGCCTTACCACAGATCAGGTAATCAAAATCCTGGAGACTTAATGTCTCAAGTCCTTTAATACAGGCTTAGAAGGTATCTTCAAGTGCCTTACTCATCTGAGCAGCAATACAACTTCAGAACATTTGGATGGCCAGTGACAGAGATACTCAGGAAGGCAAAACGCTCCATAAACTACAGGAGCCTCTCATAGCCCAGGAAGAGGCTCAGTGAGCCAGAAGTTCCAATCTGTTTTGTTGAAGTATGTTCCTGTTGTCAAGGCAAAGAGTGCATTGTATGGTACAACGCCAGCAGCTCTCTTCATGAAGTGGGAAATAAATGCAAGTGTTCCTGCAAACTGAATGTCTCATGGTAATACATCATGGAGAAGGAAACAGTCTCCTAGGTAGTGATTTATAAAGCAATTCTGATTTATGCATCACACTCTTAAAACCCACCCAGGTAGCACCAGGACACTTCTGCATCCTTCTTTATGAGAAATATTCCTTCCCATTTATTGCACTGTTTTAATTTCCTTAGTGATGCAATGTGGATTTCATTCCCTGATCTGAAGAGGCCTTAAAAGCCTCAATTTTGCTATTAAGATTGGATGTGAATATTTACAGGTTAGCAGGTTTCTTTCAGACTCTTCTATATAAATTCTAATTTATATTCTGAAAATTCTACTGCACAGATCTTGCAGTATGTTTATTTTTAACAAATCAGTGCTGTGATAATTTTCTAGGTGTTTGACCAAGGAAAGTGAGGCCTTACACATATAAATGGTGTTATGTTGTTGGACCCATCATCTGTAAATCATAACTCCCAAAAGAAATGGGATATAGGGCACAAACATTAGAAACTTGATTTTTATCCTGATCACTCATCAAAATAAGTGCTGCGGGGGACCTGGGCAAACTGAAAATTTGCTTTCCTTCCAAACTGCAACTACAGAGGGATACATAATTACAGATGTTCTGAGTTGCATTGCTCCTCCTAAGTATTTTCTAATGCCTACTGAATTAGAAGGGTGTAATCATGCAGATTCAATAAACTTTAGTGTTTGCCTTATTTATCATCTTTTTGTTGTTTTTCTGAAACCATTAAATCAGCAGTGGGATGAAGGGTAAGCTGCTGTAAACTCTTCTTAATTATATTTAAAGAAATAAAGAAGTTTCTTCTGGAGAATTTCCTTTTCCCTAGAATCTCATAATTACTATTTCTACAGTGTTTCGTTTAGATTCCGGGTTTAGTTGAAAATAATATTTTAAAATGTTTGTGATGCTAGAAGTTAATGTGCATAAGCTGCACAATATTTAATGTAAAAACATATCTGTGTATAAGTATAAAAACAAAATAATAATTTCCTTTTCTTTGCAGATTCTTCCAATTTTTTACCAAGTTAAAGCTTTTCTAAGTTATTCATTGAAACTTATTGAACATCTTGGAGTTTTTTAAGGGCCTCCACATTACTTATCCCTGACCCTTAGGGATCGCATAAGAATTTTCAGAAATTTGTCCTGAAGGATGCTGCTGATTCGAAAGGCTAAATTATTTTGGTTGCAGCCTGGATAACGTTCACAGAACAGAAGCCACCTTCAGGTTTGCTAAGAACTTGGGCACCATCTCAAATGTAGGAAGCTGTAAATGTAAGGGTTTTAGGACACATCACCCCTCACCATTGTAATTGAATTTGTTCTATTACACTCTTCCATGGGCATTGCCTTTGCCAGATGTAGGATACTTTGGTCTGACTTTCTGTTCTTATGCTCTTCATATCTGTGTGCACATTGAGTGGTGCCCACGCAGTCTGTGATGCCCATCTGTGATTTCATAGAAAATTCCCACTTTTCAGTTGTCATCCTTTAAATCTGACGTTCTCTATCACAGTAATCTCAGAGTGTTGTAGAGCTTGTAGAGTATGTGTTCATACTGATGTTACTCAAAGATGCCTGCTCAAGATACAGAATTGAAAAAGAGTGCATAGTCACGCTGATTATTCAGCACATATTATTTTGACAATTTAAACACCTTCTGTAAATAAGCATAGCACAACATTAATTAGTTGGACAATTTGTCTTAGATATATGGCAGCTATTGGAGTTGTGGGGAAAAGAAGTTATTTCAGGAAAACTGGGGGAAAATAAAAAAGACACTTCTCCTTAAAGTCTTAAAATTTATTTATTTATTTATTCTCTCTGCAAGTGCTTCTCAAATTCTCTTTTTTGCTGCCTTGTGTTTTTAACCTCCCAGACCATGTAATCCATCCTGTTACCCTTCCTAAAACATTTCTAAACGTCCTCAAAAACTTCCTTTTTAAAGATGCCCTCCTGTTTCTTACGTCTTTTATCCCTTAGTGCCATGCAGATTTTTCTCAGCTTTAACCTAATGAAGCTTTTTGCTTTTTTTTCCTCCTCATCAAGGAAACTGAATCAAAGTATGTTTTTGCTGCCCTTTTAAAGCTTTTCATTATTTTGAATGATATCTTGTGTGCTACTGAGGATAGCATTTTGTCTCTTAGGTTTCTTGTATCATTCTGCTTCAGCCTTAGACTTTGTTTTCATAATGACTAAATCTAATTGGAGGTAGACCCACTCATCTTCTGTTCTCACATTTCTTGACCATTTCTTGACCTCCTAAGCACACTGATATCACTTACAAAAGTCACAATCACTTCTCTTATGTTGGTAAGATAAAAATAAAGTTGTAGATGTAAAAAAAAAATAGTTTCTTGCTTAATTTTACAGAGAAAGAATTAATGTTACAACCATAATTAATCTCACTCCTAATAATTTTGAATATAAATCTTAAAAAATTATTTTTCAGGAGACAATTAATTTCATCTATCTGGATACCATCAATCCACTAAAGTAAATATGTGGGGAAATGTTTGGGGACATTTAAGAATTTTTCTTTCAGCACATTTCTAGGTTCCTTATTCATAAAACATTAAATGCATGTTACTGCTGGTTCTGTGATTTTTTCTGAACAGCAGGCTCACACTGGAGTCTGACTTTGCTCCATGTGCTCCCATCCCTATGCACAGCCATACAGCAAAGTTGGCTCATCCATGGACTCTGATTTACCAACCTTTGTGCTTTCACCAACTGGTGATTGCTTCTTGTTAGAGCAAGACTCATACTCTTCTTCACATCCATGAATTTCTCAGCCATAAAGGCTTTACTTGTAGAACAAAATTCAGAGCTAAAACTGAGGTTTGAATCAAGCCTGCAGGATTATATTGCAAGATATTTTGTAAGCAGGCACAGAGTGCTCACACAGGTCCTGGAGAGCTGCTCTGGCAGCTGTGACAGACAGGCTGTACTGGCACAGGGAAGAGTGTGGGAATGACACTGGCTGATTAGAGGCACAGTTTATACTCCAGGACCAGTCTGTAACCCCCAAGATCCCAAAGATAATTCCAGACCCCAACTATAATTTGCTGACCCCAAAGATAATTCCATAACTGGTAAGTTCTAGGGTTACTCTTTCAGTATGAATACCTTTTGCTTCTTTGAAAACATTAAATGCACACGTATATACAACATACAAGGCAAACCACCACATTTTATAAAGCACCCTCAGTGACCATTTTGAGAATTACAAACTGAAGAAGCTCTACAATTATAAAAAGTTAGCTAAGGCTCTGATGTGAATGAAATCACTAATATTATTTTTCACCCCATTTGTATTGGACAAGTACTTAATGGTAAGTTTGCAAGGTTCCACTTATAAAGAAATCTACATAGATTTTTTTATCCTCATTCCTCTCCTCAAAAAAATCAAAGTGCATATAACCCTCCTGGTCTTTATTACCTGACTGCTATTTAATAAACCACAGCAGTTTCTGATAATGAAACCTATGAAAGCTCTTAGCATGGCTGCAAATGATCCTTTTTTAATCAAGGTTTTCTGGGATAAGGTTTGTGGACCTTATGTGTGAGGCATAAGTAGAAATTCTGCTGTGTGGTTACTTGTACATTTCACAGAAATCTCTTGTGTCTCTACTGTCACCATTCCTGTTTGCATGCTGTTTGTCTTCCAATTATAAGGATTATGGAAAATAATTTATTTAGTAGATTAATTTCCTGTCCCTACTTGTGGCATGCAGTTGCTATGTGAAGCAGTCATTCATATCCTATGTACAAGTCCACTTTCAAAGAAAGGGGACACGAGATGATTAGAGTATTTAAAAATTTGAATTTGAAATTACTGAACTTAGTTAATTTTCAGGATGAAATGCTTGTATGAATATAAATTTACAGACAGTAAAGTGCCACTGTTAAAAATTAGATCACTCTTGATTTTCTAAACACAAAATACCTAGAAATTCTTTATACCTAAAATATGTATACTTAAAATACCTAAAATTTTTTAAATACCTGGAGTTGCTGAAATCCAAACCAAATCAAGCCAAAGTCAAAAATGTTCCTATGCTGAGCACTTCAAGTGTTTAATGGGCTTTGTGTAAAGTCTACCAGTTGCAAAACATGGATTTAGTTCGCAAAATAAGATCAACCAGGCCTTCATTTGTGGGAATGCCCTGACTCTATCTCATCTTAGATCTTATAGTCCTGCAATGGAAAGAGGCAGGAGGCAAACTGTTCCAGGACTCAGACACTATTTCTGTGAGCCAGGGAGTGCATGTTTATCTTCAAGTATTCTTCTACAGATTCTGAAGGTATGAAAACAGTCAGTTCCCCTCTGTAAAAACTGTCAGCTTCATCAATAGGAACAGATTTGTTCTTCAACACTGGACCTTATCACTTAGAGTTTCCTTCAAACTTGAGTGGAAATAATGAATGAGTGGTATAATGAATCCATGGCCACACAGACCAGTGGGAGAGTCCAGAAAAATCCAGAACTACCTTAGCAGATAGGGATCAAATTAGGAAGCTTTAAAATATATTGGACACACACAAGTTCATGGACACTGATGGGATGCACATGCGAGGGCAGAGAGAGTTGTCTGATAGCATGGTGAGAATTACCTGTGTGGAGCCCTGGGAAACCTGCTGGCCCCACTCTGTGGCTGTATACTCAGTGCACCCAATTACTGCTTAGTTGTACAGTAAGTGAGCATTTTGGAGAATCAGTGTTTATCATAAAATCATGACAGAAATTATTCCACAAGGGACCTTAATGATCAGTTACTTCCCATGGGCAGTGATACTCTTCACTAGACCAGGTTACTCAGTGCCCCATCCAACCTGGCCTTAAACATTTTCAGGGATGGAACATTCACAATTTCTCTGTGCAACCTGCTTTAGAACCTCATCACTCTCTCAGTAAAGAATTTGCTCCTGATATCTTATCTAAATCTACCGTCATTCAGTTTAAAATAATTTGCTCTTGTCCTATCACAACATGCCCTTGTAAAAAGGCAAAAGAAGAATTGAAAATTATTTTGTTATTATTATTGACTGGGAAAATTATTAAAAAACTTGACCAGTTGATCAGGCCTATGGATTTTTCTTTAAGAAATTAAGCTATTCCATTTAAGTGTTTTTGTTTGTCAAGTCTAAGTATATATATATTAATTTAGTATTGCTCCCCGTATGTTGAAATGTATGCTTATTGATTCTTCAAAAGCAGTTGCATGATTTAGCAATATTCTGTTTTGTTTCTTGAAAGTCATCCTAAATGCTAAAAAATGAAAGTCAATGTATGCAGTGCTGCTGTCACGTGGAAAGGGGAGATTTACTCAAACCCTCCCATGGGATTGTGTGTCAGTGCCCCAGGAAAGCCTTGGCCCTTGTACCTCACCAGTCTGTCAGCATCCTGCTGTGGGGCTCTTCACTGAGCAGTAGAGGGTCAGGGGGTTCAGGGTCACTCTTTACCCACTGCTGGCTGTCCAACATCTTCCCCAGTGAGGGTGGTTGTACCCTGAGGCCAGAAACCTCAGACAGCACCTGAGATACCCTCGGGATGGGACCTGTGGCAGTGATTTTCCCCACAGCTGCTGATTCCAGAGCAGGACATCTCCCTTCATCTCCCTCGATTTTAGGCTGCTGGGTTGGTTGTCAGCTGGAAAGGACACTGAGTTCCTATTTCTCTAGGGTTCTGACAGAGCCTGGCTGTGGTGTCTCCACTCCACCCTCCATTTAGACCCCACAGATTGTGCTGTGTCTGGGAGGTTGGGTGTGCTGACTGCATTCCACCTGGGAGCAGCAGCTGTATTTTCCGCCATAATTTCCAACCCCCCAGTCATTTTTCCACAGTTTTGTTTGAAAAAGGTCTTCTTCCATCTTTAGTTGGAATTGAATTGTGATGACTAAGCAACTATTTCAAGTAGAACCAGATGTAACTTCACCAAGTTGGTCTTTCTAACCAAGATGAACAGGGAGAAGCAGCATCTAAGCAGAAAACTGGGCTCTGAAATTTGTACAAATAGCACCTAATTCTGTTTTACGTTTCATTGTGACCAGCTCTTACCACGTGGCATTGTTCAATTGGGCAGGGAAAATATTTCAAAGTGGTCTTTGAAAATTTGAAAAATTTTAACTTTCAAGGTAATTTTCTGTTGTTGTTGTTGAAACAGTTGACTACCTAAGTCTCTGGCAGTATTTCTAAATTATAAGAACTGAGCCCAGAAATATTTATACGTGTAACTAAAACTAAATTTGGCTTAAATTTGCAGAAAATTAGCCCTCAAGTTGCCCTAATACAGTTAAGAAAAAAGAGCAAAGGTTCCAGCCCTCAGCACTATCATGTTGCACATTATGTTGCCATTGTTCCATGCAAGAAAATGGAGCCATAGAGTAATTATTTCCCATCTGTCGGGAAATCAGGGAGGAGACAACAGGCCAGAGAAGACCACTAGGGTAAACTTCCCTCTCACTTGCTGGCTCTCCTTCAGGAACATGGGCTGGAAATCTTGTGCTGTCCCCATAACAGCTTCATTTCTGTTATTTTTCTGTTCCAGAATCACAGAATGAGTTATGAGTTGGAAGGGATCCACAAGGTTCATCAAGTCTAACTCTTACAAAAATGGCCTGTGGAGGCCTGTAGAAGTCTTGGTGGTTTCAGCATCATGCTTTAAGCAGCTGAGCTAATCTCAGGGTATACCACCATAAGAATTCACAAGGTGCAAATAATGTCTGGGTTGCAGTCATGGACTTTCAGAAGAAACTTGTGCTGCTGCATTTTATGGAAGGTGTTGAATTTCACCTTAATCTTGTTGGGTAGCCCTCAGCTAGATACCTCTCCACTGGAGATCTCCCTTGACCAGAGCCCCTAAGATGCTGCTGTAGTTCTGGCAATAAGGAATTCACACAGTGTGTCACCCAATCATTGCATCTCTGAGGTCAAGAACTTTTCTCTTAGCATGGAAAGGCTCTGTGGCTCTGTTATGAACTTATCTGCATTTTTTCTTTTTTTTTTTTTTTTTTTGCTTTCCCAGCTTGCCATCTAGCAGTAGGCTCTGCTCAGAAATAGAAAGGCTTCAGAGGCTGTAACTGTTAACACCACTTGAATTCTTAGCAGTATACTGAACAGTTATTGTAGTGAATGTATCTGTCTTCCCTCAAAGTCTCTTTCCAAAGAAGTAGGTAATGCATTTATTTGACAACAAAATGCTAGGGATAGTCGCTGACATTTGTTTTGGAAAAATCTCATTAACTATGTTCCTATTGTTTCCATGCTGTACTTGGAAATTGCCTACTGTGTTGATCTATTATATAAATAATATACTACAACTCTCAAGTCAAATGCAAAAAGAAAGCATGTGTAACAAAAATGCAATTTTAGTAATGCTTAGTCGAGTGGAAGCAGGTTCCTTTTCCAAGGTAAGAGAGAGAGAAAAAAATAGGTTTTGTGCCCAAAGCAGTCCAGATGGAACCCCAGTAGGAGGCATACTAGTATAAATACAAGTTTTATTTCAGGTAATGTATGCTTCACATTTCTGTTATTTTTCTTTGCTTACCTAATTATGATATGCTAATATTCAATTATTAACTCTTCAGGGATTTTTTTTTTAAACTTTCAGTGTTCTTTGTCATAAAGTGCTTATGCATTTTCCTTGTATTAAAAATACTGTATGGCAGGACTGGCTTCAAACCACTACATAATACTTCTGCTTTCCTTTATGCTTCAGTATAGTTGCAATATTATATATTATGCCAAATAAAACACCTCAGGTAGCAAACTATCTTATCTTGCTACATTCTTCAAAGTAATTTATGTAAGCTGCGCTGTAACAACTTTCCAGAGCTCAAAATATAAATCTAGGTTGTCATGGATACACGCATGAGAAGGCTTTCTTTATAAATATGTTAGGAGTCTGAAAATTTATTTTTAGTAGAATTTTCAAAAAAGACAGAAAAAAGATGTAATATATAGCCAGGGCCATTATTTGTTATTCTGATTGCACTTGAATACATTTCTGTTTTTTCCTCATCATTATCTCAAAAGGTCTTTTATCAAGGGGGTATATGTGGATGTCAAAATGGTTCATAAGGGCCCCAGGCTTTTTCTCACATGTGTTACCCCCCCCCATCCCCTTTGTACCAAGTATGCCTGAAGTGGAATTCCTATATTGCTTACCACCAGTTACAAAGCTAGAGTTTTTTATCTAGCATGGGATTAAGCTGTGCTTTCAGGACTGAACAACATTCATCTGGCATTTTTCTCTCATGTTAGTTAAAATAAATGCAGTCATTATGACATATAGCTGGATAATCTAAATAATTCATGGAACTTTCAAGTCAGGAGGTACCTTCTGGTATCACATCTTCCACTTTGCTTCCTCTTCTCCACTGCATCAGTAGTGCAAGAGGCAATGCCTTTATGCATGATTTTCTACTACTGGTAATTGTAAAACACGAAGTAGTACACCTCTAATAAAAAAATTAGAAGAGCTAAAAATAACTTAAAAAGGAAAAATAGATTGCCGGGAGTAATTCATACTCATAAAAGTGTACTAAAAAAATTACTCTTTTAACACATTTTATCTGTAGATTTGGTAAAACAGAAAATAGAGAAGATGCTAGTTCAGAGGTCTGAAATTTTGTGTTTATTAATATAAAGTAAAAACAAACAACAAAACAAACCCCAAGCCATTAAAGAGGATAAATGGAGACTTTCCATAGAATAAACACAAAATATTATGAATTAGTTAAAATGTTATAATTTTTCCAAGACTACATAAATGTTCATGTCTCTGACTTGTTGCATGAACTTTGGTAGAAAAATAGATTGTATTTAGCCTTTGTGCAGTTCTTTTCACAGAAATACTTTTAAATAAAAATTTCCTAAAAATTCCACATATGAAAATATAATCCCAAGTGCTGACTAAGAACTTTTAACTTGCTTATGTCTGTCCAGTTTCAGCAGACAGTTTTCAGGTTCTTCTCTTCTAAATTAGCTTAACTGCTGTAGTGAAATGATATGTAAATCATAGCCATAGGTGAATCAGGAAGTTTTTGTTACAAATCTGAAAAATAGTTCCTGACTTTTCTCCTCAATACAACAGATACTTCATACATAACACAGCAGAGGCATCAATTTTAGTGCCAACAGCACAGGAAGAATATGTTTGTTTGCCTGCTGGGACTAAGCCAAAAATCACAAAGCCTAAATTTCTGACCTAACATATTAAGAAAACATGAAAGAGAGGGTGAAATCACACAGTCCTGGAGAGAATCTGTTATTGGTTAAGGCTGGCAGGATAACCATTGTTTGATAAAATAGAATATGGCATTACTACATTAGGAAACTGCTGACTCTCAAATTTATTTTTCAGTCTAGTACTGAAGGCTCTAAAATACAACATGCATGTGTTGTTTTGGCGTGTGATTTGAAAATCTTATTAATAAGGATTTTTAAGTTTCAGTAGAATTAGTAAAGTTGCACAAATTACGGGACTCAAGTATCAGAGCACTTTGACAATGACAAACCTGCTATGCCTGTTGGATGTTACAGAACATTCTACAATGGGGACAGTGACCTAAGTCTCACTAAGTAAGCCAAAAAAACTCCTCCAGAAAAGCCTTCTAGCAGCTTTGTATTGCCAGTGTAACCTGTCCATTAAGTATTGGTATGAGTGGAATTTTACAGTAGTGAGAGGGGAGCCATGAGCACAATGCAGTGTTAGACAATGCTCAATTAAAGGCTATTGCAAAGACCAGCTGCATAACTGAGTGACATTAAAAAAAGAAATCCTCCTCCATTTTCTATTTGCTCTATTTTCCTGTTCCCATGGGCTCTGCAGTTCTGTCCCAATAGTTATGTGTATTTTCTTTGGAGAAGGGAAGAAGTATGGACAAGTTGTCTCCTTAAATAAACTAGTAGTTAGCCTGTCATGAGTAGTACTATAACTGTGCTNAAAAAAAAAAAAAAAAAAAAAAAAAAAGAAAAAAGATTCTTCTGCAGTGCACTTTTGTATTCCTGTATTCCTGTTTGACTCTGCTGTCTGGTTTAAGAGTTTAGAACTGAGTTAATAAGAGATTATTATTGCTATTCACTTAGTATGAGTGTTCACAAACAACTTAAAAGTCGACATCAATTTTAAGCCATTTTGGGCAGACTTCGTGTATGAGTGGTGGTTTTTCAAATGGACTGATTTGTCTATAAACTGTGTAACAAATGTGATGCAATGTAAAGGCAACAATGAAGATCTAGTTTCTGGGGTTTTTTTTAATTTCTGCGGTTTCTTTTGAGCAAGGAACTATGCTGTACTTTATATCTGAGCAGGAAAAGGGTCCAAATCCTATAACAACAAAAGGGATTTAAAAAAAATCAGCCTCAGGAAGTGGTTAGGCAAATGCAAGCTGAGACTACAGCTTATTTGATACGATTGATGTGTTTTTTACTGTTGCTCTCATCTGGCACTTTTTGTGTCACCCATCTGTTGTGTCTGACTAGGAAACTAGATTACTGTATCCTGAGGCATTGGCTCTTCCTACAGCTTTGATCAGTGATCAGTCTAAAAGCCCCCAAGCTTGGTTTCTTCCCAGTCTGACACTGTATGCAAATATATAATAATTGCAACAGACTACATGGAAAACACCATCCAGAATTTGTTGCTGTCCAGATCTGCCTATAATTGTTCCAGAGAAAATGAATGTGTAAAATTGCAGATGTTTGTGAGTCCAGGATATAACAAGAATATATGTATACTTAGTATGTGACTTTAGAAATAAATCAAAACAAAATCCACAAAGTGCTGAAAATAGACCAAATTAAAGTTATCAGTTTGAAAGTGTTTTTAAAGTGACCACTGGAGTAATTTGTATCTATTTGAGAAGATAAGAGTGGTTTTGAATAATAGTGCTTGTTGCAATATCTTTGTCCAGATTTTACCATTCCTTGCTTGTTTAATTTCATTGAGAGCCTTAAATAATTTCTTGTGTTATTCTGTGAAAGAAGATCACAAATTGCTCAGGGGATCCAGTGAATCCACAGCTCTGTAAAATTGTCCTCTCATTGTCTAGTAGAAGAAACTGCTGCTCAAAATGTGTGTGGAAAAATTACTTACAATTCCAGTCAAGCTTTGTTTATTCATTGAGTCTGAAATTTCTGTGAAGGATTTCCTAGTGAAAGTTCAAGTATACAGTTAGTTAATCCATCGTACATGTGTAATAAGCATAATTTTAGCTCTTTGCCAAGTCCTTTTCCTGTTATTTTCTAGGACAATACCTGTTTGTGTTACATTGATTTGGCAAATCTTCCCCACAGCCACTTCTGTCTTGCTGTCTGCTGTGTCTCTTCTGGGCCACCAGCCACTGGTGTGTTTCCTCACAAGTGTGAGGGTGCCCCTCTGTGGTCTGTTCCGTTTTGGTGAAAACTGAGAAAGACCCTTCACCATAAGGCCAGATTAGTTCCTCAAACCAGAATGAACGGTGGCACACAGCCAACTGAGTAGCTGGGCAAAGTACTGAAGGCAATGCAGGATTAGCTGTCTGCACTGATGCATGTTCAAAGTTATAAAAAAATAGCGAAAGGGAAGACTCGGGAAAGCAGATGGGTCAGTAATGACACACTAAATGTGCCCAACTCATCAGAGCCAAGTGGTTGCAGGAGGCTTCATCTACAGATGGGGTATCTGTACTAGGGTTCTTCACCTTTGGGACAGCAGTTATGGGGGTGAGGTATGCAGAAATGCAGAACCTATGAAAAGTATCATTTGGTTATCTTGGATTTTTTGTAACCCCATAGCAGAAGGCATTAGATATTTTTTGTAATTCATTGCTACTTTCAAAGGGTAGTAAACTGTTTTCCAGTTCAGCAGAAGTGTGAGTCCAAGTAAGGAAGCTGCCGCTGTTGCATACTGCATCTGTCTGAGTCAAGTTAGAGAAGCACAGAAGTGCAAGAATGTTGTTCTGTGGGGTCTTCATTGAAAGGCATAACAGCCAGGGTAAATTTCTCATATGAACTGTTGTATTTTTTCTACATTTTCTGTAGCAAAATAATCAAGACTAGAAAGCACTACTACACAATAACTTAGTAAATTTGATATCTGAATAGGAAATTATAAAGCAAATTATGTTATAGGTCAAAACTGAGGAAGTATTTACATGAAGTTAAACAGTGCAGATAAGAACATGCTGGATAAGATGGAAAGAAACTTTTAGCAAAAACATAACTCTAAATGTATGAGTATCCTTATTTCTGTCTTATGCTGCAGAGGTTAAAGAACTGACAGCTTGCCTACACTTGAAATTCTATTTAAACTAAGATAGATTGCAATGTAAAATGCGGTATTTGTACCTAAGTAACAATCAACCATGGACAGTTATAGTCCCAAAATATAAGTGTTACATGCCTATGTGTCTTAACCTCCTTCAAAGATAAACTCCAGAAGGCTTCAGCCTGCAATTAAAGAGGAATTTCTGGTGTAATACACCATTCAAAGATACAGCTTCAGTATTTAAGGGTTCACAAGTTTTAGATTTACAAATACTTGGAGAGCAACTGAAGGTAAAGTGGTGCAAATCATCAGTAGCTGTAGCAGTGAAACTGCAAATAATGGTGAAGGTTCCTTGTGATCTATCTGTTCAAACTTACATTTTCAGTCCCTTAGTCTGGCTTTGAGACTCCTGCACTTGTGTATTTTGAAACTGAGAACAATCAAACAGGGACTGTAGAAAAATACTTGTGACAAGAGCACAGTGGTTGTGCTGCACTGCCCAGTTCACCTGCTCTTTCACAAGTCTGCTTCCCCTGGTTCTCTGCAGTACTGTGTACTGTGATACCTCTGAGATCTCCTGTGGTAGCCCAGCTAGGTGCTTTTCCAGGGAAAAGCAAGATGCAGATCAGTTAAAGGAAATCTCAAGGTAGTAGGTATATTAAATAATCCTATTAGATATTCATCACATCCCTATAAAACTTGGGATAAAAGAAAGAATACCCTTTACTTTGGCTTTTCAGTCAGTTGCCAAAAGACATGATTAATAGCTACATACAACAATGTTTATGTGTATGCTTGAAACCATTTATGGAATTGTCTCCATCTATAGCAAATTATTTAATTAATATTGAATAAATAGATAGACATTACATTACATTAGTATGTGTGTCTGTGTCTGGGGAAGAGGGAATTACGGGCATGTGGCAAAAGACCTGTGAAATATCTTGGCAGAGATAACAGCAGAAAAACCACCTCAGGTATACAATGAATAGAAAAGATGTGGGAGCTGTGGACTAATTTTATAATTTAATTATCAGTTGAGTTAAGCATCAGTAAAATTTGTGTTCCCTAAGAAGTTGTGGCAGACATAAAATTAAGAACAGTTTATACAAATCTTATAACAGGAACTTATCTTTCTATCTTCTGTGGTTTTTTTGCAATAAACAACATGAAATGGTCACAAATAAATTGAAATGTAAGCATGTTGAAAAAAGCTCTCTTGCTGTTATTAGTACAACCTTCTATTCATGGATGTACTTTTCAATGTGTTTTAGCTTACAGCCCTGCAAAGTGACTGGATACTAAGGTGAATTGTGCTTCTTTATTATGGATGGAAGGATTTGTTAGCACTGACTTTGAAACAAGAGCTTCTGAATTATTTCTTTTTCTATTGCCATCCTGCCATTTCCTCCACAAACCTAGGAAATGGCCAAAATGTGTTATGAAGAACCAGCACCTCCACATCAGCATTTTTGTAGTAGTCCCATGGTGGCCACTGCAAGCAAAAGTAACTTTATTTTTAAATGCAAGAGAAGCTCTATTTTTTCTGGTATTTGCTATCTCACTGCGAAGTTCAATCCCTTAGGTCCGAGAGCAAGGAAGCCTTGACAAAGTGGCACTCTAGCTACACCATAAAGATGTCTTTCTTCTCATATAAGTTGTATTGAAGCCTTTGACATGGTCCCCACATCATCCTTCTCTGTAAATTTGAGAGATATGCATTTGCTAGGTGAACTATTCCATGCATGAGGAACTGGTTGGATGGTCACATCCAGAGGGTAGAGGTCAATTTTTTGATCATCTATACAAGAATTGTCCTTCAGGGTTCTGTGGTGGCACCAGTATTGTTTAATGTCTTCATCAATGACATGGACAGCAGGATCGAATGCACCCTCAGCAAGTTTGCAAATGACACCAAGCTGAGTGGTGCAGTTGATACCCTTGAAGGACAGGGTGCCATCCAGAGGGACCTGGATAAATTTGGGAAGTAGGGCCATGGGAATCTCGTGAGGTTTAACAAGGCCCAGCACAAGGCCCTACACCTGGGTCAGAGCAAGCCGCAGTATCATAACAGGCTGTGTGATGAGCAGATCAAGAGTGTAAAGGTGGTTTTGGTTCCCACTCAAATTTGGAAGCCTTCTCCAAGACTTCAGGTCAAAATCAGTGTTCTCCACGAGGTCAGTGCCAGAAAGGACAGAAAGCTCAAAAATCCCAGATTTCTGGGTTCCAAGAAGAAGCCCTACAAGAAAAGGACTTGGTGGTGCTGAAGGACGAGAAGCTGGACAAGAGCCAGTCATGGACAGTCATAGCCCAGAAAAACAGTACTGTCCTGGGCTGCATCCAAAGTAGGGTCACAGGGAAGGGACTCTGCTTCTCTGCTCTCTTGAGATGCCCACCTGGAGTCCTGCATCCAGCTCTGGGGCTCACTAGGATCAAAGATGATCAGTAGCTGGATCACCTCTCCTGTGAGGAAAGGCTGAGAGAGTTGTTGTTGTTCAACCTGGAGAAGGCTCCAGAGAGACCCTCAGCAGTCTCCTGTACTTGAAGGTGCCTATAGAAAAGATGGGGACAGATATTTTATCGTGACCTCTTGTGATGGGAAAAAGCAGCAGTGGATTTTAAATGGAAGGATCAATCTATATAAGATAGAAAGAAGATTTTTAGAATGAGTGGGGTAAAATACTGGCACAGGTTGCCAGAAAAGTGGTTGATTCCTAATCTCTGGAAACACTCAAAGTAGGTTGGACCGGATTCTGACCAGGTTTACTTCAAGATGCCCCTGCTTATTGCAGGGATGTTGCACTAGATGACTTTTTAAGGGCTCTTCTAAACCAAACTATTTTATAATTTTATGATTCTGCTCTATGATGTACAGTAATTTCATGACTATAAGGCGCACCCTTTTGACTAAAATTTTGGCCCGAACCGGGGAGTGCACCTTATAGTCCGGTGCGCCTTATATAATGTGCAAAGTTGCAAAATTTGCCAACCTGGAAGTGGGAGCCGCAAGCCACAGGGGGAGACGGCAGGGCCACGGCTGCCAGGTGGAGGCGGGGCCACGAGAACGTGGCTGCCAGGTACAGGTGGGCCTGGGGCCTTGTGGCTGCCGGGTTGAGGGGGGGCCTCAGCCAGCAACCGCACGGGGGGAGCTGGGGGAGGATCCTCGCTGCAAAAAAACTCTGCGCTTTGTAGTCCAGTGCGCCTTATATAATGTACAAAGTTGCGAAATTTGCAAACTCCCGGGTGTGCCTTATGGTCCAGTGCGCCTTATGGTCGTGAAATTACTGCACATGGGAAAAAGAGGTGTTATCACATGGGAAAACTCTTCTCCACAGGTAGGCAGTGGCCACGAAGAAGACACTTTCTACCATGCTGACAAATACATCTCTCTCATTTACTGGTCCTGCCCTTTCTGTCTTTTATTTACTCAGCATCTCTTATTTCATAAAGGAATTGTTGCTTGGACAGGTTAAGAGAGTAGTGTGGGGGTTTGCTTATAATAGCTTTTTGTTTAATTTTGAAAATGTTGGACATTGCTGATATGCTGAGTGGTCTGGATGTTAATGTGTTTCTCAGAAACTTTTCATTCTGTAAATTTTACCATATCAGAGCTTTCTAAGTGTAGAACTATTGTCATGTTAGATTGCAGGAATACAAAAAGAGCTGGTAAAAAAAATGCTTTCCATGAACAATAGGTTCAAGAAGAATAGAAATCTCTCTGTGTTGTAGGAAGCAATGGAATTTATCTTCTATTTGCTTTGCTCTCCTGTGGTACCAAAGGTGCTCCTTCACAAGAGACAAAGAACTAGAGGCGAATACTGATGGTGCAGTGAGCATGTTTCAAGGACAAAATGCTTTCATACGAAAGTGAAGCTCTGTCTCTTAAATCTAGTAAAGCAGGTCTTAAATTCTAGTGGGATTACTACATTTTTGCATCTCCTAATAGCCTCAGATTGTACAAGCTGATCTGATCTGATCTCAGCACTTGCTTTTTCCAACAAAAATATGAGATTCAAACTCTTTCCACTGAAGTGATAAAAAGTCCTCCAAACCACACAATTCCTGCCCCCTGCCCCCCCCACCCCCGTCATAGTCGTAATATTTCACTACTGTCTTTAATCATTACTGTCAGAATCTTGGGAGGGAAAAAAGAAGCTTATCAGAATTTCCTTCTGTACTTTCCAAATTTTCATATCCATGCTTACCAAAAATGGGGGTAGGGAAGTGGGGGTGTGGGGAATACAAAGAAATCTCCTTGCTTAAATTTCCTTATATTTACACTTGATAGCCTCAAAATCATTCCAGTAGTGCTTAGAGGTAAGAAACATACCTTAAAAATAAAACTATTTAAGACTTGTCCTTAAGGAAAATGGTCATTGAAGTAGTCTATCCAAAGACACCCAAGGATTTTGTGGTGGAAGTGAAGCTTCCATCTCATGATAATATCCATCAGAGCTTCCTCACTACCACTGACAGAAGTTCATTTTCTTGCACTCACTTTCTGCAAGTACAAATTATTAGGCCAAAAGTTACAAAGTCAAGGAAAACAGGCATGTGAATAAGAGTTGATGTGTGTAGAACACTGCAGCATATAACAACTCTCAACTCTTAAGGTACTGTTTGCAGAAGACAGCAGTGATAGAACTCATCTCAAAGACAGAAAGCTCTGTGGAAGCTAGGAGATTCATTGGGCTCACCATTTTTAGTTTATTAAAGCTATCTGTTATGTTTCTTCATTGTGTCTAGCTCTCTAACATCTTCAGAGAGTAATTACTCTACTTATTGAAAGGAAGGGCGGCATGCTATGACTCCTCTTCTTTGTGCCAAGCACACAGGCTGAACGTTTTGTTTTATAGCAGATGCCTAATGCAAAGTGGATTTGAAAGGGACAAGGTAATGATGAGTATGGTACCTTCCCTAGAAACTCTTTCTTGAATTTCAAAGGTAGAAAACAGTTGTAAGCATTACTTGATGGGGTGTGGGATGGGGGAAGCCATGGTCTTGAGTGTTGTGAGTTCTTGTTTCTGATTTGAGTCCTTTACTTTCTTTTAGTTATGAGCCCCAAAACCTTAATCATTGGATATGATTACTGTTATAGCTGAACAAAATTTCCATGCAATGCATCTTCTACGGTTCATGCTATCTTAAGTCAGGATTATTTTTTCTATCTGTTTAATTTTGTCTCCTTTATACAGCCTTGGAAAAGCATTTGCAGATAATCATATTCACTTACTCAAGTTTAATTTCACTCTCAATGTGAGGTTTTTCCCCTAATTTCATAAAAGAAATATATTCAGAACTCAAACAAGACACAATTAAATATGTATAATTTTAACTAACTGCTCAGTCACAACCAGAAATGCTGTACTAATTTTGTCACTAAGTCATGTCTCCTGGTCTCCTACCCACTCCCTTCTACAGACAACTCATGGTCTAGTCCCTGTACATTTGAGGTTCTATCGTTTTGCCATATACAGTGGGGTGGAACAAGTGAGACCTCTTCTGGTGCACAGTCAGTCTTGCACTTTGTTCTTGGACTTAATATTCTGGGCAGAAGAATTTTGATCCAATATTGATGTTGAATAAGATCCTTTATACAATTCGTGAGAGGCTACAGTGAAAAGTAGCTGATCAGTATGCCTGTGTTCAAAAGAATCAGTAGTCTTCATCTTTTTGCACCTCATTTGGACAATTATTCAGCTTAACTGTTGAATGTAGACACAATACTAAGAATAAATTATAAATAGAGGAGAAATATAGGTGCTTTATGAGGAATAAAAGGAAACATGAAAAAGGACAGATCAGTGAATGCTAGCTAAGAAAAATGAATGTGTATTTCCTAACATCAGTTATCATAGATTTAAACTTCACTGAGAAGTAATAAAGTTTAAGAAGGTGTTTTCATCCACAATCAGAGTAAAAACTGGTCATTACTGGCAAAATGAAAATCCCCATAGGGTTATAGAATGTTTCCTTTGCACTTCCTAACTCTTCCTTCATGGAATCTTCATGCCCTACAAAAAAAAAAAAAAAAAAAAAAAAAATTGTTTCTTCTTTGGCTGGAGAGCTGCCATTAAGGGCATCTCCATTACCTGGGAAGACCATCTACAGCCACAAATAAAAACATATTTTGCCATACTTGAATTGCCCGAGTAATATTACTTCATGTGTTTTCATGTCTTTGAAAGAATTATTTAGTGCACATATTTAATATTCAAATGAGGTTTGAATATTGGTTTGGCTTTGTCTGAGGGTTTTTTTGAGGATGTGTATGTTAGCACTCATACAGTACAGCTTCTGACCACTGCCAGTTGCCACTAGCACACCGATACCGTGCCAGATCAATTAAATGCTTTCTAGGGCCATTGTACCCGTAGATCAAGAGCGAATTAATTTCATCCCCTCTCTTGCCTGAGCCTTGGCCCCACCTCCTCTCATGCCGGATTCCGTTTCCTCGCAATGCTCTGGGAAAGAAAGTGCTGGTCCCCCTCCCTTGCTCTGTTTGGATCGGTTTCCTGCTGCCCTGCTTTCCCGGGAAGCGCAGCAGCGAGGCAGGTGCCTCAGCCGCAGCCTGGCCAGCCCTACTGCTGCTGCTCGCGCTGCATCCCGCTATTCCTGCCCCTCTGGTCCCGGCTGCCCGCATCCATCGCTCGGGTCGCCCTGGGTGTGCGCGAACCCCGCCGGCCCCACTGCTGCTGCTGCTGCTGCTGCTGCTCTGTGCTGCTCGGCGGCTGCCGCTGCCCCCCCGCTCCCAGCCCAGCCCAGCGCATCCCGAACCAGCCCAGCCCAGCCCAGCGCATCCCGAACCAG
>PYHW01009421.1:1442400-1453234 GCA_013186435.1 Turdus rufiventris
CCCAGCCCAGCCCAGCCCAGCGCATCCCGAGCCAGCCCAGCCCAGCCCAGCTCTGCCCTGCGGCACCGCGGGCGGGACGCGCCGAGCGGGGGATGCCCGCGCCCCGGAGCGCGGCTGCCGCGGTGGGCGCTGCCAGGTCTGCGGCTCGTCTCCCGCTGGGATTTGAGGACAGTCATGAGCCAGACCGAGGCTCCCCGGCCACTCAACTGGACCATCCGGAAGCTGTGCCATGCCGCCTTCCTCCCCTCTGTCAGACTCCTTAAGGTACGGTGGGAGCCCGCCTTGCGTTCGGGAGCCGGGGTCTGCGCTGAGCACCTGCCCGGAGGGCTGCGGTCGCTGCTGATGTAAAGTTAATTTAGAAATAGTCCAACTTTACTATTAATTACCTTGCCTGCTACCTTTAAAACCCGTTGTGAGCACCTGAAGGTACGAATGCTGCGCGTCTGCACCCTATTCAGTGCATTTGTCTACCGATAAAGGTCTGTGAGCGGGGTAAAAAAGGAGGTAAGGGACGGTGGATATCATCTGTGCTTCAATTTGCTTTGTCTTATCAAGCTGTGAACTTCCAGGCATGAAGAAGGTGTCTGTTTCTAAGGCGTGTTCCTTTGTGAGCAGCCCTCTGCTATGTGTTCTTTGGGTTATCTAGCCCCTAGGCAGTACCTGAAGATTCAGTACCACTCTGACCAACTTGTAAGTGGAGCAATATGTGGGTGGAAAAAATTATCTTGGTTTGCTAAAAGCTGTACATAGAATAGGATCTGTTAAAGAGTGGCAGTGCAGACAGCATCAGTGAAACTTTCTGATTTTTTTTTAATTTGTTTAAGCTGTCACAGTTTTGAAGGTGCATTTAAAAGTGTTTTTAAATGGAAATAATTATTCTCTGTTTGGAAAAAAATATTTGGGATTATATACTGTGGTGGGCTTTTATTCTCTGCATGCAAAGTATCATTACTACCATGTGCCTCACTGAAGCCGTTTTAGAGGCATTTGTGGCTGGAAAAGAAAATCTGGATCAACTTTTTGGTGAAATATAGGTTACATTAAACAAAAAAAAAAAAAAGTTACATCATGCTGATAACTCTTCTTTGTTCTTGGAGCATCTTAACTGGAGTGCGCAATGAAATTTAAAGCAATATACTGATTTCTGTTTTATTCATTATAATATTTACCTCATTTTATCATAGTGTTTGATAATTTGGCTTTGGAATTAATATGCAGCCAGGTAAAACATGGCTAGTCTGACTGATGTATTAGATGGTGATGCTTGATATAACCATTTGATTTTGTGTGAGTAGCTTGGAAATTAGGTCAGTTCTTACTACTGCAACATGCCTGAGAAGTAGTGTAGTGTATGACACTGCACTTAGCAGACATATCTTGTATGTATAATTATTCTATGTATGATTCACAAGTGACCATACTGTGTATCCTAAGAGGTATTTTTCACGTCCCCACTACAGGGGCTACAGTTGAAAATATTTCTATTTCCAAACCAGATGTATGACTGCTGGGGGTAAATTGTGAGCATCTCCAAAGAACAAAAGGAAGGTAAAACTTAGATTTCTGAAAAAATAAAACATTACTAATACAGAACAAATCAGAAAGTGGTGTTGATTGTTTTGTAAAGGCTTCCCCCCCAGCCCCAGAAGCACTCATGAGAATATGCAAACTCCACCAGTCCCATGCTTTTAGAACAACATATTTTTGCCAAGGTATGAGGACTCGGATGTGGGGAGTTTTGCTGTCAGTTCTCAATACCAGTGGATCAGGGGCTGAGGGGGCGTAGTCTGCAGTATTTCTTCTTTGGAGGATGAGTCTTGCCCCATGTGTATGGTTTCTCTTCATTGCTTATTAAGGACAAACATTGTGATTCATTATTAAAAGTGCTGACTAAAAAGGATTTTCTGAAGCTACAGCTATAACCCATTAGGGAAAGAGAGTGACTGGACCCTGCAGAGTTAAAAAGAGCAGGGAAAATAACCAGAGATAAGCAAGCTCTGCACAGAGGGTGTGCAAGGGGTGAGAAAGACCACAGCAAAGAAGGTGGAACTCTGGCTCCTCTCTCAGCTCATGAGCAGTGCGCATTGACTGGAGAGGGAAATGCATACATCAGCATCTTCAAGGCTCCCCCAGAAAAGCTTGAATTTTTGCTCCTTCTCTTTGTCTTTTACTGTTTAATGTATTTAAAGCAAATGACTGACATAAGAACAGGGGCCCATTGTGTGAATAGCATCACCCAACCTGAGGAAATTCTCTGTCATTAAGGAAAGAGTGTAGTAACAGCAGCATTAAATTACCAGAGGATGAGTACAAATATTTTCCTACATACAAAATATTCTTTTCTATTTCATGGGTTTTTTTCTCAAAATACAGAGTAAACTTTTTTCCTTTCCCTAAATGAAATGTGCTCCTCTAAATCCAAAACCATTGGGAAGGCAAGTGCAATAATCTGAACTAATTTTTTTAATTGCTCAATTTCCAATTGGATTAAGTGGCCTAAAGGGCTAATGCAATATTGTTTCTGAGTAGACATTCACTAGTCCCTTTCCTATACAGTTTTTTTCTGCAGACAATGCCCTCAATAACAAAATTAACTTTGCAAAGTGGGAACATTTTTATTATGATATACTTAACTATTATTGTCAATCTCTATTTCAATGTACATTGTAAATTTAGAGTTTAAAACTAGTGTGCCTTTTTCATTTCTATATTAATGGTCTATATGACCATTAAGTTCCAAGATAAGCTTTTTCCTGAACTTGTAAGAATGAGATAGAAGAGATTTCTTCATTTACACACACAAAAATTCACTGTGACATTACCTGCACCTTCTTCAGGAATGGTATCAACTTTTCAATCATTTTCCATGTTTTTTTCTATTAAAAGTTTGAAGTTTGAAGTATCCTGTGGATACAGTTTTAAATGTAGCATCAGTGCGTTCATAGTGATGGATCTCTAAATAAACACTGAACTCTAGAACTGTATGGAGGCAAGGCTTCTTTTTGTTGTCTTGATATTACTGTGTTTTAAACAGATACTGAAAGGAGTTATTCAGCAGGTAGGTTAAGGTCTTGTTCCACCCTGTTGAAATGGATGAACAGTGCAACTGACATTGGATAGAGCTCTACCCACAGTGGTCTCATTTAATTTAGATAAGCTAGATTTGTAGACCCATCCAGTTTTCCTCCCTTTGACTTTCTTCAAGGCATGTGTTCTGTTCTAACCGACTTCACTAATACCCTCATCTTTAGGTGTAGGTGTGTAATCCTGTTTTCTCAGTTTTTTGTTTTCTGATGGGCACATAGACTACTAGGAGCTGTATTGAAAGTACAGATTGAAACAATTTATTGGAGAAGATTTTTGCCACTTGTGTCATCAGCTCATCCTTCACTTTTCCTATTTTTTTCCTCTAATAAGTTACTTCCTGTAGCACATTCCATGCTGGCATTTTTTCTAGTTGTTTCAATATGCTTAAAACATGGTAACACCCTGCCTAATGCCTTCATGTCTGAAGCAAGGACTAAGGAATGCTTTGAGCACATATGCAGAGAGGGTGGCTTTGTGCAGAACTGTCATTCTCCTGAGATAATCAGGTTAATTTCAAAAAACCCAGACATTTTAGAACAATGTTTTGGGTTCTTAAAAATGAATGAATGAATGAATGAATGAATGAATGAATGAATGACAGCATGCTAAAGACCACTCAGAGGGCACTGTGCCCTAGGAGAGGATGCAGATGTTGTACTTCTGATTGAAACAGATATAATATATGCCATGAGGTCAAGAAATGGACAAAAGGCTGAAGAAAAATAAAAATAAATAAATAAACTGAGAGTAAAAGAGGACTGAATTAAAAAAAAAAAGGTCTGTAATGTGCAATAAGTTTTAACACCACAGATTTATAGATATGCAAGTGTAGAAATACTGTATCAAATACTTGAAAATCAACAAATTGCACACTTTTTTTTTTCTTAATAGGACTAGTAAGTTTTTTCATAATGAATCTGGCTTGCATGTCAATAACTGGGCTTGTAAGACAGAAACCTTGGGAAGACCAAAGTAGAGGAAACAGAGTCAATCAGAAGAACCACTGGGGGAAATGTTTTGGCTATCCTTCCCCAGCATACAGCTTGGCAAAAATGCCGCCTTATCTCTATGAAATAATTAAGAACATTTACCTGACCTGGGCAGTAATCTATCCTAGCTCCTGAACTGTCAGAAGATTAAAGAGATTTGACACTAATTTTCTTACCAAATTAAAATCTGGGTCTTTTTTTAATGATTTTTTTTAATTGCCCTACCAAGAATGCACAAGGCAACCCAACAGAAAATTAAAAACCTGAAAAACAGCTGATTGAACTAAGACAACGTGTCTTTTGAATGTGACACTACATAGATATGGAATTTTGACTGGGCTCATATATGTGAATAAAAAGGATGGACAATAGTTCTCCTGCTGCAGCAAGTTTGGTTATGTCCAAAGAAGGTGTCTACAAGAATAAAGACTGGGAAATACCAGGCAGGCTTTGTTAAGGTACGTGGTGAAATACCACACTGTTAATGGCTTATATCATCTAAAATGGCACTGCTATTTGATTATCAAATGTAATTTTGTTTCAGGACAATAAAAAAAAAAAAATCAGACATGCCAGATTGTGGGAAGAATACTGCTTCTCCAGAATGGTGGAAGAGTGAAGTGTATTCTTTACTAAACAGTATATGTCTGTATTTCTGAAGCCCCTACTGTGAGAAAAAGTGATTGTAAGAGAGAAGAAAGTTGCATCTTTTGGAGATTGCAGTAATTTCACGACTATAAGGCGCACCCTTTTGACTAAAATTTTTCCCCAAACCCGGAAGTGCGCCTTATAGTCCCGTGCGCCTTATATGAAGTACAAAGTTGCAACATTTGCCACCCCGGAAGTGCGAGCCGTGAGCCGTGGTGGGGGACCAGCAGTGTCGTGGCAGCCGGGTGGAGGCGGGCCCCGGGAGGCCACGGCACTGCCCCTGTCAGGTCTGGGAGGGCCAATGGCTGCCGAGTGGAGATGAGGCCGGGTACCTGCGGCACCGCCCCTGTCGGCTCCGGGAGAGCCAATGGCTGCCGAGTGGACACAGGGTCGGGTGCCCATGACACCGCCCCTGTCGGGTCTGGGGAGGCCCAGGGGCCCATGGCTGCCGGATGGAAGTGAGCCTGGGGGCTCGTGGCACCCCCCTCCTGGGTCCATGTGGGCCCGGGCGGGCCCGGGGGCCCATGTCCGCCGGGTGGAGGCAGGCCCAGGGGCCCGCGGCGCCACCCCTGTCGAGTCCTGGTGGGCCCGGGGGCCAATGGCTGCCGGCTAGGGGCGGGGCCTCGGCCAGCAACCTCGCAGGAAGAGCTGGGGGCGGAGCCTCGCTGCAAAAAAAAAGTGTGCCCTATAGACGGGTGCGCCTTATCTGATCTACAATGTTGTGAGTTTTGCTGACTCCCGACAGGTGCGCCTTATAGTCAGGTGTGCCTTATGGTCGTGAATTTACTGTATTTTATTTCTCAAGAGGATTGAACAAATTTTTATAAAAAGGTTATTACTTGTATTTCAGGAGACATACATCTGATAAAGCATTTTTTAAAATACTTGAAAGGTGGATTCATGTGCTGTAATAATGAGAGGGTAATGTTAGATTGTGTGGTCTTCAGAAACAGAACCATAAGCTTTTTATGCTATTTTATTAATCAATGAGAAAATGAGCAAAAATTTAAACACAAAGGCAGTAAAAATGCTGAGATTCTTTTTGCTCTTCACTACTCTTTTGATGTCCAGTTTGCAGTGAGGTATTCTAGCTTATGTTTAATGAATAAGAATTCTGATTATTATTTTAGTTACTTTAAAATATCCATCCTTCAAAAAATGAGAGGACAGGTTTACTAAATTTTGATTGAAAAATTGAGGTTCTTGAAACAGATCCTAATGTATACAGTTATCATTACTGAGGTGGCATACCAAATGTTTTTGAAAGTAGTATGCACATACTGACAGTAAAATTAGGGTAGTAGTTCACCTGTGCCTGCACTCAGCTTAGTGAGTTAAATTGTAATAATGAATAAGCCAACACTGTGCATCCCTCAGGAGAATATGATACATTTGGGGAAGCCCTTAAGATCAGACTGACACACAGGCATGGAGAAAGTATCAGTCAGTATTAAAATCTTTTTATAAATTCACTGATAGAAAAACTAGTCACACCTCTGTGTATGGTGCGATGCTGTATATGGTGTGAAATACAGATGAGTTTTATGTGTGCATGTAAGCTATATTCAGAAATAAATTATTTGATAAACTTCTGCTTTCCTGTCAGAAAGAACACAGTTAGGATCTATCACCTTTGTAATAGGTTTTGCATGTTTATCATACTGATTCACAGGTTTTCTCTGATGTATTATTTATCCTTAGAAGCACAAAAGTCATGTTTCCAGCAAAGAGAAAGATTCAGTGTTCTGTTCTGTGTTCTGTTCCTTGTGCCATCAGTTTCACCATTTGAAGATGACAGGAAAGAGACATGGGGCTAGAGCATTGCTGTGTCTTTGCAGTCTCCCACTTTAATGTAGAAAATCGATTTTACCCCCTAAATCAGGGGAGCAATGGGTGTTGCAATGTAGCTTCACAACACCTTTGCTCAGGTGTCAGCTGTGCCTCTAGTACTTTACATTTGATAACAGAGTAATGGCACAGTGGCGGTGACATGTCACAGCTGAGGTTGAAGAACTGATAATATGCCTTTTGGAGGCTGCACATTCTCAAAACTTGCTTATTTCTTGAAGTCATGCTTCTCATTAGCAGTAAGTTGAGCTGATCCCATTAATGTGGCTACTGGGCATGTTCATATGTAAGGATTTCCTGACAGATTATGCCAATTCGTTTCTTCAGAAGGAAATGAAATGTGGAAGTTGTTAATTATTTTTTCATTTTATATAAAGCACTCTCTGGTTAATTCTTTGGTGCAGTGTACATTTTTTATGTGATGCAGGGTGAATCAGAGCTTGTTCTCTGTTTGTCTTATTGATTGAATCTTTTCCATGAGTATGACTTGGGTTGATGGCCACTGACTTGGAAGAGATATAGAACTAAGTTAGTTTCCACAATAAGAGATATATTACCAATTATGAAAAAATAAAGTAAGGGATAAAAACAAAGAATGTAGTGGTGGAAGTCATGTCTCCATGGAAAAACCTCCATGGAAGAGAAAGACACATCAGTGCCATTTTGATGACAGAGACTGTCTACTAATGTCTTGTAAATGGAAAAAGTAATTTTGATTTTCAAATTGTAAAGGGCTCTGTGAATGCGAAGTTTCTTATTTTACACCAGAAAATTTTAGGGAATAAAACCAAAATATTTTTCTTTCTAGGTATGTCACTACCATGGGAATTTTTTTTTATTATTTTTTAAAACACAAATAAGTGATAGAAAAGACAGTGTTAAATTTTCAGTTTTGATGTAGCAGCTACAACAGAAAAATACTTGGCTGCTTGAAATAAGGAATCTGCAACTGCTGAAGGTTTTTATCCTCGTGCACCTCAATATTATTCTTAGTGTTTTCCCTTGACCTAGCTTTTGTTACTGTCTCTACTTTCGTCTTAAATAGTGCAGTGAGGTTTTTCCTTCCTCTATGCCACATGGCCAAGGGGTTACAGTGACAAAGATGGTGTTTCAGAGAAGTACTCTAGGACTTAATTTTTTTTTTCCTGCACACAGAAGGTTTTGGCTTGATCACTGCTTCTCATGAGGTTCAGCCTCCTCAGATTTGGGTACTTACAATAGGTGGCAAATGGCACCATTTCCCACTGGCCTTTAATTGATAAAATGTGAAATATTGCATTAAACTTGCTTATCAGAAGCAAGACTTCTAATTTGTGACTGCATAAGAGATGATTTACAGTAATTTCCAGAGAAATACAAATATTGTTTTAAGTATTTTTGGTGTATATTAATAGAAGAAAAAAGTTAAGACCACTTGTTCTGAGCACAGTATTGTTTTAAAATAACTGCAAAATGCTACTAATCAAGGGATTACAGGTACAATGTATTAGAAGAATCTTGTCCCAGGAGCATAAGATTTTAGTGTTCTGCTTTACTGTTGCTTATTTTTGAAAGAGTGCCATGTGAAAAATTCAGGGCACAAGACCATAAAGTGAAGCTGAGTGGTTTTATTCCACCTGAATTGATAACAAGACTATGCTAGAGTGTAAAAAGAAATGCCTTTGGGGCTCTCTGGAAATTTATGTCAAAGCTGGTAATAAAGCATGAAATAAAATCACTTCATCAAAAATATCTTTGATCCCCCAAGTAATAGAATGACATGAAATAGTCTGACAAAGTGTTTTTAAACGTGTCAAAGAAGTTACTGAAGAAAATATCAGGATTGTATTTTGTAATTAGAACCATCACCAGACGGAGTTTTCATTAGTGAGAAGGTGATTGAGTGAAACACTGTTTTTCTTTTACCTTTTTCTTCACCTGTTCTTGTAAATGCAGACAGAAGAGATAGCAGCTTACTGAGCCATCATAATTAAGAATTTAGGGAGGATCTATCATTTTGTTTCAGAAAGATGCCCTTTTATTACCTTACTGTTGTATTGAACTGGTGTGGCATGTTGCCACTGAGCCTGTTGCAATATCACATTAATTTTGCACTCAATGGCTGGTTGTTCATCTTTGCACATGGCTAAGAAGAAAGACCAAAACAGCTGGATAAGTGATTTGCAGGGTAACCTGAAGACCTTTCAGACTGACTTTCCTGTGATTGTATGTAGTGTTTTCTTAGTGTTCTGAGTAGCAGAAGGAATTTTCCAAATACCCTATTCAGCCTCTGCGTTCAGTGCTTCAAATTATTAGGCAGTGTCTTACGCAGGAGATGAATAGATTTGATGAACAGTGTTTTTTGTGGTTGCAAATTGTACATTCTTACATTGAAACAGTGAATATTTACACAACCCCAACATAATACTACAGCTTTTCTCAGTTTTTGTCCCTGCCCACCTCTCTACTGGCCCTTTTCCTGAACTGCATTACTCAAAGTAGTTTCCAGATGTTTATCTTCTTAGCCTGTGCTCACAGAAGCGGTGTCAGGGTATGATGCCAATAATGGTGACAACGAAATTGCAACTTTCAATCCAGCTTGCCTGATCCAGCCAAGGAAGAGGTCAGCTCTCTCTGGCTGAAGGATGGGTAGATCAGGTGTAGATTGCCCAGAATGCTTGTTAGACAAGCAGAGCAGTAGTTAAAGGTATCCCTTTGGGTTTGGATGTTATGGCTTTAATTTTGACTGTCCTTGATACTGCTGACTGCAAAGTGATACTTCTTGGAAACCATGTACCTTTTTAAATTATTCAGTTCAAATCTAAACTTGTCTTAAATAAGAATATGGTGTCAATTTTTTAGAGGTCCTACACTTACCTTCTTCTGTGATACCAGGATAAATTGAAATATGCTGTGAAAAGAGACATGCTTATTCTACTCTGCCACTAGAACTGCTTCAACATGCATGATTTCTTACAGGTGTTTTTCTAAGTTCCTAAAGGCATAAATCCCACAGGCAATCTTTTCAGTGACTCTATCTATGTTTCTGAGGCATTTGCCTGGATCTTTCTTGCTGCACTTAAAATATATGATTTCTTGCTTTGTCCACTGTGAGCAGAAGGGACAGATGTGGCAGCTTTTTCTGCTGAAGAATTCTTGTGCAGTGTTTGGCAATTGACTAACTTAATAGATCCGTGATATATGGTTCTTTGTTATCTTCCAATAAAGATTATTAGATTATTTATTCCACTACATCCTCCACAGAAGTTAAACTGAGAGTCCCTTGCGGCTCATCTTTTTCTCTCTTTCTCTAGATGTCAGGTATCTTACTGAAAACACCAGCATGGATATGTGAGACTCCTGCTCAGCCTTCCATTCTAATCCTAACTCTGTAAACTGGGGAAGGGTTTGAAAGGAAACAGAAAGTTTCACAACCCTCCTTCATTTCAGTGTCCTGAAGAGACTGAATAATACTTCTGTTAAATTGCCTACATCTCCCTGAGTTAACTGACTTTACAAGAACATGAGTTGACTATGACTTCAGGGAGAGTTTTGGGAGAATCAGTCCCTTTCTATTTGCACAGCAGAAATATTCTTGTTTCATCATGTAGCAATAAAACCAATGCTATCTAATGGCCACATTACCAAAGAAATTTTGAAACTCAATGTGGGGGGACAATCAGCAGCACAATACTTATTAAGACACTGAATTTCAAGCATATGTGCTACTTTCATTGCATATAAATGAGGAAATTTAATATGTGTGTATTTCTCTGGAATAAAAAGGTGATTTTGAGACTTCTAACACAATTAGAGGGGAGGGGGAGGATAAAAAATGTTTTCAGAGATATCCTAGTGGGAAATGAAATGTGATAAGCTTATTTTATCTTGATACATGCTGTTACTTAAGAATAATTTAAAGATAAAAATCTGATTTATCAAGACAAAAATATCCTGTGCAGTTCCTTATTAATGGTAACCGTGGGAGCTTTAGCTTACTCAGGATGGGAATAGTAAATTGCTCAGAGAGCTAATTCCTCTTAGAATTTGATAACTGTTATTACTAACACATAAAATCTAAGGATGAGGTTACAGTAATTTCACGAATATAAGCTGCACCATTTTGACTAAAATTTTTATCTGAACCCAAAGTGTGGCTTATAATCAGGTGCAGATTGTATACAGAAAAAGAACAAAAAGTTGCTGTTTTAGTTTGGAGGACAGGTATCTGCTGAGAAAGGCAGGAGCTTCTCTTTGAAATGGAGAATGTAAACCCCCTCCCT
>PYHW01009421.1:1453284-1482074 GCA_013186435.1 Turdus rufiventris
CCAAACCCTGACAAAGTCAGAGTACAACCTGATACCCCGTCAGGCAGGGTGTTGGTAGCAGTCCCATTAAATGGTGGCTGCAGTCCTCCTGCAGTAACAGATGTGATTCAGTTGGAGCAGTGGTTCTGTAGAAGGTGCAGTTTCCCTCTAAAGGTCCTGTGGTGATGTGGAGAAATCCGGTTTTCCTCTGGAGTCCAGTGGAGAAAGGGCTACTTGAGTGTTTCAAAACCTCTGTTTTTATCTTTGTAAGAAATGTTGGGCCCTTCCCCCTGGCTGGAGCAACTTCCAATCGGATGCAGTAATTTTACCAGTCCCACAGTGGGACTCAATGGGCCATTAGCAGAAAATGACTCTCTGGAGGAAGGATGGGTTGTGTAAAGATAAAGAACAATGCCCTGCCTGGTTTCAATGGATGGCCCATTAGCAGAATATCTCCCATGGAGATAAGGATCGCTGCCCCCACCCTCAACAGATGGTGATAGAATAGATACCTTTTATCACACTCTGTATTGTAACATGTGGCTTATAATCAGTGCATCTTATAATTACGAAATTACTGTACTTTCTTCCTGTAACTTTTATTTCTTAAGTAGTGCACATTTTCTGTTTTATTTAATATTCAAAAATGCTTTATTAAAACATCCCATGAGAAAATGGATGTCTGTGGAGTTAGAGCAATGACAAGAATTACTTTTGACTCAATATTGTTGTCTGCTGCAGATGTGAATACAATAGGAAGTCTTTAAATAAGTACTGAAATGAGCAAATAGTTTGCACAAAATTACCTGAAATATTTAGCATCTCAGCACCATGAGATATGTTAGCACAATTATTTTCCATTAATTTATTTCTAAGTCATCGGAAATCCAGTTGTATCAGTGGAGACACACCTAATTTTGGAGTGGTGTAGCTCTTATTTGCCAGATAGCAGAGCTTGAAGCTTGAATGGAAAACAGTTCAGTACTCCAGGATATGTATAAAGCCCATTATGTTATTTTGGTCCATGACTGTGTGTTCAGGTTTTCTCTGCTGCAAATGCTTGTGTGGATAACCAATGCTGTATTTTTTATCTGTATCTAATCTCATGCATACTCCTCTAAAAGTGGGCAGCGCCGCCACACTTCACGGGGCTGGGCAGTGCCACCACACCCCCCGGGCCCAGGCAGCACTGCCGCTGCACCACTGTTGCCCCACCACCCAGAGTCAGGCGGGCTCTGGCTCAGCTTGGGGCTGCTGTGGGTTTGGACTTCCAGGTTGGAACAAAATTTGTTCATATATTGGCCGCTCCTGAATGTAAGCCACACTTCTGGTTTGGGAGCAAAATTGTAGTCAAAATGGTGCAGCTTATAATTATGAAATTACTGTACTTAATATTAACTAAATACGAGTACTGTACTTAATATTAACTAAATATGAGTATCTGCAGAGAAGTAAATGGAATATTTATTAATTAAATTGTTTGGAAGCATAACATAGAAAAAATTCCCTTTTCATTTTCTTTGAGCAAAATGTGTATCACTATCCATGGCAATTCTAGCCCTTGGTCGCATCAATGTATTCAGAAAATGAGATTTTATCATAGTAAAACCACATCAATGGTGGAGTGTAGGCTCCTGGTGCTTTGAAAATGCATAGTGGAGTATACTCCTTCAGCTTGTTTTGTGGAATGCAATTCAGTATCAGTGGGATCACTTTATGTAATGTTGCTTCAAGCATTGATGACTAGATTCTTTTTGACAGTCATCCCATGCCTAATTCTACTCTTAGCACATGGTAGTAAATGCTCATTTGAAACTCGGAGGTCATTTCATGTCAGGAAGGATTTCTCTCCAGTGGTGGTTTAAGCTTGGCTGACGTGGCTGTTGACCCTAGTTCACACTTTCTTCTTTAGGCTTGGACAAAACACTCACAACTGCAACACTACAACACTGCAACACATTCTGAGCTAAGTTGGCACATGTCTCTTCTCCCATAGCATTTATACCATAACGCATTTGAATCCAATGGATGTGCATGAATAGTCTAGAAAAGATTTCTGCCAAGGAAAAATTCCAGTTTGGAAGCATGTATTGTGTATCATCATGAGTAAGGCTACCATTAATATCCTCAAAGTTGCTTTGTATGCTTGGAATTAATATCCCTTGAATGTAGACTGACTTCATGGAAACTGCTGAGCCATCACACAGTAGTAGTCCCAATTAGGAATAACAGCCTGTTACCTTGTTTCCTAAAGCTGAAGAAATCAAACTTGCTGAGATGAGGAACTTATAATGGGTATGTATCAAAACCATTCCGCTAAAATTTAAGGTCTTTCTGGGTCTCCTGTTCTGTGCTTCCATGAGGCAATAGGCTGTGCTTCTGAATTTTACATTTGATATGTTTCTCAAAAACTCAAATCAACTGTTATTAAAAAACTTGTTTCCTTCTGTGGGGACTTTCAGCTTTTCACTGGGAGGCCACAGGCAACAAAATACAGCACAATTGTTTCAGCGTTAATATAAAAAAAACCAGAAAAGTTTCAGTAAGGGATGAGATACTGATAACTCATTTGTGTAGTTGTTATGTCATCTGAATACTCTGTGAATACATAAATGCTAAAACGCATTATACTTAAAGCAGTGATTATTAATATATCCCATCTCTTTGGATAACGTACATATTAGGTCTGTACTGCTTAGTTTTTTTTAATTCCATTCATAGAAGTGGCTTATTTAAAAAATTGAAGGTTGACAACACAAATATTGACGAGACTTTACACATAAAATAAGGCAGATGAAAATAGAAAAGTTAAAATTAAAGGAATTTCTTTGGATTTCATGCACAAAATAAAATACAGATGCATTTTAGAATGTTTTATTACTAATATCAGTTTGTTGCAGAAAGTTTACCTAATCAAGTTAATCCTTTCACCAGCTGCTGTTTGCTCTCTGCTTCCCGATCTCATTCCGGGCTGAGCAGATAAATAATTCCTGATTTGAGCTAAAATTAGTTAGCTCATCTATGTATACTTGGATCACAAAATTACAGAATATCTGGGATTGGAAGGGACCCATAAGGATTGTGGGACCATTGACTCCAAAACTCTTAGTCAATGCAGAACTTTTAAAACTAAATCATATAACCTAATCAGTCAGTCCTTGAACTTTGACAGACTTGGTGCCCTGACACTTCCCTGTGGAGTGTGATCCAGTGTCACTCACCCTGCGGTTGAAGAACCTGTTTGTAATGTCCAATCTGTACTTTCCCCAAGGAAGCTTCAAGCCCTTTCATTGTGTCCTGTTTATCTGAGAGGTCAGCCGTTCTTCCTCTGCTGCCCTCCTTGAGGTAGCTGTAGGCTGTAATGGGGTCACCCTCAGCCCCTCTTCCTCAAGCCAAGCAAACCAAGTAACCATATCTGCTCTTTATCAGTCTTGTCTTGGGGGATCTTACCGGTTCTCTTGCTGTGGGGGTGCTCTCCACCCTCTCATTCCCAGTTTGTACATACAACCAGGACAATTGTTTCTCAGAGGCAGAATCCAGCACTTGCTCTCTTTCAATTTACCTCTAGTCTGTCCAAAGCTCTCTCTGAGGCCTCTCTATCCTCAAGGGAGGTCACAGTTCTTCCTAGTTTAGTATCATTTATATAAACATTAAAACATTACTTGACTTCCCATTTGCTATTTTACTTTCAGTACTTGAAAAAAACTGGAGTTCATGGTGAACAGCAAGCTTGAAGAGGAGGCAGCAACATGCTGTTTCAGCAGAGGACCAGTTGCATCCTGTACTCTGTTAGGGCTGTGGGCAGCAGGGGTCAAGGGAAGTGATTGAATCTAAAATGTTCTGTTACTCAGGGACACTATGAAGTAATCCCATCTGTCTATTTGTGAGAACGTATCTGAGTGCTGTGTCCAGTTCTGGGGTCCCCAGAGGCATATGGACTTCATGAAGTTGAATCTGTTGGAGACCACTAAATTTGTCAGAGAGTTTTGCACATGACATGCAAAAAAAAAAAAAAGCACTTGATTTGTTCAGCTACAGGAAAGGAAGGTAGAGGGGAAATCATATTTCTGCCTTTATATACCTAGAAGGTGGGTTCAGAGGAGGTGAAACCAGAGATTTCCAGGATGCTAAGTGTCGGGACAAGAGTAATGGAAACAAGTTATCACAAGCATGTGTAAGCATTGAAGCAGGTTTTGTGGACCTGAGCAGCCTAATCCAACTGCAGAAATTTTGTGATTTGTGCATTCCTGATTTGATTTTTCACTCGAACTTTTGCGTTTTCAAAATGGTGCAAAGACTGTTAATCTTCAAAGATTATGTTCTGGTGTGTGTTCTGTTCTAAAATGTGGACAAAGATATATTTTTAAACACTTAAGTAGTGCAGAACAACACTGCAACTGCAAAGCTGTTGTCTTAGAAGCTTCTTGAATTCAGGAGTTGTCAGAAGAATCTTCTGAAGTTACTCTCAGTGCTTGGTGGCAGAAAATACATCAAGGGAGAAAGGTGGCAAACTTTGTATTCTGTAGATGTGAAGCAGAGTGGTTTCTAGGTACACATTACATTGCAGTTATGTTCTGGAGTTGTTTTTGCAGTAATGGCTTTACAGCTGAATGTCTCACAAATTTGTTGGGATGGCGGATTGTATCATGATTGAAGAAACTGATTTGCAGCAACTGGCAGCTTTTGCAAAGTTCAGAGAGCTGTTCTTACACATGCTAGCAGTTGAGCTAGCAATTTTTATCAGCCTCATGCTGTCAAGTTGTTTGTTTTCTGTGACCTACTTTATTTCAATTTGAATATTTACTTGTTTTACACAGTGATGCACAGTGAGGCTATCCATCATTTCTTTGGCAGCACTTCCTTTGATTCTTTATGAATAGGTCTAAGGCACCATCCACAGCTATGGTGGAGGAAGCATCCCTAAGGATCCTGAGGCAGGGTTTTGTCTTCAGGCTCCATCTGTCTCCTTCCCAGAGAGAAGCACAAGGATCCTTACTGTCAGCTAAACACAAGGTTCTGCTGCTCCAGTCGTAGCTGCAAGGGTGCTAGGAAAATGGCTTGCAGGATGGTGAAGAGCAAAGACTCTGGGATCTCGTCTTTTAGATCTCTTTTCAGATTTCTGCTGCCTACCACAGAGGCTGTGGTTGATGTTGGCCAATGTGAAACACAACTGGGTGGAAACTAAAAGCCACAAACCTCTGAGAGGGAACTCTGAGGCCTCAGGCTCTGGGTCAGATTGTCCCCAGTCATCTCAATATGAATGGTCTCATTCCAGCCCTAAGCTGTGGTGGGCTCGCTACCCAAATCAGCATAATTATCTGAATAGAGATTGGGGCAATCGGAGCTCAAGGCCTTGGATAAATCCTTGAAAGGGGATGCAAAAGTGATCAGATTTATTTATTATTTATTTGGAGGAGGGAGCAACACTTGAATCATTCTAAGTGGTAAAAGAACTGTAAACCATTGAAAAATCTAAATGGTACATTACTTCCCTATCTTTCCCATTTTCTTTAGATGGAAAATTTGAACACCTTTATTTCTACAGATTTGTACATGTTGTACATTTGCACTTAGATAAAGCAGACTTTGGGAAAAAAAAACCTTCTAAAGCCTGAGCTCTATTTCCCTTAGTCTTCAACAAATAAAAATATATAGTAGAAGTGTTTTTATGGCTAAATAACCCCCTTTGGAGAGTGCACTGATAGGACCCAATTTTCAGGGTAAACTACTAAGCAGCCATTAGACTGTTTCCTTCACAAAAATCTGTGTTTGAAGCATTAATCAAGGTATTAATATGGAAAATAGAAGCAAAAGTGTTTCTAGTGAAATTAGGTGTGAAATTAAGAATTCAATCTTTTTCTTCACTTTCAAAATCACTGCTCCTTTTTCAAAGGAAAACTTGAATGATACCTCTCTGAAGAGCTGAGGAATTATTTCTTTAGTATTGTCATTGGGAATTATACCCCCTGATTGCTGTTTTTTTATTTCCTGGTGTTACACATCTGTTATCTGAAGTAGATTTCTTTTCAGCCTACTATGCATTGGTAAACTAGTGCTGTGGAAGAGTCACTCAGCTCCAACTGAGTTGAATGTATTCCCATTCTACATCTTGTAGATTTTACCTCGTGGCATTTTACAATCTGATGGGTACAATCTGATGGAGGGCATACGGTGTAGGAGATCACAAGTATAGTTATCAATCCTGTCTTGTAAGAATACATGAAATGAAATGCCAGTGGGAGGGACTCATTTTACAGCAGGTTGGGTGAGACTGCTACTCCTGAAAATTAGAACCACGTTGGAAAAGCTCACAGACAGCTGTATCGTGGGAAGGACCCCATGGCATAGTACCAGAGACTCCTCTCCCTAAGGGAACTGAAGAAAGCTTTCAAACAAAAAACTGACCAAAACTCCCATGCTGTCAGTGGGAAGCGAGGAGGGGCTGGAGGAAAGAAAAAGGTGTTCTAAAGGTTTATTTTAATCCTCATTAGCCTCTTTTAATTCTGTTAACGAATTTTCTTTATAGAATTTAAATTTGAGCCTATTTTGCCCTTAAAGTGCTTCTTCCTAATCATTATCTCAACTCATCGGCTGTTTGGTTTTTCTTTCCCCTCAACTATAGCAGAGGAGAATGAGTGAATGGTTTATTGTGGGTGCCTGGTTTTTAGCCAATGCCAAACCACGACAAGATTGGAAATGTTTTAATCAAAAATAATTGAGGGAAACATGGATATCTACAATCTCCTGAAGGTCAGATCATATGATTTGGGAATGACTTTGAGTTATTTAAATATAATAGAAACATATCTCGTTTTTCTTCTTAAAATAATTTCTCAACAGAAGCTGGAAACAAAAACTCATTGCATTGAATTAGGATGGTTTACTCTGCATTTGGATGAAAAGACAGAGAAATATTATCTTTCTTAGTAAATATATGATCTGCTGCATGATAATGTATAGCTGTTCTGAAAGAACTCAAATTTTAAAATCATGGATTCTTAGCTGACTTTGTGTTTGGATCATTTGTCATGACTAAATATGATGTAGTCTGTCATTATTCCCATTTCAAATTGTTGTTTAAGAAATATTGCACTCATCTCAATATTTTATAAATCCGTGTTTGGATTTGTACTCAGGGAAAGTAGTGGGAACCTAGGGCAGTAGCTTCTCACTTTGTGATGCTTTCATGTTGTGTGAGCCAAGAAATTTGAGATTAATTGACTGAGAGAGAACTCAGGGGAGGAAAGTAGAAAGCATTAATGATTCAAATGTAATTCTACAGTTGTGACCCAGTGAGATAAACCAGTACATCAATATAAAGTTAAATGGACTGCATAGGTTTTTCTGATGGAATATAAAAGAATAAGGTTCAGGTCATTCGTGTAATCACTAAGAATCCACAATTATGTCTCAGACAAATATACTGTTTGGCACATTACTTATCTAATTACCTGTCTAATTTGGAATGAGTAAATATTTCTCAGCTTTAAAGTTCCTCTATTTCATTGATATGAAAATTTACCTAATCACCTGTATATTTCAGCCCAGACCTAATGCTTTGTTGTGATAGAATACATGATTCACACCATTTTTTTTTTCAGATTGTTACTAGTTTTTTTTAATTCATAGGAAAAGATGATAAATATAAGTTATGCTTTCCAAGGCCATTCAGAGTAAAGATATAAATAAAATATAGGTATAAATCACTAGGTTAAAAAATTAATTTTCTGATACAACTACTTCAGATTTCTTTTTTAAATATGACAATTAACTACATAATTATGAAGCCTTGATTAAACAAAAATTTCCATCATAACACAAAACTATACTACTACAGAAAATAATCTGCCTGGTCTTAATCCTTGCAATCCAGCAGTTGCACAAAAATACATATATCTGAGATTAATAAAACAAGATGCCATGTTTATCACACTCAGGATCTGTGCAGAAACAAACAAAAGGTATAAACAAAATTATCATAAGATAAGCACTAAGTTTGTTTTGATTGTGTCATTGCTGCAATCAGATGCCTGACAAAGGAAAAACAATTAAGAGAAGATGTTGTCACCCTCTTCAGAGAGTGACTTTTTGTTAGGAAATGATTATACCACCCCAAGCAATGTGATAATAACTCGTTACTGAATATTTACCCCTTCAAGCATCCTCCAGGCCCTGAGTCCTGATTTCACAGACGTACATGTACAGCCAACATAGAGACCTAGTTTTTTTACAAAACATGCATTTTTTGCAGTGTTTTTCTGGCTGGAACTATATAATGGCAAAACATAAATCAGGTCCAAAATTCTACTTCTGTTGTTTTGTAGACTTTGGATTACTTCTACCTGTGGCAGAAACATTTTGCTGTTGTGCTCAGATATGAACACATAAAATTAATTAGATTGTAGAAAAATGAAAGGTGATTTAAAAATAAAGTCCATGGGCAGTTTCAGGGCTAGCACCATAATAATAAGCACCATAAATTGGAGATTTTTTGGTTGTTTTGTTGGGTTTTTTAAATAGATAATGTACTTAATAACCTGATACATTGACTGCTTCCCTCTGGGTTTTGTACATAACATAAGTTGTAACATACTCAGTTGTCTGAATTTTTATAAGGTAAAGTCAATGCAGATGTGGGTTTTTTTTCCTTTTATTTATTCTTATTATATTGTTGTGGAGATAAAGCTGTCTTTTTTCAGAATGGTGTTGCTAGTCTGATGCATTTGTGTGATGTCTTCAGACATGGATGGATCTGGCAATATTTCAGATTCTATTGAATTCTAATCCAAATCTTACAGAGATTGTCAGAGAAGATGCTTATAGAGACTTTGCTGAGGTCACACTCAAATAGTGCTAATTTTTCAGTCTCTGTTTCTGGATTGACAGGGATTCATTAGATGTAGCCTTATTTTGTAGAATTTATTTGATCTATTTTTGTGTACTTATCTGCAAATAATTTATGACCAACAGAAAAAAATTACTTTGTACCACTAGTGAAAAATCTTTTCTCTCACAAATCTGCTATGTATTACTTTACAGGAAACATGTGATGGAAATGTGATATTTTAGTGGACTGGCAAGCATCTTATCCTTTTTTTGCTTTCAAGTATATTTAACATTGAATTCACTTCAGTTGTGATTGTTAATTGGGTGAAACTAGAGAAGACAAGCTAGCTTCCACTCTTTACTTCCTGACAAGAAATTCTGGTTTTGAGAGTGATGCAATTTTTTCACTTCCCTTTTCATAGGGAACCATTTTCAAATTTCAAATCACCATTTTCAATAGTAGATCATGTTCTCAAGTGCCATATCCCCAAAGTTTTTGAAGACTTCCAGGATGATGACTCCACCACTACCCTGGGCAGTCTGTTTCAATGCTTTAAATTCCTTTGTGGGATTTTTTCCCCCAAATATAAAATCTAAGACTCCCCTGATGGAAGTTGAGGCCATTTCTTCTTGTCCTATTACTTGTTCCCTGGCAGAAGAGACCAAAGCTGACAACAACCTTTCAGGTAGCTGTTGAGAGTGATTAGTCCCGTCCCTCCATCCCCCACTCTCTTCTCCAGGTTAAACACCTCCCTTTCCCCAGCCACTCCTCACAGGACTTGTGCTCCAGCCCTTCACCAGCTCTGCTGCCCTCTTTTGGACTTGGTCCTGCACCTCAGTGTCTTTCTTGCCCTGGGGGGCCCAGAACTGACCACAGGACTCGAGGTGTGGCCTCAGCAGTGCTGAGCAGAGGGGGCTGATCCTGCTCCTGCTGGCCCTGCTATTGCTGCTCAGGCCAGGATGCCACTGCTTTCTGACCTGGGCACACTTGGCTCGTGTTCAGCTGCTGTTGACCAGCACCCCCAGGTCCTTTCCCACTGGCCACCATTCCAGCCACTCTTCCCCAAATCTGTAGCACTGCGTGGGGATATTGTGACCCAAAGACAAGACCCAGCACTTCACATTACTGAAACTTGTATAATTGGCCTCAGCCCGTTGCTCCAGCCTGTCCAGATCCCGCTGCAGAGCCTTTCTACCTTCTAGCAGAAGCACACTAGGACTCAATTTCGTGTCATCTGCAAACTTGCCTCACAAGGGTGCCCTCAGTGCCCTTGTCCAGGTTCCCTCATCAACAAGGGTGCTAAACAAAGCTGGCCCCCGCACTGAGCCCTAGGGAACACCAATCTGGAACATATTTGAATACATCCAGTCCAAATGCAGTTTTACTGACTGGCAATATTTGTAGGCCTTTAGTTGCTCCTGCACTTTATGTGGGAGGATCCATTTTTCTGTTCAGATCATCTGGCTCATTGCTGTTCTGGAGGCTGACAAGGATTCCAGTTCATTGGGTTGCATACAGCATGTGAAGATGCAGTTAACTTCTTTGTTATCACCTCATGGAGTATCACAAGACATTGCTTGAAGAAACCCACTTTTTCTTTTATTACCTTACCTAAAACACTACAATGTGAGGATTTATAACATCCATTGACAGTTGACTTCTGCCTTCATTATAAGAATCCAAATCTCTGCAAATCATATATTTCCTTTATCCAGAACATTTGGTTTTATGTGGAATGGTTTACTCTTATAGAGCATCTTTTCCAGCTGAGTGATTTGTCTTTTCAGGTTACATGCACTTTGTTGCACATTCCTAGTTTGCATTTTTTTCCTGTAAGCCCTTTAAATTAGGCATTCCTGCTTGTCTGCTCTGTAACAGGACATTTATAAGGCTGATTTCTGGTTCTGCCATGACATCATGCTTTATCTACAATAGAAATGTAGAAAGTTATTTCTTCAGATCATATTTTTATTCTGTGAAACTTATCTTTTTTGACTTAGATTTTTATATATTCATATTTACTATGAAGCCAGCATTAAATTGTCTTATGGGCATACATCATATGATGAGCTGAGAATACATGCATTGTTATATAAATCACTGGAATAGCTGAACCATCAATCAGGGAAAAAAAACTCACTATAAATTATTAAATATTTTGAATGTTCTTTTTTTCCCATTTGAGATGAATTTACATTTCAAGAACTACTTCCCTTGTAGTGTATCTTTACGATTTCCAAAAACTAAATTAAATTCTGATTTATTAAGTGGAAATTGAGATCTGGTGAATGATGGTAAATCAGTACTTTAGAACCCAGTTCATCTTAGACACAGAAGAGAGGCAAGACCACAGGAGTTTGTGGTTGTATCACACAAACCTTGTACATAATATAGGCTGCTTCTTTTCCTGCCACTCAAATTCTGTGCCCACTCTTATCTTGATCAGTGTTTTTTCCTGTCCAATAAAGAGCAAAGGAACCAGACATATCCCCTAAAATCTTTTTAGTCTATTCTTTCAGACCAGAAAACTATTTTTCTCAGCCTCATTTGGGAAACATTTTTTAAATTTTTTTTTCCTTATAATTTTCTTCTAGTCCTACCTGCTCTTCTGTTTTGAAACTGGTGCCTGAGAATGTCCTTCAGGTTTATGTGACACCTTTTATAGTACTATGCCAGTTTCAGTCTCTTAAAAGGACAAAGCATTTATTTATGTGTCTCTGCAATAGATCAACAGGATGCTTTCTGCAAGAATAAAAGGGGAAATAATAGGAGCAGATTTTGGGAAATGGCAGGAATTAGTTCAAAGCCCAATGCTTAATGATTTAAAAAAGACAACATGTAGCTCATTCACCTTTTCCAACTTTGTTTATACACCTGCCTTTAAGCCTGTTCATTTAAATCTTGCAAAAGCTAATTGCCATTTAAAGGGCAGAAACTTTCCTGCTTCTTCAATTTAGCTGCTTTTCCCTATATGCCTAGCAGTTTTGCTAGTATCAGCATTCACAAGGCTACACCCTAATCTGGGTAGCAACAGATCCAGCTCAGGAGTTTCCACTTTTACCAGCACAAGGGGAAGCAATGGGAGTCAGCTGCTTGGGAGATGAGGAAAGGGTGTTTGTCCTTTTTTGAATTTTGCTGGATAAAGGAGTGTAGTTTTAATGGATGTCTTTTTAATATCATATTGCTTTTGAAAGTGTATTAATTCAATATAGTCAGTGTTGATACTAGCTCCTTCCTTCCTTCATGCACTTCAGGGTTTTTTTTCTGTTTCTGCAGTCATTATTAGCAATTACATACTTCTCTGTCAAGAAAGAAAATTCAGTCTGCATTATATCTTTGGGACCCTGCGTATTGTCTTTTCCTTTTAATGGTAAATGAGCCCAGTATTCTTCCTTTTACCTTCATCCTTACCCAATATTCATCTTAACACTGAAACACTCTAGGAATTATTGATTTCTTTTAGCCTTTAAATTCTTCTGGTTGTGCACAATATCCATGAAATTACCAGCAGCAGCAATAATATTCAACCAAACCCTTTCTTTACATGTCTAATTATGTGAATTAAGTATAATCTAGTGACTGTGTACATAATTGACTAAGAGAATATTTTGTGATCCTTGCCCGAAAATGTCTGTATTTTAATTATGTGTTTTGATTTGGGGCTTTTGCACTTAGCTTTCTCCTTGAGCACTAGTAGTCAAAAATCATGTTGATGGGGTCAGCAAACACTTTGCTATCATTGCCTTTATTTTTTCATTGGGGCAGTGCAACTCATCAGTCCTTGCTCAAGTTTTGATCTGACTTTTAAATGCCACTGAAAACATAAATCCTGGTAGACACAGCTGTTCGCTGTCTCACATCGGTCTTACACAGCTAGTGAAAAACACTTGTTGTATACAGCACAGCTTCATAATAAATGTAATTAATCAACTTAAAATGAGGGAACTTTTCTTCTTCATGTGTTTTTATTTATTTGAATACAAAAGGTGGGCACATACCTCTGTATACAAATCAGTTGTGCACTTTACCTATATATAAGTTCAATATTTAAATACAATTCATCCTCTACGTGCTTATCAGGGAAGTGTTATTACAACGACTGGATTAGCAATCAAGTCCAGATGCTTCTCTCTTTCTTTAAATCATCTTAAACTGTGGCCAGCAGCAGGATCAACAGCGGTGCTCATATAGACAAGTAAGCATGTGGCAGATGTTAAGATGTTAAGACATCATTGTCTTAAAACCTCATGGACACAAATTGTTTCAAAGGGAGAGAAGTAGAATGACAGGTGTAACAACAACAATGCCTGTATTTCCATATGGTTTGCAGAGATTTTTGTTTTCTTTCAGATAGGAAAAATACCCTTCATTAAATCCTTGTGAATTTGCACAGGCCATTTGCAAATAAAGATTAATGTTTCTTCACTGTGTTGCTGTAATACATGGCTTTTTATCTTTCTGTGCCCCTTTTGAAAAAATATAGCCTAAGGGCCTTAGACCAACTAAAGAAACCTGAAGATAATCAAGGTGGGGTTTTTACCCTGACAGGGTGGAGAAATTACACCATAGCCCACTGTTAGAAAATATGGACAAGGAGACTCGTTCCTCCCCTGTGTGCATGAGTGAACTACATAGCTAGGAAGGAAATGTGAGAATGCAGGCACAGTTTTCTGTTGAATGTTAGAAAAATTATAATTCTGTAAATCTTGATGACCTGATAGGAAAGATGCTGGCTACTGGTAAATGCTGCTTCTTTCTCTTTTTTTGCCCCATCTTTCCCCACCATCCCTAGAAAGGAGCATTTGGAGCCTTCCTTACTCCATTTCTGTGCTAGAAGAGTGAGGGGAGAAAGCTGCCTAAAAACACAGGCAGTGCTGGGCAAGAGAGGGAGTGACTGAGGGCACTCTTGTAGTGCATACCCAGGAGTGCCAGATACCTGAATACTTTGGGAATTCAGTAAGTTTTGAAGGCTGAGGTTTGTAGGCAGGCATCCAAATACAGTTTGGCATGCTAGGTGATTTTTACAAACATTGACATTGTAAAAACGTATGAAAACTACAACTCGGCAGGATGTTGTGATGGGCATTGTACAAACATAATATATGAATGAGCCTAAAATTACTGCAGTGAGAGTGCCAAGAAAGAAACAGAAAGATGCAGAAATTGGGTGTTTGTATAACCCATACCCGAAGCTGTTAACACACAGAGCAGCTTAGCTGAAACCCTGCTGCTTGCCCGACTTTTTTAAAGAGCTGGTGGTGATTTCTGGTTCTCCAGGGGAGCTTTAAACTATATGTGGTTACTGTAAACTTGGTACTATCTACAGAAATTATTCACTTGAAAGTACTATTGCAAGGGTCGGCCTCAAAAAAAAATGACAAAATGCATTCATTATAATATAATTCAATCCTTAAACTATATTTAATGCTCACTGATACTGGTCCAACTTTAACAGCTGTTGCTGTTACTGTGCTGCAACATTTTGTTAAAATATTTATTAAAATATTAATTAAAGCATTTTATTATCTTACCTGTCCAGTGATGCTGTTTTTCTCTATTACAAATCCTCCAAGTATGAGCTTACAAAGAAGCTGTTAATCTTGGTTGTCTTGTAGTGAATTTGTCCTCATCCAAAAGATAACAACAATTTAAGGATGCTTCCCACACAATTTGACTGACCTTTCTTCCAAAATATAGATATCTTAATAATGAGCTAACGTTTGTTGTAACTATGGTGTATCTATAGACTGTAGAATAAAATACTAATGTCTTCAGAATAATATGCTATTTTAACTTGTTTGGTCTCTGCCCCTCCAGTCTTGCCTGGTAGAAGCTTTTTTGTTTCAATCTGTCCTAGTTTGGAGGACAGATATCTGCTAAGAAAGGCAGGAGCCTCTCTTTGAAATGGAGAATGTAAACCCCCTCCCTCCAAATTATTATAATTTTGAAATCAAGTAGCTCTCAGGCAAAGATATGGGAATTAGGAATAGCAGTTCTTTACTAAGAAAATTAAAATAGAAATACAGTACTACAAAGAACAAACCCCAAACCCTGACAAAGTACAACCTGACACCCCGTCAGGCAGGGTGTTGGTAGCAGTCCCGTTAAATGGTGGCTACAGTCCCATTGCAGTGACAGATGTGATTCAGTTGAAGCAGTGGTTCTGTAGAAGGTGCAGTTTCCCTCCGGAGTTCCAGTGATGATGTGGACAAGTCCAGTTTTCCTCTGGAGTCCAGATGGGAAAAAGGCTCCCTTAGCAGAATATCTCCCATGGAGATGAAGATCACTGCCCCCACCTGATCTCATCAGATGGTGATAGAATACATACCTTTGGTCACATCCTGTATTGTAACCCAAGACAGAATCATTACAAACTTTCTTTAATGTCGGCGTTCATGCGAGTTAGATATCACGTGAATACTCTTTTTAATAAAAAAGCAAAAGGTCTTTTCTAATGTCATCTTTCAAAAGCTGCTACCCTTGTAAGTGCATGAGGAAGTTAGAAGTGTTTGATGCCAGAAGAAATACTCATGCCTCAGGGAGGATGTAATCTGAAAGTAAACAAAATTGTGGAGTCTTTCACCTACTAGAAGGTAGAATATAATTGTGTGTCTTTTCTGAGGAAAGAAATAATTTTGTAATATCTTCAAGTCTTTATGAATTTGTAGCAATGACTTTGAAAAGTAACTACAGTGATAGAGTGTAGAGGTGTTATCCCAGAGTTTCAATGTCTTACCTCATGAGAACATTCATATATATATATATCTATAATTATCTATCTATCTATCTATCTATCTATCTATCTATCTATCTGTCTATCTATCTATCTATCTATCTATATCTATATCTATTATATATACATAATACATGCATATCATCAAATAACTGGAAATTAAGATTTCAATATTACAGTAATTTCACGAATATAAGCCGCACCTGATTATAAGCTGCACATCTGGATGTCGGGAACGTTTCGTTCTTTGTCCATATATAAACTGCACCAGATTATAAGCTGCACTTTTGTTTGCAGCGAGGATCCACATGCAACTTTCACAAGGTTGCCAATTAGTAACAGAATCGTGGGATTGTGGGGTTTACTGGCTCGGCTCGTGGCTGTGTGGACTTGGCTCACCGCTGCCCCGCCGCCGGGGCCAGGCTCGGCTCAGGGCTGCTGCGGACTCGCACTTTCAGATTGGCAAATTTCTGAACTTCATCCATATATTGACTGCACCTGATTATAAGCCGCACTTCTGGGTTTGGGCCAAAATTTTAGTCAAAATGGTGTGGCTTGTAATAGTGAAATTACTGTACTTCTTTTGTGTGTGCAGAATGTGTAGAACAGGATTTGGAATACAGCTTAAGTGAGGGATCATTAAAGAAGTATACTGAAATTATGATTACCTTTTTTCATTCAATAGGTAGTTAATGGTAGTTCCATTTCTAATAATCACTTTTTTGAGATCAAACATAGGCTAGAACAGTTCTTCTAGCTCTCAGCTAAGGAAAACTCTGTGAAACATCTGTATTTGCAGAACTGCTGTCTCCTTAAAAGGTCATCAGCTTCTTTTTGAATTTACAGTAGTCCTTAAAAAAATCGTCTCCCCACAAAATTTGCCAGTATTTCTTTACATCCATTGAGTTGCTTAGATCTCATTTGTGTTTATAATAAACATGATAGGAAATGGTTATCCTTCATGTATGTGTACTATGCAGGAACAGAGGAGCATGAGTGTGTCATAATGTACCCATATCAAATTCAAACACAGCAAGTTGGTAGGCTCCAAATATAGCTTCGAACACAACAAATGGCAAAGTCCTCAGAATATCAGCATTGTCCCCTAAAACCATTGTCAGTGAATTAAAATCAGAGTTGGCAGAACCCAAATTTTTGCTTTCCTGCACTGGAATGCTGCTGACTTCACCAGGTACAAGAAGCAAGATAAGACAAACTGAAAGCACTTTGATCCTTCTGAGGGTTTTTTCTCCATTATCATTGCTGTAGTTAAATAGTAAAACAGAGTACACAGTCTGGATCATGTAGACACATTTCTGCTACTACTACTGTTTACTGCCCTTCCACATCATTCCTGTATAAGTGTAGATTTTATCACTGCTTCAGATGCCAGGAGCTCTGTTTGCAGGTTTTGTGAAGTAGCCTCCTTTCTAACACAGTCCTTCTTAGAAGTGAACCGTGACTTCCCTCCAGGGAGATGTCATCATGGAGGAAGTCCTTGCTTTCTAGTTTCATGGTACAAAATGAAGGTTTCTCAGAGCTACATTCAATTTGGAAAGTGATGAAATGGATAAAAATATGCCATTCTTGTTAAAAGCTAGCATTTAATGACATATTTTTGACACCTACAGCTTGCCTATGAAAGCTTATTAAATCTTTGACAGCAATAGTGAAATATCAAGAATTTGAGTCAAATTTTCAGCAAATACCAGGGTGATTCAATGATTGTATAATTTTTATTCTAGGAGTCAGCTAAATATTTTACTGTTCATATACATACAGGTTCATGAGGAAAAGCTCTTTTAGTACACACCCTTCCATTTTGAGCTGCGCAGTTTTCCACAATATTGAGTTTGGGTTTTATTAGAATTTATAAACAGTCTTTTTGGTGATGCTTTGGCTTGAAGACAAAGCAAAATGGCTTCCTGAGAGCAAAAGGGCTTCCTGAGAGCAAAAGGGCTTCCTGAGAGTAGAGGTTCAATTACCCACATTGCTTTATTTCTTAATTTTAAAAATTATGAAGTTGATTATTTGTTTTCAGGGAACAGACATAAATGGGTAAGTTTTGAGCTACTCTAGAGCTGGAGCATTTAGTTTAAAAGAGAAATTTCAATATAAGTATATGAACCTGAGTACTGACTCCCTACCAGATTGTCTATTTTGTGGAAATTAAAAAAATAATTTTAAAAATTGACAGCACACAACTAGACTTCAGAATACAAGGGATTGTTTATCATTTTCTACTGCAAGAGAAATGTGGGGTTTTTTTAGCTAAGTCACAAGCCTTCAGCTTATTATTTTTTTTTTCATTTAGTATAGGAAATTAGGAGAAACAAACAAACAAAAAAGAATAATTTATAATGTATCACATAGCTGAACAAAAATCTTACATGGTATTGAGCTAACAGGAGGGTGTTTCTGGTCAAAGCAAATGCTGGTCTCTTGATTATTCAAAGGTTCCACATTGAATAGTATAAGTCATTATTGAACCAGGATTTAGACCTCTTATTTGTGAATGTGAGTTACTGCCATAGCCATCTGTGGAACTGTCAGGAGCAGAGCTGATAGCAGAGAGAAAGGCAGACAGCTTCCATAAAAGCCATGTACAGTCTCCTACTGTAGCAATGACAATTTTATGTCAATTGTAAATTCCTGCTTCCCTATTGGTCATTTTCCCTATCCCATATATTTCTTACCCATGTATAAACTGTCACTGTAGTAGGGAAGAATGCTGATTGGTGAAGTTGTTTGAATGGAAAATAAAGGAAACATCCACTCATAATATGCCATGAATTATTCCTTCTCTATGCACAAATCTTTCTGTTTGCATCTATTTGAAGAAACTGTGTTTTATTGATTTGTATCCTGTATTACACATCTCTCTGCTCATTAAACTCAGATAGAATTGCAATGGAATTTAATATAACAGTACCTATTAATAAGCCTTATGATTTAGTTAATTTATGCTAACTTAAAACTACAATTATCCCAACTAATGTCAACCAGACAGGATTTTTACAACATTAAAAAATTGTAAAATATTGTCTCAATGTTATTCAGGCTAAGAACCTCATTTGGGAAATATCCAGTCTTTCCATTTCTGCTCTGCTCACTGTGTGTTCACATCTTCCATGAAAGTCAGAAGAAGGATTGGACTTTGCAAGCAAAACCAGACACAGTGTGCAGTACTATACTGAATCCAGGAGATCTTGGAGTTTAGTGGAATCAGCAGGACTACAGCTGTTAAGACCATAAATAATCAAACTCCTCACTGGAACTGTTTCATTTTGTACAGTTATTTATTTGCTGTGCTATGTTAGAGTTGCAGGAAAAGTGTTTCAGTCAGGGTTTTAAAATACAATACCTCACTTCTCTTTATGACTTAGATGGGAAGTATCTTTGTTATTCTGAATGATTCTTCATTAACAGAAAAATGAATTTGGTATGAAATCTGGGATCATTAGAATAGGGCAAAATGCAGTTGATCATTTAAAAAAGCGAAAAATCATGTCAAAAAGAAGCTGAGTGAAGACTTGGGACAGATAAGCTTTGGAATCCCAATGAAAGGTCTAGGTAGTCTTTTTGTCTCTTTCATAGGTACCGGGAAGAAAAATTAGATGTGCAAGTCAGTAGTGTGAGGACACTCTACTGAGCATTAGCTCTCTTTCATCTCTAAAAGACATTCTAAGGAAAAAATGGTTATTAGATGCTTTTCAAGTGTTTTTTCTAAGATTGATTGGTCCTTTATTTTGGAAGTTCTTGTTTCCTCCCCCGTCCCTTTTCTTTTACCCAAAACCCGGTAATGATTTAACTTCCCACAGAAATTAATACATCTATACATCCATAAGTGGTTTTAGAGAATATTATAGCACTTTAAAAAAATTACTAGCACAGAAATCTTGATGATTTTGTTCCTAATGAAAAAGAATCCAAACAAATATTTCACAGACACATAGAAACAGGAAAGCTATTTTAACTGTTTGTTTCATGAGTGAAAACCAAACACAGAACCAGATGGAATTAGAAGTGAACTGCTCAAGTGGCCTTCATGTGAGTTAAAAGTGTATACATCTTTTATGATCTCCCATAGCATGTAAAACATATAGCAGCCAGCCATAGTGGAACACATCCTTCTGTCAGCCCACCTGGTTTCTGCTGATCTCATTCATATCTTGGGGGTTTTTGTGTTTCGTTCAGTTTTGAGGTTTTTTGGGTTTTTTGGCAAGAGAAGTTGTGCCACATAAATATTTACATGAGTCGTTCTTATCCTCTCATCTCATTCAGAATACACAAAGAAAGATACTGTGCATCTTATAAAAATTGTTCCTTTTCTTGTTCTCTAAAGATCGCTTCTACAGGGCCTTCCAGTGAGAGATGTTCTCTCAAGTGCTTAGGCATTTAAAATACCAATTTCCATTTAATAAATGGAATATTAAGCACTGATTAACTTAAGGGCCAGACCATGTCTGGAAGGCTCAGATCTTGGATGTAAATATGTGTGAGATGGCTTGATACCTTGTTGCTGACTGGTGTCCTTAGAGGAATTTGCATTGGTATTCTTTCCCTCTCACCAAATGCACATGCAAAGGAGTAACATCACCTCCTCAACCACTGAAGGGATGCTGCTTTCCACAGGAACACAGGAACCTTCCTTGGTTGCTCAGGGAGGTAAAGGACATTATCCTAGTTTTAAATTCCTTTTTTTTCACTTTTAAAGAAAATGGTACCTTATCCACTGGGACGCCAGTGTGGGTTATAGCACAGTGTTTAATCACCCAGGAGTACGTGCTGAATACCCCTTGCAGACAGTTTGAGGAGAGTGAAAGTAGTGTGCATATAATCTCCTTCTGTGCTAGGCTCAAGTGGATTACAACATTTCTGGATGTAGAATACCCAGCGGATTGCTAAAGCTGCAGATAGCTGCTCATCAACAGCACTTCTACTACACGTTTCTAGGAATGACTGTTCAATGGGTAAAGGGTTGTTCATAAAAGTCCTACACTTTCCTTTCTTTCATTTCCAGAACACTATGGCACAGCTCTTTGTGAAGTGAGTCATGCTGCAAGTTTGGAGCAGACAGTGAATCTATAGTAGAGGTATCCTAAATAGACTTGAGCATAAAGAGGCTTAAATTTGAGTCCTCTTAACCTGATGATGTTAATCTTATGTGTTTGTTAAAGCTAATATATAGTTTCTCTGCTTGTGAGTACAGATTGTGTTTGTGAAATTTTTCCTAAATATTGAAACGTATTGTGAGTCTGAACATAGAAAATGAGTCTCAAGTTATTACGTGTTAAGGTATATAAGTGTCAGAAAGCAAAGACATTTCCAAAAAATGTCCTGTCTCTGACTAATGCTTCCACCTTTGTACAGCTCTTCAAAATATCTTATAGAAGATATAAATGTAAAACTTGCATTTTTACCCTGCATTGTAAATGTCTGGCATATGGCAGAGGCATTACTGTGTGCGTACGTAGCAAGCACAGCTAACAGAAGAGTGAATGGTACAATTATTTTGAATTATATCTAATCCTAAGTCTTGTGTTCCGTATTATATGGAAAAATAATTTTGGTTAATTATAGTTACTTTTTACTGGATTTAAGTTTCCCTTAATGGCTCAGTGGTTTTTTTTTTCAGTTTTCACTTATGATTTGTGATCTTCACGAGTATATATCTTAATCTCTTCTGCAAAACAAGTAGTTCAGGTGCTCACTCTCATACACAAGATGTCTTTTCCATAGTTAGCTAGGCTGTATCTCAACTGGGAGTTTTGGCATAGAGTAAAAACTCTAAATGAAACTGAGTGAGCCACCTGTGTTTAATCTGCCTTCTGAAACTCAACCATCACTATCCATCCAGCATGACTTCTTTTCTTTATAGATTTGACTAACCACGCAAGTTTATCTGAGTAATTAGGATTTCTTATAAAACTAATTATCTGCATTTTTACCTTTTTTTTTTCTCTTTTCTTTTTAAAGGAGGGAGCGTTTCTTTTTAGTTGTAGCTGTGTTTTTGTTATGGTGCAAATTTTTTTCAGACAGAGTTCAATAATTTTACTGTCTAACTGAAGGTAGGACTCAAGTCATCCCTTGCCAAGATGAGCGGGTTAATTTTGAATGTGTTGTGTATAAAAAATTTCCCTATGCATTATTTCTTCTTCATGGGAGGTTTTTGAGTCAGATTCTCAAATTTCTTGCAGCAGGGTTGGAAAAAGGAGTGGAAAAAATTGTGATATATCATTGCTTCTTCTCGCATATAGACTTATGTGATTGAAATGTGTTACCTATGAATAATTTTTTCACATTTACTTGTAAGATGGGTGCTCTTCTTTTCTCTCCCCTAGTGGGGGTCATAATCAGAAGTAGTGGTGAGGGATTTTCTGTCTTGGTAACACAGGAGGCAAGTGTTTTCCTGCCTGCTCTGCCTGCCAGGGCAGCAGCATCTGCATGATTTCCCTGAGCTCCTTACCAGCAGCTCGTACTCCAATTTCATAGTGCAGCCAACAGCCTTCTGTTCCTCAGGGCCCTGGCAAAGGAGGCTGCTCAGTGGAGATGTGCCCATGTCTCTGTCTGTCCCCAGCTGGCCCTGGGAGCCCCACTGCTGGCTGCCAGAGCAACAGGCAGCCAGAGGCTGCCAGCACAGCTGCTCTCTTTTCCCTGGAGACCCTCTTCTTCTGGGACTCCCCAGTGAGCATCTTGCCTACACTGTTAATCAGGACCCAATTTTTCATAACATTTTCTCTCCCCTGCTTTAAAAATAAATAAAATAAATAAATAAAAGGAACCAAGAATCCAACTGTCTGTGCGCAGCACTGCAGATGTTGTTGTTTAGGCTCCATGTTCAGATAACATCAGTGTTTCTGTTTTGTTTATCTTCTGCCAGGGTAGCCTATGAGGACATTAGCAGAGACAGGGCTGGAGACACAGCTCCTGAGCCTGTCACTTTCTGTGTCAGTGGAAGCTGCACTGAAGGGACTTGTCAGAAGAGAGCTAGCTCTGTAAATTAGTTTGTAACAGCTGGTTGCTTCAGAAAAAGGGAATTTTCTTCATTGCCAGATCCCACCTCATCAATATTGTATTGCTTTCACTCTCCCTGAGAAGCCAGAGTAGGCATAGTACATCTTTACCCATTTGCACAGTACATCAGAGAGTTTTAATGTCATTATACTGCCTAGAATGGAAGTTGCATTAAAAATGCTTTAGGAATTGGGCTTCCTGCATCTTTTTAATGTTATTGCACTGGAAGGAATGATTGCAATTGGTAACAGATAGCATTAGGGGGAAAGCAAGAACTAATTTACTTCTTTCACCAGAAATAAATGAAAGCGGTCTTGTGTCTGAAAGAAGTGCCACATGCAATGGAAAAGCTTAGAAAACTTGAATAGTTCTCAGTTTTATTTGAATACCTGGGCTTAATTCAACTATATTTCTTATACGAATAAAGGAATAGTGTTTTACCTATAATTTAGATATATGTTTTGTTTGCTGTGTCTGGTAATATGGAGACATGGAGATAGAGCACATGGAGATAGAGCACATATTTAACATCTTGTTTCACATCTGTACCAGGGCAGAGAGCAGATCTGGTGCCTCCTCAGATTACTAGTTTTTGTGACAGGAGAAATGGAGATAATGAATTTGGACGATCCGGATTTCTGTTATAATTTGCTGTAATGTCCCCTTGCAAAACTGCTGTGCTTCATTGCAGGAGGTAGGAAGCAATGACCTCTAGAACTAGAAAGAAAATCAAAGCTGATGATTCCCCTAAGAGATTATTCAGATTCTCTGTCTTTACTAACTAAGCAGCAGTTCATGTAATCTATCTGAAATATTTCTCTCTTAAATAGTACACTAGGGACAGGAAAAGTGAATGTTCTTTGAATATTGCTCTCTAATCCTACCACAGACTAAGGACAAAGAGGAAAAAAAATTTTCTCTATGTCCACCTACTTACACTTCTGGGTTTGGGGTATTTTGTTGTTGTTTTGTTTGATTGGGTTGATTTTCTTTTTTGGTGTTTTGTTTTGTTGTTTGGTTAGGTTTGTTTGGGGTTTTTTACTACTATGTATTTGCTTGTGTTTAAATATGACATTGCTGTTGCAATGCTGTTCTATTGCAATTGCTGTCATGGCAAACCTGGAAACTGTGCTGGATTCAGCTTGCACTTCCCTTGTGATTCCCTTGTGAAAAATGTTCTTCTCCCTCTAAACAGGCTACTATACAGCATTTTTGGCTCTTTCTTTACAATACTCAGTACTGTTACCAATACAAGGAATGTACTTGCTAGTCCTTAGAAATATGTGAAAGAAAACACATACTCAGATAAATACAGCTACAACTTTTAAAATGCAGTTAAGTACAATTGGGAAATACAGTTAACTATTCAAACCAAATTCGTATTTGCAACATACCTTGCACAAAGAAACAAAGTGGTTTTGCAATTATTGCAGTTATTCTTATTCTAAAATGTGAATCGTCTCATGCCAGATAACTTTCAAGCCTTTTCCCTTAAAGATAAACAATATACTGAACAGAAATAGTGCTACCACCTCAGAGTCCAATGCATTTTTTGCACAAAAATCTCTAGATTTATTGCTTTTGTGTGCTGGTCTAGCCAGTTGTATTAGTTTTCTCTATAGATTTTTGCCTTTTGTGATTTGGGTTTGGGTTTTTTTGTTGTTTTTTTCAAAGAAGTAAAAATTTGTATTTCTTGTGGTTAGTGTTAGCCTAACACCATCTGGTAGGCTGAGCCAGATTCGTACAACACTAACTGTGCTCTACCCCCAGCCTTGCTGGTGTTGCTGTATCCATGCTGGCTTTTGCCCGGCATGGATTTCAAACGGTCTAGTGATAAAAATCCTGAATGTCAAACCTGTAGAATGTCTTTTCCCTTATCATTTACCAGAGATATTTTGAATTGCTGCCTTCTTCCAGTGCCACAAAATTTTTTCTTTTCCTCTGTCTGGTTGCATGTGTGTGAAGAACTTTACTTAATGTCTTGAACATAATGAGAAAGAAGTTCTTCACTGTTGTAGACATATGGGGCTTATCTGGTCCAGCTCCCTGGTAAGCAAAACAAATTTCAAAATAAGGTCAGATTGCTCAGCTGAGTTGTGAGAACCTTCAAGGAGGCACTGCTTGGGCAATCTGTCCTCGTGCTGATGACCCCAACAGGACATTTTTACCTTTGTACATTAGGAATTGTGCTTATTGCTACTTGCAACCACTGCCTCTTGTCCTTTCACTGTGCCTCTGAGCAAACTCTGCCAGTCTCATCTACAAGTTTCTTTTTGTTGTGGACCGCATCAGTTACCTCCCACATTTAACCTCTTTGGTCTGCATGAACCAATTCCTTGTCTGCTCGTCATATATCATATGCTCTTGGCTGAGCTTTTCACATTCTTCCTAATGCTAAAGTTAACTTCCATACAGCAGATTAATGTGAGTATTGCATATCAGGATCCTTTTTTACTACTGATTTTGCTAACAAAACCAAATTGTCACAAACAAATAACATTTATTTAACATTTAGTAATTCCAATTCAGATTCTAAAATGAAAAAATCCTAGCCCTTCTGTTTTCTTAGTTTTCCTTAAATTTTCAGCTTGTTTCCTGTGCATTATATGTAGAGGTAATTGCCATGTATGACCACCCAGATTCATCAAGTCCATGGCCATACCATTCAGTATTTTTTTGCCTATAATACCTGTGTCACCTAAATTCCCCCCAGAATCAGGATGGGTGGCTGAGCTAGACAAAAAGCTTGAGTAGATTTTGAGGACCGGCATCCCCTAAGGCTACTTCTTTTGAGCACAGAAGTTTGGCAGAGTATGCTGTATCAGTTTATTGGTGCAACTGCCACTAGGTCACAGTATTTCTTCCAATTTTAATAATGAGCCAGTGGCAAATATGCCTAAGACAATAATCTAGTTCACATTTGAATTACACATGCAGTCTCTCAGGGAAGTGTGTTAACTGTAATTGGAGCAGATGCTGAGCGTACCATACAGAATTCTGCAAGATCTTACATACAACTTTATCTAACTGAATTTGAATTTTGGCAGAGGAAATCAGGCCAAGATCAGCATCCTGAGTTTTAAATTTGCCTGAGTTTGTAGAATATACAGTAGGAAAAATGTTCTTTTTTCTGTGGATTCCATCATTTTCCAAGGTTACAGACACTCTTATAAGGTAGCCACCAATAAAACATTTTATTGTTAGATTGTAATTTTTAGCAGTAAGAAGAACAAAATCAGAAATGCTAACAGTAGTAGCTTGTCTCAAATTTAGTTTAGAGCATCACAGAACTATTATTAATATACAGGTTCTTGACAGCTACTTGCTATTTGGTTTCCTCTCTTATCTACTAAATTTCTAAATCAGTTTTAAAGGAAAGTTAACAGTATTTAAGTGTGGTGTAGGTTTCTTATCTTTCCCTTACCTCCCATGATCAACAGAGCTGGAGGAATCACTTATGACAATATGTACCAATACAAGACACCATGGTTTTTCTGTTTGTCGAATTGTCCTTAAACAGCATTGAATAAAAAGCTTTCATCCCCAAGCCAAAGTCAGGAGCTCTCTCCTGTTTGTGCATACTCAGGTCACTTTGGTTATAATCACAGTCCCAGCAGGAACTGCTGAATTCATTATTCTACCCATAAAGAAAAATCCCAAGCTTTTGGAGTTGGGAAATTTCTCCCACTAGATTCAATTCTCAAGGATGACTTAATTACCTATGCAAAATTTATGACAGCAGAAATTAATTTCCATGTCTGTGTGTAACAGGGATTCTATTCCTTCTTGTGCTTGCAAAACATGGGAGAATTTTTTTTTTCATATTGGCTGGCCACATGAAATTAATCTGATTTATTTTTATTCTTAAAGATTGTGCTTTTATGGCAAAAAAAAAGTGGAGCAGAAAGAGTTGAACTTTGCCTAAGTTGCAGAGTTTCAAGCTTTTAAGTTGAATTGGTCTAGCTCAATAGACCTAATGCAGCTGAAAATCAACCATTTCACTGTTCTAAGCAAAAGCTTAAATATGAATTGAAAATATCACAATAAAGAACTGAAAGTTCTTCTTATAATAAACATTATAGCTAAATCTTGCCGCCTTCTATTATGCCATTTAAAACCAGAGGGAAAAAAATTCTTTTAATATATACTAACTACTTTCCAATAGTGGATCTGCAAAATATATATTGTTTATTTGCTAAGCATGAAGAATGTTGCATAAGGCATAAAAGTAGTCTGTGCCTCAAAGAACATTTTAATCTAACAACACAGATGTTGAGTAGGCAAAACATGCCAGAGTCCCCAGAAGTAGATAATTGGTCTTTTTCATGAAATTTCTAATTAATATAATTTATTCACTGTTTCTGGGCTGAGTTGAAAAAGGCCTTCACCAAATATGTGCTGAGACAAGACTCCATTGACTACTCTGTATGAAAATATACCTAATATGAGAAGTGTTTAGGGGGGGTTCATCCAGCATCATCACATCAATGAGCGACTGAACTACTTCTTTGAAATTACTTGCTTTACTGAAGAGTGAATGTTATTATTTGTTATAAATTTCAACAGTCCCTTCTTGCTATGATTTTCTCTGTTATATCTGCACTGTATAGGATCAAGAATACTGTTTGAAGTCAAGGAGACTACCTGTTAGTTTCCTGTAGGTACAGATTTTGGGATACCAATCAAAAATAGAATCTGTCTTACTGCCTTGAAAATGTAGGCTTTGTTAGGCAGACATGTGAAACCCTTGCAGCTGTAGTTGAGGGAAAGGTATGTTTTAAATAGCAAAGCTCTCTCTGTGATGTCAAGTGTTCTAAAAACAAAATAAAAACCAAGTTCCATAGTGTTTGCTCTTTTTGGTTCCCAAAATAAAATGTATGTTGGCATGAATCTATCTGACAGACAGATCATGCAACTGCTGATTTCACAAGTCTTGTGAAAATTGATTATCTGTGAAGCTCTCAGACTTCAACAAAGATAGTTGCAAAAAACCATTAGCATAGACTGTTCCCCATTTATAGTCTTATGCAAGAGAGAAGAAAATGGGTATCTACTGATTTCCATAAACAGTTCTTGTGCATATAACTGAGAAGTACCTGTGTGCTGAAAGGCTAAATTTTCCTGTAACTGGAACTTACCAATAGTTATTTTAAAAATTCCATTACAATTTCTTATTTTAAAAATTCCATTACAATTTCATGAAAAGTTGATGAAATTTGATGAAAAGTTATTCATTGTTTTTTCCTAATGATATTTGAAAAACTATCCTTGGCTGCAGGTGTAGAATTGTCTCCTGACCTTCTCACTTGAAAAATTTTAGAACTCTAAAGATTAGAGGAGGAGAACTAGCTTCAAATGAATTCTGTAAACCAGCAGCAAGGGGTGGCTGGTAGGGATGGGGCAGACTCTCTTCCATGCACTAGAGAGGTACTGTCAGTGCAGCTTCCCCGTGCTTGAGCTGAGAGCATGGGATGTTGGAGTTGGACCTGGTTAGTGCTTTAGATTCAGGATAAAAACCCAAACAAACAAACAAATAAACAAAAAAGCAAAAACAAAGACAAATAACCCTACAAAAAATGCAATCAATCAAAAAATTAAAAAACCAAACCAGTAGCCCCAGGAAGTTAGATTGAGGTGTATCCACCCCACCAAGACTAAGAATATACAGTAATTTCACGATTATAAGCCGCACCGAGTATAAGCCGCACTTCCGGGTGTTTGGCAACTTTTTGTTCTTTTATCCATATATAAGCCGCACCTGATTATTTCAATGAAGTAGTGTTTTTATGTGGAGGTGAGATATCTTCAAGCTGGCACACAAGTTTAACATAAAGGTGTAAACCAGCACAGTGAATGTAAAGTTTGAGGTTGATGCTTCAATACACCATCCTTGTGTCTGAGTAATCTGCTTGACACCACAACACATGCATAAACAAACAAATTTTACACCCAGTATCTAATGTTGTCTATAGATTTATCTGTGTCAAGGTATCTCATGTTTAGATAGGTAAGGACACAGAAATGGTGTGCATGCCTTGGAATGCTTGACTTGACTGGTGGCAGCAGCTTTTCATGTTGTCCACTTGTTGGAAGGCTGCACACTATCAGTGGCAGTACCCTGAAGCTTCTACTGTTTTTCTTCTTTTTCTTCTTTATAGATCATAAGGAATTTATCCTATTATTTCTTAGGTTTGATTTTTTTGCTTGGTGGTTTGTTTTTTGTTTTTTTTTTTT
>PYHW01009421.1:1492053-1502998 GCA_013186435.1 Turdus rufiventris
TCCTTCCTTCCTGGAATCCTTCCTTCCTTCCTGGAATCCTTCCTTCCTTCCTGGAATCCTTCCTTCCTTCCTGGAATCCTTCCTTCCTGGAATCCTTCTTGGAATCCTTCCTTCCTTCCTTCCTTCCTGGAATCCTTCCTGGAATCCTTCCTTCCTTCCTTCCTCTCCTGTGTATTTCTGGGCTGCAGAGGCGTTTTGAATGTGTGTACTGATGGCTCTTTACAAATCCATGCGTTATGACTTTTATTACTTTGTGAAGTCTGAAGGAAACAATCCTTTTAAAAAAAGATGTGACGCATTCAGGGGGTATCTTCATCTGGTACGCATATTGGTGCCAGATGCAGGTGGTTCTCAAAAAGGTACAGTGCTAGACACAAAGGGAACACTTGAAGAAACAAATAAAAATGGGAATAAGGCTATTCACTCACCTAACCAGCAATTCAATCTCTGTGGTTTGCCCCTTATTATCTTCTGAACTCTTCTTTGGTAATCAAAAGACACATTCTTAGAAGTGAGTGATCCTCCTTCAAAAAACCCTTTTACTATTTTTTAGCTTATTCTTAGCTGTTTTAATGCTCAGAATTAATTTTTGCCAGATGGTAAGACTTAGAGTAGTAATACAAGTCCAAAACTCTCTAACACTTCCATTAAGGCTTTTGGTGTGAATAAATCCCAGTTGACAGACCACTCACTGTGGTCAGTCCCACAGTTTACAGACTGTTGTAACAACTACTCCAGTGAAATAGGCAAAAAAAGCCTCTAAGCAATAAGATTAAATGAAAGACTGAGTTAGAGCTAAAAAACAGATCACAGATCAGCAATCACAGTAAGTTGAAGGAGAAAATGAGATCTTTGTACAGAGACCCCTTGGGCAGAGTCAGAACCAGCATCAAGATCTCTTGATTTCTACAGCACTATGCTAACTGGCTGAGGTATAAAACCTTTGAATGTCTGCAAGAAGAATATTCTGTGTGAGAATGATAAGCAGCAGCAGTTACAAGAGAAAAATACATTAAAAGTAGGACTATAAAATTATTTTTCTTTATGGATTCCTCAGTCTTGCAATAGGCAACAGTTTAAAGGGTCAGTCAAGAGCATCTTCCAAAGCCGTGTGATAACTTTTCTTAGAGACATTCATGGTCTCTTTAATTAAATTATAATTTTATTAATCTTTTAACTCATCCATCTTTAATTATTTCTTTTAACATACTGTATCAAAGTGGTTTACAGTTTAAATAATACTAGCTGTAGGAGGTTTTTGTTTTAACACATGCAGTGAAATTATTAATTCTTAATCATTTTTATGATAAATAGCAAATTATCATCCCAGGGCCCTCTCAGTACTGGTCACAATAATGTTTTGGGGGTTTATCTTTTGCCCCTCTCCCCACTTTATTTGGGGAAACTGTCTTGTCTCGTCTATTAGGTAGTACTATAAATGTGTTTCATACCTGTAGTCATCTTTGTTGTATTTCTCTACTTTTTTATTATTATACTACATATTTCTTAAAAATTACTAATTAGAGCTATATAAGTTTTCGTGTTTTGCACTCAAATTCTTTCCCAACAACTTATAAGATTCTGTTTGACTTGCTGATGATACTTGGTTTCTGGAAAGACTGAGTCAGAGGCCATACTTGTGCCTTCCATCTTACTACCAATTTATTCAATGTTGCAGGAAGTCTGTATTCCCTAGATGCCTTTAGGAACCATGTGTTCAAAATAATTCTGTGTGGTGCAGCATCCAATTTCCAGGTCATTTCACAGGACATTTTGCCATTCCTGTAACCTTTCCCACGCTGTAGAATCTGTTTAATACCTTGACACTGGTGGATGTGGAGACTCTTTTCTGTTATGTGATATCTTCACAGACGTCCCGCAATATTCCTAGACACTATCTGCCTACCCACCTGCTCATTGAATTTGTCAGAGAACTCTACAGTATTTTTGAGACATTTTATCTGCAGAACTGATTACTCACCAATAGAGTGTTTTCATCCTTTTGCTTTCGGTATTTCATCATTATACTTTCCACTAGTTGCCTTGGTGCACATCACAAACATACCAGTCTTGACTTTTCATGTAATTGCCAGGCATGATTTTGTAATCTTTTGTTGTCAGCACTGGGCCAGGATTTTCCTCTCTGATCATTCTGTTAGAGAGGCTGAGGGTTCATAATATATAGGAAATACAATCAGATATGATATATGCAAGGTGTTTGTTTTACTAGAGTAATATTTGATGATTTATGTCCTCTGGCTACCTTCGTTGTCAATGTTGTTTCATTAATTATTTTTGCATCAAATCTCACCATAGCTAACTCACAGTCTACACTTTCCTCAATATGACACATGGATGTTTGATATTAAAAAACTGTAAGAATCATAAATGAAAATTAGAGTTTTCTCTGTTTATTTAGTATCAGTAGTGTTTTGCATGAAAACCTTTGCCTTACGAACAGGCAGGAGGTAACATAAAAATAAGAGCATTTCCAGAAGGCTGGGATGCAACTTTTTCATTAAGAAAGCAGCAGTTACGTGGGATTGTCTTTAAATATTGCCATAATAAAGTTCAAAGGCTTTGCAGAGATTCAGTTAATCTTTCTTAAATAACTTTGTAACTCTAGGTATTTGATAACACCTACAGCATTTCAAACGCTTACTGTAAGTGCACAACCATGTTCTCTGCTGTAGATACTGCAGATTTTAATTGCAGTTAGAAAAGTTGTCAAGTACATTTCTTCAAAACTCTGATTAATATTTTATTTTCATGGATTTTTTTTTCTTCATTTGTGTATTTGGCACATACTCATAGCTAATATACAAAGTAAGTGGCTGAGTCCACTTTAGCTAATTTTAGCAGGAATAAAGCCAGGTTCTGAAATTGCAAGGCAGTGTCTCTGATTTTGGATAAAACTTGAAAGTTTTATTCCGTGTAGTTGTGGTGACAAGACTCTGAAGAATACAGACTATAGTCTTCTCAGTATCAGGACCCAGGTTTTTTGCAGAAAAAAATACTTTCAACCTGCTGCAATCAATACTTGTGAATTACTCTGTGGCTGCCTTAATTTGGTTAGTTGACAGAGGAATTTGGATTGCCTCCATGATATTTGACAATAATTCTAGAGAATCTTTTTCTTTAAAGTGTAAGAGGACTTGCAGAGAAGGAATTTCCATGTCATAGGAGAGGACTGTTAAGTGGTTGTCCTGATCTTTGGATGTAACTCCTTTTACAACATCTTGGATAATTTGCATAAGTTTCTATATAGAAAATAAGAGTTTTACAAAGATCCACAATAACTATAAATATAGACACCAATTATTTATCCTGTTACTTTTAGTATAACAGACACTTGCTAAACTTTCTCATTTCAAATTTCTTTTGTAGTATCTTGTTTTACATTTTTGCAATGATTTTTAAACAGCCTTGTTTTTACATCTCTGCCCATTTAAGATATAGTACTCCTTTGTTTCTTTGTACTCTTCCTCTCAAGAATCACCTACTGTAGCATAGTTTACATGAACAGCGTTCACCCATTAATCCAAAATTAAATGTGTGTAGCATTGTTATAGCTTATGCAACCACTGGGCTATGGTGCTGGCTTCTAAATGCTTTAATGATAATACTTAAATGTAGAAACCCCTAACTCTTTTCAAACCTTGAGTCCTAAAAAACAACCTCTCTCTGCATGGGATGCCAGTGCATTTTCAGTCAGTATAGAGACTGAGCAATTTCCACTTCTATTTTACAAAAAAAGAAGACCAGTGCTTCTGAGATCTCTGAACTTACAGTGCTTCCCAGGGGACTTCAGGTACAAAAATGGTGAAAGCAGTTGAGCAAAAGTTATTCTTTCTCCCTTACTGGTGCAATAGTTATTTGAGGTGGCTCATTTAAGTCTGATGACTAATTGATATAATTTCATCCTGTTCTTACCTCAAGCCTTTACAAGGCTAACTCAGCAATGTCGACAAGATCAGTCAGGCCAGATGATCTATGGGCAGACACTTCATGGATGGGGAAGAGGGATTTTGTGCTCTGGCCTGAAGGGTGGTTGGTTTGGGCATGGTCAAGGTAGAGAATCTGAAATGTGTTTGATCAGACACAGCTGGGAAATGAAGCCTATGTCTATAACAGCACCTTTTTTTCTGTGTGTTTGTTTCTGGTGTGTTTGTTATGTTTTGTTTGGTGTATTTTGGGCTGATGTTTTTGTTTGTTTATTTGGTTTGGTTTGTTTATGTATTGGTGGTGGAGGTGGTTTTTTGAGGGTTTTCTGTGCTCTTTCGTGGGGGAGGAATTGGGGGCACTCAGCAGAACAACATCCTTAAATTTTCAGGATTTCTTTAAAATAATGATCCAGAGTCCCATATTTAATTTTTTGTGGCAATACATGTTTGTAAACACATACTGACTAACTCTTTGCAAAGATGTTTTTCAAAAACTGATTTTTAAGTTTTAAGCTTTGGTCTTCAGAAAATAACATGCTAATTCAGTATTAATGCCTGAACATGAACACTTTACCCTCTCAGAATTGCAAAACACACCTCAAAAAAAAAAAAAGCAAAAGATGTAGTTACTTGAATTTAGATTCTATTTCCACTTTTTTTTTTTTTTGTTCCTACCCCTGCCCCTATTACCACTGCATCACACATTTTACTCACTGTATCTCTGCTCATTGAGTGTATAAATTCACCTCTTTCCTTTGCAAACAAAGTAATCTGTCTCCTTGACCCTGACCCCACATGCAAATACAGCTCATTCATTTGAGTCTTCCTCTTGAAGTATATGGGGTAGGTCTTTAGAGCAGTGGAGCAGTTCCCATTTGATCTTTTTCTTCTGATCAACCAATACACTTGCAGCTCAGCTGAGGAGTCCTCAGATCTTCCAGCCAATTGAGACACATGACTTTCCCTTGAAGTGTACAAATGACTCATTATAGACAGGAAATTCACTCAGGCATTTTACAATGACTTACTAACATCCACTCTGCAAAATTCACATATGATACTTCCCAGCAAAAGACATTTGGTTGAACAATGATATTTTTCTGGGTGGCAGTCATAATGGGTTATTACCCAGATCAGTTTTTAGTGGAAGCACAGCGTATAGTTACAGAGTGTTAGTCTTAGTGTTTCCATATTTCATCTGAGATTAGTTTCTAATCCAAACTGTTGAACAAAATTAATTTAGGGAGTATTTCCATTATTTCAAGTTAGTTTCAAGGTTTGAGTGTTAGATAGTATTTTAATGGTGTCTCAAGAGGTTATTCAAGGCAGGTGCTCAGGGCAGGCTTAGTTATTTAAATAATTTTCTCACTTCTTAGAAGGACTATGGGTGCAATGAAGAATGACTGTGTCCTTTCAACACCCACTTATGTCACAAAACCAACAGAGAACAGTAAATAAATCTGAGTACTAACATTTCCTGAAAGAAAATCTTGGGATTGGTACCAAAAATTGCAATGTATGTGAACTGGCAACCTTCCTTAAAATTACATGGCACCACTTGTACTCAATTTCAGAAATAATTGACTTTTCTCTCATTTATATGAACAATGAGCTCTTTTAAAGAAGACAAAGGAATTTCATATTTCTGTCCAAATAAATTAACATAATATGTGTTAGAAGATTTATGATAAATTTAGCAAAATGTGAAACCAGTAACTCCATCTATTTAGGCAGAGGCTTCAGAGGTAAAACCAAATCTATCATTTTTTTCAGGTGATCATGTCAAGATTCATGTCTTGACTAATGTTACGCATGTAGAGATAGAGTCCTAATGGTTTTATGTTCCCTTTAGTATACATATGTGAATAAGGATTGAAATAATCAGGGGTATAATCCATGTTGTTACTAAAAAACAAAAAAAGAAACAAAAAGCAGCTACATTTGCAGCAGCACACCTCATATACCACTGTTTTTAAAAGAGCTTATTGAAATGCAGAGCTGTGCCAAACATTAATTTTTTTGGAAGCTGTCTTGTCTGCTGAACTTTTACTTCTTGCTTCACTTCATCTAAATTATTCTTGCATTTATTATTTTGTTCAAATTTTCTCCAGACCTAGGATGAAAATTTTGAAATTCATGTTTGGTACAGAATCTAACATAGGCACATTTCATTCTTTCTGTCTTTACTGTTTGGCATGAACACCTTATATAAGTGTTAATTTTACTTTTTTTTTTTCTGTGAGTAGAGATATTTGCTCTATCATGAAAGTTCATGAGTTTTTATTGTCTGATCTAGCACTGTGACAGACATTCCCTAAATACAATTGATATATGAACATTTCCTTGTCAGTAATAGTCCTCTTTTTATTTTGTTTATTTACAAAAATACTGTTAATAAACTGATCTTGCTGATGATAAATGAACAGAAAAGATACATTTTACTGTCAGAGACAGTGAAACTCTTATCAACCAATGATTTGAAAGGTGGTAAACCCAAAGAAAATAGGAAGATATTCCCTGCATCCCTGCTAGGGCAAATAGCTAGGCTGCTCACATGACTGTGCTGCCAAGCACCATGTTTTGAACTGTAAAAAAATTAATTGTATTTTGACCTTTGATATTGTATGCAGACTCACTGTCCTAGTTTACAATACTTAAAACTTTACAAGCTGTATATTACCAGCTTCAGGAATTTAATCTGGCTTTTCTTTGTTTTACTCTCTTCCATGACCTTGTCAGAAAAGAATACTCTTTTTTTGAAGTTTATGTGATAAGTATAAGTAAAACCAGAAGATATCAGGAAATAAAACAATGAAGTGTTCTGAAAATTAGTCAGTTTAAAAGCCATGGAGGATTTAAAGAAAACTAGGAATTGCAGCCAAAACCCTGTTAGGTTTTCCTTGTAGAGTTGTAAGGCAGTAAATGCTATTTTTATTTTTCTTTATTTGCTCTTGAGTGCCTTGAATGCACTTGGATTACTTCCCTGGGGGGGAAAAAGTAGAGAACATAAATTGGGTTTCTTTTAAGAATTTGCACAAACGTAAATATAGAAAGAATATTCTATAGAAATTATAAACACAGTGTGCATCATGAGTGAAATACTTTCTGGGTAAACCAGGGAACTCTTTTCCTTACATTTTGTGAGGACTAAAAGCTATATGGATCAGAATTTAGCATTGTAACATTCACCTACGCCAGAAGTTTCATAATATCTAGTGGTGTGAACAAGTATTGTGACAACCTATCTGTCAAAAAAAAAGGAAATGTGAGTGTTCTCATAAAGTGCAATAAGCAAAATGAAGCAGTATACTGTATATGTTTTGAGTGTGATAGTATAGTGACTGAAGTTTTACAAAAATATGAGGCCTAATTATATAATCTTTCAAGTGAATGCATATTCACTGAACTCAATGAGACTTAACTGCCTAAATAACAGTACTTATGTACACATATTTCTAAATTGGAAACCAAGAGTATTGATATGATGGAAATTTTAAACTAGCACTTTTGACCACTTTCTAAGATCATCTCACCTGCATTTACCTAGAAGACTTCCATACTTGATCACAATAATCTGATACTTAATCTCAGTAATGAAAATTTACAACTTCCAAAAAAGAATTTACCTTCTTAAAATAGCTAGAATGTAAAATTTTATAAAGCATGATATTTTCTTAGTTTCTCCATGTGTCTGTTTGAATCCACTAAATATACTAAAGTTTTTATCTTCTTGTTACCTAAAACTGAAATAACTCATTTGAAGTCAGGTGGGCATTACCTTTACAATTAATTCAGATCTGGTGTCCTGTTCTAAGGTGTACTGGAAGTTTAAATTTTCATGATGATACAAAGCATGTTCAGATATTAGATAAAGTCACGTGAACACAGTACTTTTCAACCAAAGTCTACTGTGGAAGAAAACCTGGAATATTATTTTTTAGATCTTGCTCTCTATTCTACCGTCCAATCTCACTAAATATTTCTGCTTGTGTGAAGACCATTTACACAATATTTGTCCTGCCCTAACTGTAATTCACTTACGTGATTTCCGCATTGTCCAAATTAAGTTGAAAATCAAAGGAACCTTGTAGTGGTTTTGGTTCACCAATTTGAGATTTCCTGGCCAATGTACCAATTTATGTTATGGTTTTACCATTGGCCAAATTGCCAACACACCCACTAGAATTATTTCGTCATTTCCTGCTGTGAGATAGGATTAGGAGGAAGGCTCACACTTCAAAGGGTACAAAGAAAAAATTTATTACTAGAAACTATAAGGAAAAATAATAGGAATCAGAATTAAACTTTCAGAACACTTCTCCCCCACAACTTCTTTGCATTCACACTGACAACATACAGAAACAAATCAGTCAGTTCATCATCTTTAAAAATAGTCTTTCACCAATTTGCTTGGGAGAGGAGACCTCTCTTCAGTCTATGGAGGTTTCTACACAAGAAAAAGGGCCTTGATAACACAGTGATCAGCTGCCTGGGAGAATGGAAATCATGATCACTATGTAAAAAATTCCTTCCTCGACTAACAGTCTGCCTGCAAATGTTATTGAGGGCCATATCAGCTTATGAGGTACACTTTCAGGCTTACAACAGTTTAAATAAAGGCTCTCTTCATCTTTGAAAACAGAGTTCTTCCCTTTCTTGAGGGCAGCAGGGGTCTTCTCTCTATTCAATCTTCTGGAATCACAGTCATTTCAACATCTACTTACTTTAGCACAAATGCCTCTGTTTGTGTCTACAGTTAGAACATTTCATCCACCCCATAATGTTCTGTCGGGAAACAAGAGTCTTTTCACAGCTTAAAAAAGATACATTTCAGTTCAACAGTGAGATATTTCCGTCAATCCCTTCCAACTTCTTCCGTTTGTTTGGCCTCAGTGTTTTCATGCTCTTTCTGTCTGCATCTTCATCTCAGTCCTTTTCTTTCACTCAGGAGAGAGAACAAAGTGTCTGCAAGTCTCCTTGTGGGCAGTGAAGGAGTTCATGCCTTATTTGGGCAGCACTAGAGCAGTCAGGGTGGTGTTTCAGGGCAAGCTGGGGCTGGGCTGGGGTAGCAGCAGCCCAGGCTGGCCGGGACGGGGCCGTCTGTCTCTGCCCCAGGCCACACGGGTGCTGCTGCAAGGGCAGCAGGGTGGCCCCTGCCCAAAAACTTTCTTCTTGGTGTAACAAAGTGCCATTATTAAAAATCAGACACCGATTGGTCCTTGTCAGGTCCAAAGGAGCCCTTGTCAGGTCCTGACAGGGAACTATTTCAGGAAATTTATACAAACCACCACAAACCTGTTATAGATCAGAGCTCTTGGAGGTACATTTCTGCTGCTGAATAAAATAACGTGATTTGTTCAAGTTTCTCCTGAAGTCAGCATTGGTAAATATCATATTAACCATTACTTTAGGTTTTCATGTCCCATGAATTGAGTTTAAAATCTGGAAAATTGACAGAGTTAATTGGAAGGAACTAATTTTGTTTGTCTTTTGCATTCAAGGGATGTGTTTTTCTGATTCTGTGTTAATGGGATCTGCTGTGTGAACATGAAATACTGACAGAAAAGCCCAGCAAAGATCTTTCCAAATTGTCACTAGAATCTGTCCAAACGATATGGTAAATGTCAAGTATCAATCAAAAAATAAAAGGCTCTGTCAGATAGAGACAGATACTGAGATTATGAAATTCATGTTATTTTATATGACACATACAGACAGGCTTAGAGAGGAGTAGCTATTGTGGATACTTAAAATGGCCAGAAATTCTGGCTGTCTATTCTTCCAGTTTTAATCTACCTGTCGCATTCATTTTTAAGGAGAGAGCATAGAGTAGAATTTTAATTTTTATATCTAAATTTTACATAGTTAAGAGTTGGCCTGGAAGAGCACAGCAGCTTTTTAGTTCTGCCTTGAGCGTACTCCTAGATTAAGGTTTGCCCTTTAGATCTATGTTTGTCCTTTCTCTTCACTTTCAAGATTCACTTTATTTCTTCACTTGGAGTAAATTCCAGCATCAGTCTCACTTATTTCCACTGTAAAACTGTCATGTCTGACAAATGGACTTACACCTCCAAAGAAATTTCACACATTGTAGGTAGAGCTTGTTGGCCTTGTAGTTCAGGAGACAGATTTTGGTTGTGCTCTATCTGAACAGAGTAGGACTGAGAAATTAAGAAGTTGGGCTTCTTTGCATTATTTATAACTTTCCTGCCTACCAGCAATCATGAATAAAGGACCTTTGCAGATCAAATGTTCAGCTAGATTAGTTGTCTTGCAAACTCAAGTGTTGTCTTCTAGAAACTACTCCTTATTTCCAGAAAGACTGCCTACAAGGTGTTCATCTTGAACTAATATAAGTTGTAAAATGGTATATGTTACTTGTATAGTGTCCAGAGAACCACTGAATGGTTGGATTAGAGAGAACCTTCAAAGATCATCTAGTCCAACTCCCTTGCTAGGGACAGATAGATCAAAGATATAAAGAATTACAGTAATTTCACGAATATAAGCCGCACGGACTATAAGCTGCATCTCTGGGTATTGGCAGACATTTCGTTTTTTATTCTTAAATAAGCCACATCCGAATATAAACTGCTCTGTCGTTCATAGCGAGGACCCGCGTGCAACAAAGTTGCCAAACAGTAACAGAATCGCGGCATGGCGGGGGTTTTACTGGCTCGGCTAAGGCTGTGCAGGCTCGCCCCGCTCGGGGCTGCCGACAGGGCCAGGACGGAGCCCACCCCCGCTCCCATGGCGGCAGGCGGGGACACAGCCCCCCCATTCCCATGGCGGCGGCGGCGGGGACGGAGCCCCCCCCCGCTCTTGTGGCAGTGGCAGGGGGCAGGGACGGAGCCACCCCTGCTCCCATGGCGGCGGGCGGGGACGCAGCCTGCCTGCTCCTGCTGCAGCAGGCGGGGGCAGGAGTCCCCTGCTTACCCCACGGGCCGAGGCGATGGCAGCACGGGGCCCCCTCGTCTCTCCCTTGGGCTGTGGCAGAGGAG
>PYHW01009421.1:1511999-1533767 GCA_013186435.1 Turdus rufiventris
TAAAAAAAACAAACCAAAAAAACAAAAACCAACCAACAAACAAAAACCCCAACCAAAACCAACCAACCAAACAAAAAAATCAAAAAAACAAAACAAAGCAAAAAAACCACCAAAAAAACCGCAAAACCCAAGTGACACCTATTGAGATAACACAACCCCCTCAAAACTTTGTAAAGGTGTATAACTCACTTTGTAGGAAATAGTAAGTAGTGATTCCCTCTGAAGAGTATTTTCTGTGCTCAGCAGTGGTACCAGTCTCCCTAGCTTTCCTACTCACCTATCTACTTACTTTACTTATTTCCCCTGTCATCCCATACTGGATTCAGTTACACTTGAGCTTTGGCTTTCCTAACTTCATCTCCAGATGTTCAGATGATGTCTCTGCATTCCTCCCAAACTGTCTCCATACACTTTAAATACCTATTCTTTATTTCTCCGTATGGAGACTATCAAGAGCAATGCCAGCTTTACAAAACTACAGTCTCTCTGTGCCATGAATACTGACTCAGAGTGGGTGGAACTCTCTCTTCTTTGTCTTGTAAATTTAGGCAATACATAGATGACAGTTCAATATATTTACATATTCTTGCAGAATGCAATCCTAAAAAATGTATTACAAGATGTACGTATTTGAAAAGTGGTTAACTGGTTGCTTTTAATTTCCTTATTTTGGACGTTTTGTATAGACAGTGATTTTAGCAGTTTTGAGCTTATCTGAGCTTTCACAGAGGGGAAAGGTATTGCACAGTTTTATGCAATCAGGACAACATGTGAACTGCCCAATTCTGACATGCTTGTTTCTGTCTCAGAAATAACTGGTGTTGCTTTCTTGAGAGGGAGTATATGCTGCTCTGCATCAATATTTTTGTATGTCTTCATCTACTTATTTTAAGTGACAGTCTGCTCATCAGGCACCTGTCAGAGCATGTCTTTACTCTGCAATTGCAGCTAGTTCTCTTCTGTGTGACCTTCTAATTTTTGTACAGTCCAACTGCTTTTATTCTCCATGTCACTGGCAGCAATGTAGACTGTTTTATTATTTGATACTCTAGCCCAAAGCATACAGAAGGTTCTGGAACTATTTTAGGAATTGATTTATTTCAGGTTAGTTTATCATAGGAAAATGTGATAACAGGAGGCTTTAACTGGAAACAGTAAAATGGTAGCCCTGAAATGTTCTTTAAATAACAAATTATGTTCTAATGTATATTGTAGCAATTTTTACAAGGAAGGTTATAACTGTCCCAGTGGTTGTGCTCAATTTAATAACCAAAGAGCTCTAGCAGCAGAAGGTATTTACCTTTAATTAAAAAAAAAAAAAAACTGTGCTTGGAGCATGTCCCTAATTCAGATATCTTGTCATAATTACATCAGAAATCTTCTGCAGAAAGCCAAAAGTAATTCTAGACTATTAACAACCAGGTTCTACTGAAACTAAAATGCATTTATATCACTGTCTTGACACAGTTCTGAAGAGCCATTTAGTGCTTTGTGGAAGTTTCTGTTTTGTCCAGTTGTAGTCACAGCAGAGGTCTGCATGGAGTTTAGATAAGGTCTGATTTGCTCATCCTGAAAGGTGATCCCCATTCACTCAAAAATTTCAGGCAGCCTCTCTAATGACTCTCTCCATGTGCAGCTCTTTCTGCACACACATTAAGAAATAATTGCAGCCTGCAACAGGCATTGTTCTTCCAGATTGACTCTTTACTGGATGGCCTTTTCACAGCAGAAGGGAAGGCTTCACTAGGATGGAAGCTGCAGAAAGCAAATTTTGTTAGAGATGCGTATTTTGAGAGGCTTAGGAGTGGGAATGTTTTCCATCAATTTCTAAGAGAATAACTGGGACTTTTCTGACCTTGTAGCCAGATGTTAAATAAGACCTTAGGTTTTAGGAACCATGCTGGTTCACTTTTCACTACTGAATCTATTTTTCTGGTTCCCTTCATTAAGATTATATTTTATCATTTTCTAATTCAGTTTTCAGTAAAGAATCAGAAATGTAAGGAAAGGTATGGTACGATAAGATTGAAACTTTCATTCAGCACTGGAAGAAATTCTAGTGCTCAGCCTGCTGCTGCCTGCTCTTTGACTTACCTCAGGCAAGACAGTGGCAGTGTCATCTTCATAGAGGTAGCAGTAATATGAATATTGTTGGCTCTGAAGAAGAAACGCTAATGTTAAATATTCATCTGTGGAAGTCTGGTATCTGGAAAAAGAAAAGCATACATCCAAAATGAAAAATATCTTGTCATCATCAGTGGCTCAGGCTGCAGATTTCACGCTCTTTCAGGGAAATGGATCAAGAACATATGTGGAACAGTTTATTTGCTACTAAAGAATTATGATGCTCTGAAATGAAGTGTGTCCATATGTACTTTTACGTGTAGGTCTGACCAGAAGAAATCCCATTTATAAACAATAAGCTGATTATTGACTTTTAACAGAAATTATTGAGCTAATATGGCTGGCAATAAATGGGTAATTCCAAGCTGTCAGATGTCTGCATGACTATTTTCAATGCTGGATCATTCTGCTTAGTGCTTCTTTAGTTGTCCTATAGCAAACATAACTCTCACTGGGTTACTGTTTCACCTGTGGTGGCATCTCCCTGGTTTTTTGGAGGGAAGATGAGAGAGAATCCAGCATTAGCCTACTACCAATTTCTAGATCAAAAGGACTGAATTAACTTCTGGAAATCTTAGCTATGGAAATCTACCTCTTCAGAAAGACTGGAGACCTACTTTTCTTTTATAATTTTCGCTCAGTTCACCGGAGATAGCTCTCTTGACATTGTTGCAGTTGAGATAATCAGTCTTGGACCATTTTGGACTTTCTATCTGAACTTACTGATGCACTGAATGCTTGATCTAAACCAGCAACTAGTTTTGGGGTCTATTTGCTTTATTTCTTTACAAACTGTTGAAAAATCATTTGCCTTTGGGTACATTGAGCAATGACTTTTCTCTATCCTACTTCTGTAATTGTCTGTAACTATACCAAGTTATTGGAGTGGTTTTATAGGAAGAGTTTGGAAAAAAAGCTTTTGTTTTTGTAATGCTCAACATGTGTGTGGCCGGCTAGACTCACAGGCAGTGTGCTGTTGGTCTTATGAGCACATTGCATATTTTGAGTCCCAGGAAACACTAGCCAAGGAAAGAAAACATTCTATCTGGTGAACTTACTCCTAATGGTGGATTATCTTGTTTTTCCAGCATTGGATGAGTAGGTAGAACTAGCTCTAGAATTGAATCAGTGCACGTTTTGCAGCATCTACAATCCTTCGCTATCTTCTTGCTTTGCTGTTGTTCTGGTTTAAGTTCCCAGTGGCCCTTACTCTCCAGTGCCCCAATTCATGTCTCACATGTGCGTAAATGCCAAGGTAAATCTACTGAGTTGCAAATCTTTATGAGCTGCTTCTTAATCAACAAAGAAAGGTTGGAACAAAGTGACTAATATCTAAAATAAGTTAATGGGTTCTGTTGTGTCTTTTTTATGAGTCAGAAGCAATTATGTGAGAGATCAGAATGTCCCAGAGTGCTAAATCCCTGAGGTAAGTATGAGCAATTTTTAGAGAGTTTTTCCAGGTAAACTTCCAGTTTTCTTTCTTAAACATCTGAAGATTCTTTGAATCAATACACACTTAATATTTCTTGATAAAAAGTGCAGTACTCCAAGGGAGAGATGGATGTGATGGTAGGGACAAAACTCCAGCCTGTGCTTACTGAGTATAATGATGTATTTCTGGTTAATAACAGAGGGTGAGGACTTTCCCACCATGATTCAATCTCACCAACAATAATAACTGAAAAATAATAAATACAGGAGTGTAACTTTTAGGAAAGGACAGTAAGAATACTTGGAGGTAGATTGTTTCCTTTGTTTTTTTTTTTTATGCAGGTTGCATTGCCAAACTTGGAAGGCATTTAGGAAAAGGAAGTTTGATGATCTGTGAGACCCTAAAGGATGTTTTTAAAATATATTTATGGCAACTAATGGAGAAACAGAGGGCAAAAAAATCAGACCATTATTAAATGTAGAATATTATGTATGTTAGGAGCATAGAAAAAGTGCTATTTCTGTATCAACAGTAATACTATTAAATAGCCTTACAATGAGAGCTGTGGATAAGATTCTGCTTCTCTAAGGACACATCTCGTTATTATTCAGTCAGGGGATTTTGGGATAGAATGCCTATAATAGGTACACAGGGCCTATAGGAACAACGGAGTGGCTGTGGTCACCTGTTCCCTGTCATTGTCAGCATTAATCCTACAGAAAACCAGAGCTAGCTGGATGTGCAGATTTGAAAGGAATCCACTAATTACACTGTGACTCCCTTCAATCACTAGCTGGTCTGCAAAGTCAGCCAGCCATCAGTTTTCTAAATCACTATTTCCCAAGGTGGTCAGGAAAGGGTAGCTCTTGGAGTAGCCGAGTGGGCGGTGGCAAGCAGACAGATTTTATTTGTTCCTACTTTGTGATCAATGAGTTTATACAGAAATAGCAGGAATTCAGAATTCCTAAATGGTTTTGTCTGGATTACTTCAGATCAGTGCTCTGCAATCTCTTGGGAAATTTGTTAATTTGAATTGAAAGCGACACCAAATGTCTAGCTTCTTTCATGCTATAGTCAAGAGTCCTTATTACTAAATTACTTGCTTTTACATTCATTTTATGTTAATTCTTTTTCGTCCATCCCACCACACATTTGCCTCCTCTTATTTCTGTTGGTTTGGGTTTTTTTCCAAGAGCTTCTGCTTGGAATTGCTTTTGCAAATCCGTTTGCTCTTTCAAAATCCATTTCTTTTGTAGTTCATTTTCTTCATTTCATTTGTATGTTTTTATGGTAGGTCACCATTTTAACTGTAGAAACTAAGAGAGACTGTTTAATCAAATTTCACTCTTAAAACTAAGACATCTTCAGCCATGAAGGTGTATTTATCCCATCAACAAAATGTCTCCTGTACACGGTCTGATGTAGATCTGTGCTTACTTCAGGCAAGCAGAAGCCTGCGAAGTACTAACTTTTTGTGGCTTGAAGGTTTGGGTCTTGGCTTGGTTCCAGCTGTTGGCTATAAATTTCATTATTCTCAGCTATAGTTAATTACACTCTTTTTCCCCCCTCCCCTTAAGGTGTAAGTACAGTAATTTCACGACTGTAAGGCGCACCCTTTTGACTAAAATTTTGGCCCGAACCCGGGAGTTATAGTCTGGTGCGCCTTATATATGGACAAAGTTCAGAAATTTGCCAACCTGGAAGTGGGAGCCACGAGCCACAGGGGGAGCCGGCAGGGCCACGGCTGCCAGGTGGAGGTGGGGCCATGGGGCCGCGGCTGCCGGGTTGAGGCGGGGCCTTGGCCAGCAACCGCGTGGGGGGAGCTGGGGGCGGATCCTCGCTGCAAAAAAAAAGTGCGCCCTATAGTCCAGTGCGCCTTGTGGTCGTGACATTACTGTATTTCTCATTGCAAACTGCATAATTTTGGACTGAAAATAGTAAGTCTAGTAAGTAAGTCTTCCATATATATCTGTAAAATTCTTGTAGTCCTATGTCTTTTTTTTTATTAATATTATTTTTTAAAATAACCTGAACACATAAAACACCCCATCTATAAATGCATGCTCTGGCTGGAAAAAAGGTCTTTGGTTTTGAGAATTACTCTTTTCATTGATTCTTTGTAATCCAGGTTTTCCATTTATACTGTAATAAGAGATACTTTAAGTCTTTCACAAACCAGCAAAGAGTACTCATTTATGTGGTGTTTTTTTTAATGTCTTTTTCTTTAAGGTGCACTTTTCTGAGGCTTTTCCTGCATCGTTCTTCATCTAGCAAATGTCATCAGTCTAGTCATAGATCTGAATAATCTGTGACATTACTAGGACATTACACAATCCTGTTTAACCCTCCTCCGGTTATTTTGCATTCCTGCCCTCTTCTACATCTTGTGTGTGTGCATGGACTATTTGTATTCTCAAAGTGCAGTTTATATATCCTCATTATTCAGAAGGCTTCTTGTGTTTTAATGATGCAATGGAAACTTTACATAGTACCAAAATCTAGCCATAATAAAAATTTGCGTACTAAATATGAAAAATAATTTCAGAAAGAACAGTTTAAACTTCTTTTTCTCACCGAATTCTGCTTTTATTCCACTTTACTCATTTACCAAAGAGATAATTATCCTATTATCCCTAAAGGAATTGTCTAGGGCTTTTAATGAATAAATGTACATCTTTAAAAGGCTTATTTACAGAAATTCATAACCATACTCTAAAGGTCATTCTTTGAATTAATTAAAAGAAATTATCACTTATATGGATCCTAAAATTTAATCTAAATTGATCAAAACAGAGTGGCAAGAAACTGTGCTTGAATTTATCTTGAATGAGGTCTAGCCAGGATATTTTAAAGGATGTATCCTATCTCACTGTCCTGATTTTGGCTGAGATAGAGTTATTTTTCTTCCTAGTAGCTGGTTTAGTGCTGTGTTTAGGATTTACTAGGAGAATAATGTTGACCACACGCTGATGTCCTGGTTACTGCTAAGCAGTGCTTACCCTAAATCAAGGAGTTTCAGTTTCCCATGATCTGCCAGTGAGCAGGCACACAAAAAACTGGGAGAAAGCAGGGCCAGCACAACTGACCTGCACAGACCAAACGGGTATTCTGTGCCATAGAAAGTCATGCCCAGCATAGAAACTGGGGGATTTGGCTGGGAGCTGCAGGTCACTGCTGGGGGCTGGGCATCATTCAGCAAATGGTGGCCAAATGTACTGTGCATCACCTCTGGGATTTGGGGGTTTCTTCCTCTCTCTCTTTTTCATTACTGTTAATATCACTTTGATCATTGTATTTATTTATTTATTATCTTTTTCTTTATTTCAATTATTAAACTATTCTTATCTCAACCCAAGTTGTATCTCTTGATACAAATTGTATAACCCAAGTTACATCTCTTTCCTGCTCACTTCCCCATCTCACTGCAGACAGGGCAGAACAACAGGAGTTAGTGAGTGACTCCATGGTACTTATTTGTCAGCTGGAGTAGAACCACATAAGTTTTGGCTATTTATGGTATTTTTACCTTTTCTTGGTACTTCTGGTTAGGATCTACAGATAATCTGGTTCCTCACTCTTACTCCATTGTATGTGATTTCTTTTATTTCTTAAGCAAATTTTTTTGAAGGCCAGTCCAGTAGGTGCCAATTTACTTTACTTAACCTGAGTTTGCATCTATGAATTGCGTTCTATTTATAGTGACCTTCAGATCTTTCCATTCCCATAACTCTTCTGTCCTTAAGCAAAATATTTAAAGTAGTCAGAGAAAATTCACTGTTGAACTTCCTAAAACAACTTTCCAAGGCTTTTATTAAAATAATTTATGTGCAAGCACCCAATAGATGAATTAGATACCTTTGCAAAATATTCATCTTTGATTGACCTCATGGAATACGCTCTTGTTCCTTCTAAAACAAACATAACATTTTCATTTGAAATTTATCTAGCTTCATAAAATTCCATATTACTCACTTTCACATGTTCCCTGAGAAGTGGCTTCAGGTGATCCCCTTTCTACTTACCTTTGCACTTCCATATTTTTCAGCCTCAATTTGGGGTCCAATATTCAGAGATTTTTTTGTTTAGCTGTAGATCTCAGAGGTTCATCCTCTGTTTCTACACTGTATTTCTATGCCAATATTGGTAATTATTTAGATACAGTTGAAAGTCTGACAGGCAAGAAATGAAGGGATTTATGCAGTTTCTTTTTAATTGTGCTATTACTGAGCTAATAACATTGCAATTAAATGCAGTTTGAAGAGTTCATCACGATGGAAATTTTGACCAAGGCCTTTAGGGATTTATTTGTGATGAATTGTTCTTTGTTTGAATGTTTGCATTTTTCACTGGACATTCTTGTGTCATCATGTCTGTTCTGTTCTGTTAGTTTATTAATAAAACCAATGTATAGAGCTGAAAAATATTTGGAAGGAAAAACATTCCTTTTAGTTTTATTTAAATCCATCTGGTATCTGTTAGCAGACGTATCTTTCTAAACCCAGCTGCTTCATATTGTTTGTAGCTTAATGCCAGGGTGAGATGCAGTGGTCTCAGGGAGCTTACGATACCTGAATGGCATTTTGACCTTGCTGAAGCAGGAGTCCTGACTATGCACCAGCTTGCTGGAAGCAGAGACACAGCTGGAGACCTGTATGTGCATTTTGCATGGCTTTTGAGGAGGCAGCGAAGTTTGAGCGCATATTTTGAAAACTGGCATCTCCGTGCCCTCGCAGGAGAGCCCTTCCTGCAGGAGGAAGGAGATCCGGCACAGGGGCTGCACCCTGACTGTGACCCTGACAGCTCACAGCACTCTGACTGACAGCTGGTGCGAGGCCAACAGGGCAGGCGGTGCCACCAGACCTCTGAGTGATTCCCAGAAGTGGGAAGCAACTTCTGCTTTCTTCTGGCTGGTCATGTTATTAACAGGGAAAAGGAGGTGGTTTCAGAACGTCTCTGGATACTCTAAGAGCTGAATGTAGAGGTTCTAGAGAGCATCTGTATATCAGAGGGCGAGAGCTGTCCCCTGCTTCCTCTCCTGGCAGCTGCATTGAATGCAGTTCCAAAAATTCAGGGCAGCAGTTCTTGTTTAAGATGAGGAATTATTATGTGCAAGACAAAGCATACAGCTGTGAATTACTCCCAGAAGTATTTCTGTCAAGAATCATCAGATTTTTATATTTTACAAATGCTGTTTTTCTAGTCAGCCTTAAGCAATATAAAGCCTTTAAATACAAAGAATAAAGTGGTGGAGAATATTTTACAGACTTTGTACACCATTTACTTAGAGAATCCTGCCTGTAGTTTTTGGGTTTTTCCTTCCAGGTTTTTTTTTGATTAGCAATATAGACGTCATGTATCACTTGGTGTCTGTTCTTGAGTGCTCTATAAAATTTCCTGTTAAATGCTATGTTGAAAGTTAGTTTTTTGCAGTTCTCCTGTATTCTTTATTCATTTTGAATTCCAGATAAATGTGGCAGCTCTAATATGCATCAGGGTAATGAATTTTTCCATGACATTTTGATGAGATGTCAAATTTAGCTGTTAGTTTGAGTCTTTGGGGTTTTAATTAGTGGGTCCAACCCAGCATAAGCAGGCAAAGGTGTTGTGGCTTTTCCATACTGTGTGAACTGAGACAGAGCATGAGATGGAAAATAAGAGGGCAGGCAGTCAAAAAAATTTTAAAAGAATGTGAAAAAATAGGAATCCCTGTTTGGACTAAATCAATGGTATTCATCTAGTTTAATCCCTCTGAGATGCTTGTGTACATAAAAGCAAATCCATAAAGCCTAAAGCTGTTTCAGAGAAAGAAATAGAAGAAGCTCACAAAGCTGAACCCAAAAGCTCTTTGAGGAAAGAAACAAACAGGAAATAGAGTTCTGGTTCTTCAGCAGAGTTTAAGTTGCTCCTGCTATATTGAGATCACCATTACTTTGAGCAGGCCTCTCCTTTTTGTGGTCCAGTAAGGGATCACAGACTTACAGAACAGTTTGGTTTGTAAGGGGCCTTAGAGATCTCCTAGTTCCAGCCCCCCTGTTATGTTCAGGGACACCTTCCACTACACCAGGCTGCTCACAGCCAGGCCTTAAACATTTTCAGGGATGGCGCATCCACAGCTTCTTCTTCAGAGCCTCACCACCTTCAGAGTGAAGAATGTTGTCCTAATATCTAATGCAAACCTGCTATCTTTCAGTTTAAAGCTATTTCCCCTTTTCTTATCACCTCTATAAAAGGTCCCTCTTCACCTCTCTTGTGGTGCCCCTTTGTAGACTGGAAGGTGCTCCTTGACCTCCCTGAAGCCTTGTCTTTTGCAGGCTCTAAAGTGATAGATATGGGTCTAATTATGGACTCCTGGATTAATTTGGCACGGTAGCTACAGCAGAAGAATGCTTTGGAAAGCTGTAATCTGTGGTATACAAAATAGTTCAAATTATTATTTTCTAAGGCCATGTGAACTGTAAATTTTTAAAGATTGTCAGACCTCCAGACAACTGACAAAAAAAGCCAATATTAACAACTTCTTACAGTCATTTAGAATATCTTTATTATTCATGAACATATTTAACAATACCTATGAAACCCATATCCAGGAAAAATCAATGCATCACAGTTCAAAAAGAATTGCTGTTACAGGCATTTATTGAGTTAGCACACCTGTAAGTGGAATGTCTTGAGAAACAAATGAAATAGACCATACCTCACTGAATATAAGGAATTCTCACTGCTTTTACTGCAGGGCTGTAATCTTAATCCACAGATCTTTAATTTAGAGCATTAATGACAACTGGTAATGAAGTATATTTAATATTATATTGTAAATAAAGCCTTTTGTGTGTAGAAATCAAAGACAATTTGTCACATTCCCACACAGTGTGGAAAGAATGTAGTGTGTACAATAGTAATAGAAAAGAAACATTTAAGATTTATCTTTCCTGGTGATAAACATACTTCTAAGAAAAACTAGGGGAAGTGACATATTTCATTAAAACAGATTGCCTTCTATAAAAGGAAAATAGGAAACAAAAAATATATATATAGATAAATAAAAGCAAAGGAGAAAGATCAGCACAATGGAGGTCTTTAGCGAAAATGGAAGTTTCACAGAATCACAGAATGGGTCAAGATGGGGCCACAATGACACGTCTAGTCTGATTCCTGTACTTAAGCAGCACATTGCACAGGATTTTGTCCAGATACTTCTTGAATATCTCCAGTGAGGGAGACTCCACACCCTCTCTAGGCAGTCACCTGCACAGTGCACAGTCACCTGCAAGGTAAAGAAGTTCTTCCCCATATTCAGGTGGAAGATACTGTGCATCAGTTTCTGGCCATTGCCTCTTGTCTTATTACTTGACCAAAAAGAGCCTGTCTTCTTGGCAGCCTTTCTGCAGATACTTACAGACACTGATGAGGTCTTCTCTCAGTAATTTCCCTGCAAAATTACTGTTTTCTCCAAAATTTAGAATTACTTGTCTAACAGGTCTTCAATAATGTAATGTTTATTTTTGTTTTTCATGGCAAACATTTCACAGTGTAAAGTCTTGCACAGAATAAGTGAGTATTAAAAAGCTAATATTTAAAAACATATTTCATTGTACATATTGCGTTGCATTCAGTTGATGAGATTTAATTAGCTCAAATGAAAGCATAATCAATTTAATAAAAATATTCTGAAAAAATTATTTTAAAAAATCCATTAAACTTGCTATTGCTGGCAAAACAAAAGCAAATTATAGTAAAGGCTAGTGCACCCTTCTTACCTGCCTGCTGGTTAGATAATTTTTTCATGATATTGGGAAGAAAAATCAATATTTGCTTAATTAATCTAAATTATTTAGTGCTTATTAGAATCAGAAATGTAATACTGGTTTTCCATTACTATCACCCTTGCAAACTGTCCAAAGTCTTACTAAGTCATTCTGATGATGATTATGATGGTGATGGTTGTTGTTGTTGTTATCAGTTCCATCAGATCACATTTTATACTGAGAAAACAGATGCTCTTCCTCGTAATTAATTTAAGGGCTAGAGGTGAGGCAACCTTTTTCCCAGAATTTTAGGTCCACTTTACATCAATAACTAACAAAGAAAGGATAATGAGGGTAAAAGGAAGACTACTGGACTGCTGGTAAAAGTGGTCTCATGGCAATAGCAAGTGAAAAATTAAATTCAGCACACCCACTTGCAAACTGCATTTCCACTCAGTCTCAAAAGTTTTGGAAAAAACACTTGCTGTAGAAGAGTATATCAATTTTTTCCTGTATCTATCACTACTTCTTACCTTCTTTTGGTTTTGGGAAGATTTTTTAAAAAGTATTTTATCCCTTTGTTCCATTAAGAATGTGGCAATCAGTAAGGATTATTATTATTTAAGGACCATTCGTATTTTATTGGGGTTTTTAAGTCTATGTTAGTATATATTTTCTTGAAATATACAAAAATTACCACAGGGACATATATACAGTGAATTGAAAATTTTCTTAATTACTGCAGTAGTTTATAATATTCTAATTCAAAATTGTTGTAGCCCTAAGTTAGGCAGGGAATTAGCTTAAGGAATAATTTACACTGAAAATCACAAATAACTAGTGATGCATACAGAGTAAGGCTGTGTGAGGTTACCCCTCACACCAAACGAGTAAGGAGATTTAAATGTCTTACACCAAAATATACTGCTTGGCCAGTCTTCACTTCAGTGAAAATTCAAGGAAGGTAAACTCACAACTGAATTTATTATTCTTCAGATCCTGCATTTTAAGTAGAAATATTTCTGTTGTATATTATAAAGAAATATATAAACCTGTCTACTGCAACTGATTTTGCAGTCTTGCCTGAGGCTTGTTAGCAGCTTAGCAGTGTTTTAGATTCCAAAGTCTGTATTTCTGCCATCCAGCCACAATCACAATGATACAACGAGTTGCATATATCTGCAAAGTGGAAGAGCAGTTGGCATGTTAATTCACTAGCAATTCTTTTTCCACAAAATATTTTTTATAGGATAATTCTGTCATTAGGAGAATTTCCACTTTGTCTTGTAGGAGTTATATTGAGAAGTTAGTCTTGTTCTGAAATTATTTGAAAAATGTAGTTAATAAACTGCATCTTTTAGATAATTTTCTGTAATCTTGTTTGTCTAGGAAAAAAAACCATAAACATTTCCTTTCAATTTATTCAAGGCTTTTACTGACTCCATGCACTTTCTGACAAATCACGGCTACAAGCAGCCTATGCTTTTCTCCAGAAATACTGATCTCCTTATTTCTTCTGCACTATTCCTTTTCAGGTGGAAAAGGTTCCATAGTGCAGCTTTCACATATGTTCATTTCTCACTGAGAAATTTCATATGCATTTGGCTTTTTTGGTCTAACTCTGAGCCATGTTCAGTGGAAACAGTAACATGAGGTGTACAAAGGAGCAGCTGCTTTAGTTACTCTTTTAATGGAATCATCTTCCATCTAGTGTGGCTCTTGGGGATGGTCTTGTACAGGACCAGAAGTTGGACTTGATGATCTTTGTTGGTCTCATCTACCTTTGCATCTTTTGTGATACTTCTACCAAAACTGGTGGTTTCTTCTCCTAAACTAGGCTTAAGCTTCTTAAAAGTCAAAACCTCGCATCTGGACCCAGAGGGAAGGAGCATCTTTCATTCTTGATGGGTTGGTTGTATGAGTGCTGTGGGCCCTTATCTCTCAGTCACTGTGACTGCATTTGGGCAAAAAAGAGTTTCTGCTTTGATAGACAAAATCTTTTTTCCTCTTTTCAGAAAAAGATTTTTGTTCCTATACTAGCATCTTCATAGATCATCATAATTCCGAAAGAATCTAAGTAAATTATGAAATACCTTTCCATTAAATCGATATAAATAAAATTTAAATTAATAAATATGCATTATTATATATATATATATTTGTATTAGTGTTACACATGTGCACTTGGGATGCTTTGACCCTGGCTGATGTCAGGTGCCCTCGCAAGCTGTTCTATGGCTCCCCTCCTCAGCTGAATAGAGGAGAAAAAAATTAACCAATGCCTCATTATAGTTGAAATAAGGACAAAGAGAGATCACCCAGTAATTACTGTCACAGGCAAAAGAGGCTCAACTTGTGGACATTAATTTCTTGCCAGACAAAGGAGAGTAGTTTGCATTAACCGCCCCCCTTATTTTTGGACTCAGTGTCATTTCTAAATTCTGTCTCCCACCTCTGAGCAGCACAGATAGATGGGGAATAGGGTCTGAAGTCAATTCATCACACCTTATCTCTGCCACTCCCTGCTACCCAGGGCAGACTCCTCAACCTGTTCCCCTGCCACACCGTGGGGTCCTTCCCACGGGAAGCATCCTCCATGAACTTCACCAGCATGGGTCCTACCCACTGGCTGCAGTTCTTCACAAGCTGCCCCATTGTGTGTCCCTCCCGTGGGGTCGGTCTTTAGGAACAGGCTGCTCTGGTGCGGGGAACTTGTAGGGTCTCACGTCCTGCCAGCAAACCTGCTCCTGTGATGGCTCCACTCTCCACAGGTCCTGCCAGGACCCTGCTCTAGTGCAGCTTCCCACAGGACCACAGTCTGCTTTGAGCGTCCACTGAGTTTTGCGTGGGGTCCTCCACAGCTGCAGGTGGATCTCTGTTCCCCCTGGGGCTGCAGGGACACAGCTGTCTCACCATGGCCTTCACAGGATTCTCTGCCCCAGCATGGAGCACTTCCTGCCCCTCCTTTTCCACTGGCCTTGGTGTCTTTCTGTCGCATATTCCCACTTTCATGGCTGCTGTAGTGCAACCATTTTCTTCCTTCTTTAAATACATGATCACATCACTGTCACTGATGGGCTCAGCCCTGTTGGTTACACTGCAAGGAGAGAGCACTGCATGAGAGGAAGGGTTGTATAGATTGAAACAAAGTAGACGCAGAAATTTTTTCTTTCCAGAAAAAAATTCCTGTCACACTCTAGCACTCCTCAAATGCTGAGTCTGCCACAGGAACAGACCAGCTACATTTCATGTTAAATCTGAGGCAACAATGGACATAACCTGAGAGTGATGTATCAGTGAAAATCACTTACTTGAACCATAGAACTGTCCTAGAAAAAGGTTATTCTATTCCTAAGAGTTCAGGAAGCAAGAGTCTACTCCAGCTATCATAAGCAGGTCTGTGCAATACCCCACAACGCTATAAAATTTTGTCCATCATACTGTTATACTCACAGAGTGTAGTAGTTTTAATTCTTCCTGGGAAAAATCCAGTTTGTTGTCTGCAATGAAGCATCAAGGGAGAGACTGCAAAGAAATAAGCACTGTGCAATTGCTCTTGGGTATCTCTCATGTGTGACAGGATGGAATATAATTTTTGGGGGGCAGGACTTGCAAAATGATGGTTGTTTCGTCTCAAAATTTTTGAAAAAAGCAGACTGTGATTAGCTAAAAATTCAAAGTCTTCCTGTTCTGACTATGCAGAAATACCTACTGGTTACAATTATCCTTAAATTCGAGTCAACAGTTTTACCATAGCCCTGTGTAGCATGGCTAAAGTCAAGGTTTTTTGTCCACAAGTAACCATGGGTGTGGAACAAACTAATTTCTACATGAGTTTTGCTTTATTTTATTTTTTTCCTTTTTTTTCCTCTTTTTTTTTTTTCCCCATCTTATATGAATCTGTAGTGTGTTTCTAACTTAAAGACTTGAAATATAGGCAAGGCAAATATGATTTATTTTTTTTTTAGAAAAACTGTAACAATGTATTATACTATAACTGTACCACCTGGCCTACAGATATTTTGGAGGTAAGTACTAGGAGATTAATACCTTGATCAGTGATCACTCACCCTTCAACAAGGTGTTCTGGTTTTGGGTAGATTAATATTTGTGCTGAAATCTGTGCTGCCATAACTGTTAACAGTCTTTTGATTATTTAGGAGAATGTACTGGGAGCACAATGATGCTGAAGACATTCAGCTCATAAAAAAAAGAAACAACTTATGTAATTCTTCAGGTACCTCAGAACACAGACACAAGCCAAGCTTATGTAACTCAAAGACTTCCCTCTGTTGGCAAAATGTCATGCAGTCATTTAATACCTACCAACTTGTAAATCACTATTTCCCTTTTTATATTATTTTGTGGCAAGACCACTTCCCTTTTTTAGCCTTTTAAAGTAGTGTTTAGGAGTGTGGAGTTTTTTTTAATAACTGTGCTCTTTTAAAGGTGAATTCCCTTCCAGGTCAAATACAGCCTAAAACTGGAATATGTTTATCAGAAAGTGCCCACAGAAAATATACTAAATGTCATCAAGACGTACTGGCACATTTTTTGGATGTGTGGCAAAATGTCATAGAGTTACACCTTCTGGGCTTGGTCCTGGTTCAGCTCCACATATGTGACTCAAGTGAGAGCTCAATGCAGTAAGTGCCATACCACATCCTTTTATTGCTTCCCTCTAATCTAGGTAGCAAATAAGTTAGTAAAAAGCTACCAAAGTTTTCTCAGGCCATGTGTAAAAGAATACTTGCCTGAGCTGTAATATAAACAGGCATAAATCAAGAAACTGTCATTTCCAGGGTAATAGGCAAAAAAGCACTAAAAATCAAAAAACAAAATGGAAAGTCATTGCAGTATGAGAATAGACATGAAGGAAATGTAAGCAATGTGAATTGCATATTTCAGAATGAGAGCTCGTTAGGCAAATCATAGCATCAAATAGTCTCAGCTTTACTTTTAGCTACTTTTGAGTTAAGAAAAATTGTATTTATCTAGCTGGGTGATGGAATGCAGAGAAAACTGGATTACCTGAAAATAAAATACAGCCTTAAACTAATCCCAGGTAAAGTGGCCCTTTATGAAAGATAATTTTTCCTCTCTGGCTTTATCTTCTGCTGTACTTCCTTAGTAAGCAGAAACAATGCCCAACCTGAATCTTAATACCCACTGCTACACAAATTTGGTGTTCTCCAAGTAGTTCATCTGAGCAAAGGAAAAGAAATGCTCTCAGAAGTATTTTCCAGAGCTCATTTCTTTCGTTGAATTCTGTTGAAATCCAAAAAAGGATCATGTTGTCTTGCATTGCTTTAGTTCCTGCTTTTATTGTTCGGATCACAGAGTCACAAAATAAGCTGAGTTGGAAGGGACCCACAAGGATCATCAAGTCCAGCTCCTGGCCCTGCACAGCACCATTCCCAATGGTAACACCATGTGCCTGAGAGTATTATCCAAATGTTTCTTGAACCCAGACAGGCTTGGTGCTGTGACCACTTCCCTGGGGAGCCTGTTCCCATGCCCAACCACAATCTGAGTAAAGAATCTTTTTCTAATGTCCAACCTAAATCTCCCCTGACACAACTTCAGGTCATTCCCATGGACCATGTCACTGGCCACCACAGAGAGAGTTCTCTTGCCCTCATGAGAAAGTTGTAATTGCAGTGAGGTCTCCCTTCTGTCTCCTCTTCTTCAGGCTGAACAAACCAAATGCCCTCAGCCACTCCTCATAAGGCTCATCCTCATGGCCCTCCTCTGGACAGTCTCTAATAACTTTATATCCTTATTGCATCCTGTGGCACCTAAAACTGCCCCCAGCACTCGAGGTGAGGCTGCCCCAGCTCAGAGTCTGCAGGACAATCCCCTCCCTTGTCCACCTGTGATGCTGTCCCTGATTCCCCCAGGACACGCTCAGCCCTCCTGGCTGCCCGGGCACTGCTGGTTCATGTTCAACTTGCCACTGACCAGGATTCCAGGTCCCTTTCCATGGCACTGCACTTCAACCTCTCATTTCCCAGTGTGTCCATGTGTCCAGGGCTGACTCCAAGTGCAGAATCCAGTACTTTCCCCTGTGAAATTTCATGCTGTTGGTGATTGTACAGCCCTCTAGTTTGTCAAGGTCTCTGCAGATTATGTGGTATATACAGAAAATCAACAGCACTTAGCCTAGCTTCTGAGTATTCTCCCTGTAGAAACCTAACCATAGAAATCCTGCTGTGAAGAGAGTTTTAGTAACAAGTAACACATCAGAGGGTGCTGGACCATGAAATGCAGTAAAGAACAGCTTTGGAATATAAGGAAGTATCTTGACGTGATCTGGTGCTGAGTATTTCATGTGGTTCAGCCATGGCCTCATACTAATTGCTTGGTAAATTCTGCAAAAAAGATTAAAATTTAAATGAATGCAGGAGAAAAAAACTACCTGTCCTGCTTTCTGTGTAAGCAAAAGCATCTCTGCTCTAAGTCTAACTTGATTAGTACACCTTTATAAAATGCATCTGCTTTGTTTCACTCATGTTAAAATACTAAGGCTTTTTTATCAGAGTATAGATGTAGGACATATTCCGTGCTGCTATGATTAGGACTTTCAACTGATTCTGACATACACATGCCTTAATATATTTTCTTTGATCATCTATGGCATTTTGGAAACTGCCCTAGTGTACCATTTTCTTTTTTCCTTTCTATTTTAAAAAAGAAAACTTTTTGCTAGCAATTTTCCTTTTCTCATGTAGGGTAAATTTTTCTGCTTAAAATCATGTCTGGAGCTGGGGGAAAATTTGGAATTTGCATTTTATAAAAAACTGTACTACTTTAACATTTTAGGTAGTCTGGTCTCTGTAGAAACATGAAAACCATGAAAGTCTCAGGAGAAAAAGAAGGTGAAAATTTTTATTTAGTATTCATGTGAAATAAAAAGAAACTGAACCAGTAGTTGGTTTTTGGACTGTCACATTCTTACTTTCTTGGAGATGAGTCAAATAAGGATTTTGTGTTTTCTAGAAGTCAGTGTTGGTGCACCTATAGTATGTATTGCAGTTTAGAAATCCAGAGTGATCCCAAGCAGCTGAAAAACCAAACTAGGAATGAGAAGGATGATCTACTGTGAATCACAGTGCCTATTTTATGTGTAAAATCAAACTGTCTTGGTTAGGTGCTTTCAAAACTATTATTTTAATCAGTGCTGAACCCCCTAGAGGTTTGGGGGTTTTGAAATTGGGTGCTTAGTCGCCTGAACTAATTTTCTTTGTACGATTGCATCTATCTCAAAAAGGAAGCTTTTTAAAAAAAAAAAGAAAATGTGTTCGTAATATGCATGGAGAGCCTGTCTCATGTAATTAAAAGGAATTGCTTGAAATTTCCTGTCATCACCATTGAAAGATGTAGCATGTCCTTGCCCAAGACGGGTGATTTTTTTCTTCCATTGTAATGCCTGTTGTTCTCAGCAGGAAAAATGCTTCTTTGCATTTTATCTTTACTCAGTAGACTATGTTATTTTCTTTTAAAAAGTGTCTTTGACTTGTAAGGCCCTAATAAAATTTATGCAATTTGCATTTGCTTTTTGGTGTTAATAGCTGTATATGTCAAAAGAGATTTTATTCTTTCTCCGGTGCTTTTATATTGTTTGAAGCTTACAAACTGTGTTCTAGTAAATAACTAGTGTTACATTGGTATTTTTGCAGGGTGTTTCTAAAATAGAGTATAGCCAGATTACATTTGCAAAATAATTGGTAATTTGTTTATAAGTGTAAACATTTGCTGACTTCCACAATTTAGGAGCCGTTTGCATTTGTAGGGGGAATTAATTCTGCTTGGCCATTGTTTCTCAGACAATTACAAAATGAAATCCCTTTTTGAAGTCACGTCCATAAAGAAGGAGGCAGTCCTGTTCTAGGAGTCCAAGTGACTGGTACATATAAAGTCCAACACTAGGAGTGTAGTGCCATCTGCTGAAAAGTATTGCGGACCATTGGTACCTGAGCAGAAGTTTCCAAATAGCCTCTTCTGTCTTGGATGGCAAATTCTCTCTTCTCTTGTGCTTCTCTGCCTGTCAACAGTTACCCCTCTCTTACTGACTTACCATGTTTCTTCTCTTCTGTTACTGAATCTCATTGGAGATCTCAGTCATGAAACCAATGCTGCAGTGTTCAGTGGTGTTTAAGTGGCAAACTCAGAAAAGACAGGACACAGACTGAAAATATTTCATATTAATCTATCAGAAAAACTTTTTCTCTAACTTTATTGTTCTTGGAGGTACCAAACACAGATTTAGAAAAAAGCAGCCAATGTAAATCAAGAGGTAGCTTCTGTTTCCAGCATCCCTGGTTCTGTTGTTTGTTACCAGCACTGTGGATTTCCTGTCCGAGATGGTATGCTTATGTTTTGGGGGTTTCTTTGGACTGTGCTCCATCAAAGCACTATTTACCTCGAGGATAATGTCTGCATTCTTTTTTGCTATAGTCTTTGCACTCAGTTCTTGCCATTCTTTTATTTTTCAACTGGCCACAGCTATCTCACCTCCAAAAAGCATAGCTACAGACGGGCAGGGGACCCCACAGTGCAATGCCAGGAGAGGTGGAGCAAGGCTGGGTGTGGGCACTGGCCTCCTGATACAGCAGGGGCTGCACCCTCCCCATATGACAGCCTCTGTTAGGAACGACACAACAACCATTACCATGGTGGGTGGCACAGCTCTAAAGGTGTTCCTGCTGTTCATGATCTGACAATCTTAATCCTCAGTTATTCATAATGGTTTCTTTCTGCCTGTATCAGTTCAAATGAAAATATGCAAGGAAAATATTGCAGGTCTCTGTCAAACAGAAGCACAACACTGTAAGGCTCACTTTTTTGGAAAAAATATATTTGTTCCTCTTTGATAACAGAAATCAATCAGTCATTTTCAAAACTTTTTCATCCATAAACTTTTTTGGTTACTTGTAATATTGCCAAAGCAGAGGATAAATCATAATGAGAACATTGGCATAGAAATCAATGTAATATAAAAGGCTTCGAAAAGGACAGGTGACATTAGAAGTCTTGTGGCCAAATACATGTATTCTAGGACCAGGAAATAATGTTCCATCTGTTTTGTTGTAATAATACTGCTGTAAAATTCTCTTTTTTTATATGGCCAAAGAGCACTACATTGTTAAAATATACCAGTGTCTTTCAAGGATCTGAATGGTAACTAGAGACACAGTGGTGCAGAGGGTCACAAACAACAGAAAATATTTATAGAGGAGCATCAATATCCATAGTGGAACTTGATCCTTTGGGTAGCTTCTGATCATGCTGGTACCTTTAAAAGGGCATATTCCACAAGAGATAGACTCAGCAGCCTCTTTGTTAAAGATGTCTTTATGGCTAAACCTGACCAGAGACTCATGTTCTCATTTCATAGTAGTTTACAAGTTTCAGATTTTAATTTTAATCTTTTTTAGACTGGAAGAAATATATTTTCTTTCCATAAATTTAATAAGTACATGCTTGCATCAACCCTAATCACAAAAGTCCTGGTTCCTGTGGTAAGAAATGCATGTTCACCCCTTTGTCCATCTTACTTGAGAGACAGGAGGTAGTAATGGCAGAGGAAGCTGTTGGCCTTCCTAATCCTTCCCTTCTTGCTTTAACATTAGGTCAGTCAGATTCCAGGTCACCTTTTTGTACCATTACCAGAGATTTCTTCTCACTCTTTGCCAGCAAAAGTTAGCAAAATATACCCACGAATCATTATAGCATTATCTTAAAATATTTTGCCAGAAGGAGATGGTTAGTTATAATGGCTGTGTCAGCAGATGGTCACTGTCATTTAGCTTTCAGAGCCCTGTATTTTTGTGTTGCTGGTTAAAATGGCTTGCCTGCTGTTCAGTTGCTTGCATTGAAATAATACTTCAATTTATTGCTCAGAGATCCATAAAAATGGATCACAGGGAAAAATGAGAGTTACATCTTATCTAAACTACCAAACTACAAAAGTTTTTCTAACTCAGCCTTCTCAGGCATATTGCTAAGCCCAGCTTAGCATCTTTGTTAGAAGCATCTTCATTAATAAGTACGAAAAAGAACAATTCAACAATCCAAATTGATATGTTCTATATTCCATACAGCTGGAGTCAATATAGTAAGGAATTTATTCTAATTAATTTACTATCCAATTAATAAAGGAAAAAATGTTTCACCAGAGAAGACAATGCCTAATTTAACTTCAGGCCTTAATACTACAGTTGCCAACTAAGTTTACAAAATAACCTCCAGTATTCAAATAATAGCAGTGAAGAAAGGCTTAGGTGAGAGTTGTAGTACTTAGTGGGTCAAAATGCTTATTTATATAAAAATGTCACTTGATCCATTTTGGTAAAATATATTTAGAAACTTATCTAGATAACTACAGTAGTTTCACGAATATAAGCTGCACCATTTTAACTAAAATTTTGCTCCCACACCGGAAATGCGGCTTACATTCAGGGGCGG
>PYHW01009421.1:1534263-1547944 GCA_013186435.1 Turdus rufiventris
TCCTCGCTATGAACGACAGAGCGGCTTATATTCGGGTGCGGCTTATTTAAGGACAAAAACCGAAATGTTTGCCAATACCCAGAGATGCAGCTTATAGTCCGTGCGGCTTATATTCATGAAACTACTGTACTTCTTTTCAATTCCTGTTTACTTTATGTGCAGATATGTATACTTTGCTCAGTAAACTTACTGAGTCCATTTCCTGAGCCTTCAGCTACTGGAGAATTTTTCATGATCAGATTCTCTTAATGAGAAGGTTCTTGTTCATAACTGATAAATCATATGATTGCTTTTTAGAAGCAAGACATCTGCAGAGTTACTCCTTCTGTATTTTTTCAGTTGTCGTCCTTATGTGGCTTTACTTCTGTGGCACACTATACTTCTGAATTTAAAACCCAAATTGTGCTATGTGGTCAGGAAGGGTCCTGAAATGAGTGTGGATAACTTCAAAATAAAGGGAAACCAGTGTTGTTAACTTCAGTTTCACTGGTGTATTTCAGTTTTAGCTTTTGGTTTCTTTTCAGATTTTAAATTTTAGTTTTCTATGAGGTGTGAACTATTTTAATCAATTTCAATTTGCTTTCTTCCCTGTTTATTCAGCAGTTTCTGATGTCCGTAAAGGCAGTCACTGTGCTCAGGAAAGTACATTGCTGCCAAATATTTGCAGCACAATATATAACATAAAAATTACTATTATAATTACTATCAGCTATGGAAATAAAACAATTAAGATTTAAGATATATTCAATATTTAATGATTTTGCTTACAGGATGCCTCAAATATTTTCATCTGGCCATTATAATTCAGAAGGAAAATACTTGATTATGCTCTGAAATACATTTCATGTTTGAGATGTTAGTGTTTATTTGTGTTTTTGGAGAAACATTTGGATTGTTTCTCTTCCAAAAATGGGATATCTTATTGACACACACTATTGATAGCCTCTAGGAACCTTTCGTACCTGTTGTCCAGAAAATTATTTAGTCCTCTGTAGCAATTTTGCAAAATTGTGATGTCTGTTGTGAAGGGAAGGTGTTTGATTCACAAAAGTAGCTAGAAGTTAAAACTTATGTCATGTACATGTCAAATCTGAAATGTGGTCACAAGTCAGACCTACCTATACAAGCAAAATAAAAATAGCCTGAGAGTAATGTATATACATACATAAATATACAATAGGGTATATATAATTATGTATAACTGATAGTTGTGGGAACCCAGGATATCCCCCTGACTTCCCTGAAACCTGGGCAGGGGGCTCAGATGCCTTGGCAAGGTGCCCAAAACCCCTGTGAGTTCAATTGAAGTCCCTGGGAAAATTACCATCCTTATACGAAGAATTACAAAGTCGCAAAAAATAAGTAGAGTATAAATTAGGGTGTTAAAAAGTAGAAAAGTGAAGTTTTAAAATTGTTTATATTAGGGGTCTGAACACAAGATGGAGGACTTAGGGCGTGGTATGTCTTTCTTCTTCTTCATGTCATCCATCTTTTGGGTTAGTCCTCCAATTCTGGATTGGTTTAAGGGAAAACTGGACAATGCAATGTAAGTGTCATGTACTGGAGATTAATTGTAAACAATGTATGCATAATTTAGAGTATAAAAGATAAGTCCTGCCCAGGAGGGCAGGCAGAGAGCCTCAACTGACCTGCAGGATGAACCGCTGGAAGTCAGAGAGAACATTCCTTAGATTAGAAAGAATAAACAATCTTGGAAACCTCAAAAAACAGCTTCTGACTCTTCCTTCAGTGCCCAGGCTGAAAAAAAAGAACTCTCAAACCACCACGACTGCGCGGTGAGTGATCTCAGAGTATAAAAGAGATAAGTGGCACAGATAGTGAACATTATAACTGAGAGTAAATATGTTGTTAATTATCAAATGTTATTTATTGACTGAATGTTAATGTTCCTCAGATTTTCAATGAATAATTTAACTTGAAAATATCATAGGACTAGAATTGACTTAAATTTTTGAGATGATCAGAAAATGTATGTAAACAAATTTGTGTATATATGTTCTTTTACACATTTTGATCAAAGAAATGTACATATCTGGGTCACTAAGTAGGAAAAGGCAAAAGTATTAAAATTATTTTGTATTAGCTTCTGTTTGTCTGTCTGCTTGAATAGGCAGTTTAAAATAAGTAGAGAAAATATTGCGTCATCATGGGGCTACTAAGCAGAGAGATCTTCCTGAGATGTATCTCTACTAGAACTAGGTGTACATTAAGAAGAAATGTGGTCCACTGCTGCAGTTGATGCTAAAAAATGTTTTAATATGATGTGCACATTGGAGATTTTACTTGAGTCAAGCTTCTGACCAGTCCCCTACATACAATATATTTGTCATGAGTGAGGTTGAAACTGTGAAACGTTAAATTCCTCACTTGACTGTGAATGGAAAGAAGCACCACAGTATCCCTTCTTCTGTCTCCTGCAGATGCTGGTACATGTTACTGCAACCATGGTTATATGTCATTTATTCTTGTTCCTACATCATTTCTCATATTCTGTTTGTCCATGTGAGTTGCCAAGTGACACAACAGTACCTGTGGCCTGAATCTCTTCCTGACTCTGAAGAGGCTGAAGTAAAATGGTTAAGAAAAAGGAGAGTGAGGGGCAGGGAATGTTAACGTGTAGGTAGTACTCTTTGACCCAAGGACACTGAATAATCAATGGTTAATTCAAAGCTTTCAGATTAGAGCAGCACAGTTGAAAACTGTTGCCAAGAGCCAATCCCTTGACTCCACTACCCTTGATGATATTTTGGGAGATTTCCTATATCTGTGTCCAAGAACACTTCTGTCTCCCTAGCAAGGAAACCTTGGCACTGTTGAAGTGTATAAATCATTGGCTGAAAAGTGCAGGGTGGCCTGCAGGTATGAAAATGGCTGTAATGCAGACCTTGGGAGAGCACCAGGCAAAATTTAGGCACAGGTCTGCTGTCTGTCCTGGGAGGACCCATAGTCCCTGTGATGTTCGTCATGCTGGCTTTAAAGGAGGATGCTGACACCCCCTCTCACCAGGATCGTCTGGGGAATGTACCCGTCTGAGTTGTGGCAATGCTGCATGATAGCCTGTGCTCTGGGTTTATGAGCGAATGAATACCCAAACCATGGTGTAGTCCAGGTGAAGTGCTACGAGAATGCGCCAAGTCCTCCTCCCCACTGTCTCCAGTTTTAAAATGTGTGAAACTTATTCTGAGGCTGTGATCGCTGGCAAGTTGTTGGAAGGAAGTTGTTGGCATAAGCAGTGGCTAGGAGCAGACCACAGAGAAAATACAGGATCAAGGAATGCAAACTTCAGATGATGAGATCTTCTCTAGACTCTCCACTGTAATAAGCCTGAGTCTGCAGTTGTGGGTATCTGTCACCATCAGGATCTGTGATGTGCTTCTGTCCAGCACAGCCACAGCAGGGGCACATCTCCAGGGTGTTTCTATTGGCCCAGATCACAAGTTATGTGATTTTCCTTTCCTTAACATTTTTTAGATCTTTTCTCAAAGTTTGTTAGATGCTTTCTTGGATTTTGTGAGATCTTTTCTCCTCTTTTTGTTCAGGTTAATTGATCATCTATCAACTTTTTTTTCCCTAATGTTACCCAGTATCAGAGAAGAATTTGATCACCCCTTTCAAGTTTATTTTATGAACTTTTCTATTTGCTTGGGGCCACAGACTGCATCAAGCTTTGTCTTCAAGGAGTTCAATATGACTGACCATCAGAAAAAATATTAAGAAAAGAAAGAACAACAAAATCAATGTCTTGTTAATTGATGATGGCAAGAGAAAGCAGAGTGGGTATATAAAGCAGGAGAATTGCTATATTTTATATTTAATATATTTATGTTATATATATATAATACTAGTTTTTAATATATAATATATTTATATTTAATTTTTATTTGTATTCAAGTGGTTTGGGCCTTATGAGGGTCATGGTATGGTATAGATGAGTGTATGAGAACATGAAATAAACAGTGCAGTTTGGCTCATTTCACATGTGCTAAGCACTGTCACGTGTTTATTGTGGCAGTGGAAGTTTGAAGACGTCTGCTAGCGCACACTGTGTTTTATGTCCCAGAGGACTTCACACTCATACAATCCACTCACCAGACTTGTGTCCCCACTGGGGGCTTGCACACCTTTGGAAACCACAGAAAATAGGTCTTTCAATTTCCAGTTTTCCAAAAGGAATATAATTCATACTGAAACTGGTTCATATCCCACATTAGTAAGGGAAGTAATGTGGGCTTTCACTTCAGAAACTGACTACAAGCCTAAGTGCTAATGTTGTTACATAATAGGTGGCAAAATATGGAAACATTTTCTATCTTTTGTGTTTGGTTAGTGTCTTTTGAGAAAAAAAAAATGGTTTTGGGGTTTTTTTTTGTAAAGCTAACCTGGAAAAATGCAAAATTCCAGAAAAAAATCAACAATGTGTTTTTAAGTTTAACAATCGGATGAGCTATTCTCCACACCAAAAGAAGATGGAAGCTTGCTGTTTCTCAGTGAAAGCTAAAATAAAATGTGACACTGGTAGGATTTCACATGAATGGAAGATGGTACTGTTCAATTGGTATCATGAGGCCCCAAAGGTTGTTTCTGTTGAAATTGGTTACAGCATGGCAGAAAAGTTGTTTTCTTGCTTAAGTACTTATTGTTATTCATCTATCAGTAATGTACTGGAAGCATCTTATTCAATGTTTGTGGTTTGGTTTTCATCTGCAGAAGGAAACTGTTTCGCAGTCTCAACAAGGAGGTAGAAGAGAGGATTGTGATGGAAAAATTGCACTTGTCTTGTCTGCCCTGGGAGTATGGCTTTTTTAGTATATGGACAAAGGAACAATAGGTTGTTATGACTTGGAATTGACCCATGCTTAAATGCATCAGTGTTAACTTATGGGAAAACGTGTGGTACTTAGCACAGTGCATCTCCATTGCCCAATCAGAAATATTTTTTATAAAAATAGTAATGCAGACATTCAGTGTTGTAGAAGGTGCTGAATAAAAATAAACAGAAATTCAGAATTGAAATTGCGCTTTGTCACAATTTTTCCCTTTTTGCTTACGCATACGTATTTATTAATGGCCAGCATTTCTTCAAAACAGAATTTTACAAATTCCCAGTACATCTTTTTGCCAATGAGATAAAACAAAGGCTACAGATGAGCACCTTTGTGTTTTTTGCAGAACATTTGATGAAGTTCTTTTTTGCCAGATGCAGTCTCTAAATTCTAATTTTACTTTGGAAAAGTGAATACAATAATTCAGTTCATGGCCCTATTGTGAAAGTTCAGGATCCATGATTTTCAACAACAAAGAGTAAAATGAGATCCTGTAGAGACTATCAGTGAACAGAGTAGTCATCAGAACTGAGTTCTCATTTAGGATCTGGAAATCCTGCTCCAGCCTCTCCTTTTTTTCTTTCTTTTGAGTGGTCCTGATTTGTCGTCTACATATAACGCTATAATCCCCACAACCAAACTTGTCAGACATTCTCCACCATAATAAACTGCTGAGATTTTAAAAATCTGGTGATGAGTAGGATCTCATTTAATCAACAAAGAAAACTCTGATAATTGATTCAAGTGCAGAGCTCTGTTACACTGCAGACTATATGCAAGTCCTGCACATTGTCCAGGGTCAGTGATCTAGAAACAAGGACTCCAGTGCTAACAGAGGGACTGGAAATGTCAGGCATTTCAATATAGAGAATGCAACAGAGTAATAACATGAAGCTTTTTGCATGTAGCTTGATGCTTACATTTGGCTTCCTAAAGGATCTCCAGCAAACTTTTTTTTTTATTATTTTTTTTAAATTCACTGTAAGGAATAGTTTAGTAAGAAGCAACTCCATAAGGGAAAACTAAAAGAAGGTATTAAAGCCAGTAAATAGGCCATTTTAAGTTTTGTTAGGTAATGATATGCATTTATACGCTTCCAAGCCCCAGACTTACTGTTGGCCTTTATTCATGGTAAGCATTGGAAGAGAAAGATTATGAAAATTGCTGACCTGTATTTCAGATGTCTTGACTCTACATATTTGTGTGCTCTAACAAGTTAAAGGGCTGATTCAACTCACACTAATACATTCAAGTGAGCATTCTGCTAGCTAATATGAGTGCTAAGGTTAAGCCAGCCCAATGATTGGCATGGCTCACTGCTTGAGTATTGGGTCAGGATCAGTATTACAACCCATACTTTACTTTGATTTCAGCGATTACATGACTTTCAGTACCTGAGTTTGCAAACTTGAATTGTGCTTTGTACTTCTGCCTGCTGCCAGGCTTGTGGCTGTGCCAACATACCCCTAAACTGATTCATGGTGGAGTAACATTACACTCCTGACAACCACTGCCTGTTTGTCAGTCACAGCCTTGGTCCTATGTTACTCTTCCCATCACAATCCTCCAGTGAATTTTCTTCCTTGTGAAGAACTTCCATGGATAAATTTCCGAGGCTGTATCAAGTGCCACAGCCTCAGGCTACTCTTTATTCTGAGACACTTCATCTTGCAAAGCTTTCTCCATCATGTCAGGATGATTTCATGCTTTATCCAAAGAGGTGATGGCATACAACCAGTGACCTCTGGGAAAAGATACAATGTTGTGCATACTCAGCATATCCCCAAAAACATTTGTGAAATCGAAGGAAAAGAAATACTTTAAAGAAGACTATAGCTGTTCTTACTGTGCTGTGCTACTGTGCTACACAGTTTTTTTCCATATCAGCAGATGAGAAGCTCTATTTACTAGACAAACCACTCCCTGTGATAGCATGGAGGAGCTGCCATCACCCTGCAAATTGTATCACACCCTTATAATGAGTTACATCTAGGCAGCTCAGTGACAGTCGCTCCAAAGCCTCACACACCCTGTGCAACTGAGCCAGGATGATGAAAAGGTGACATTTGGCAAAGTAGAACCTAATGAACAGAACATAAGGGAAGATATTGTCATTCTTATTGAATTATAGGAGATATTGGAAAGGACCTATGGAGGTCATCCAGTCAATTTCTCCTGCTCAAGCATGATGAGCTTCAGCAGGTTGCTTAGCTCTGGGTCTAATGAGGAGTTGAGTATCTCCAAGGATGGATATTATATAATCTCTCTGAACTGCCTGTTCATTGTTCAAATGCTCCAACACTTCTCCCTGTGTTTAAGAGGGATGTATATGTCAGTGAGGGCTCACTGCCTCTGGTACGGTCTATGAGCACCGCTGAAAAGAACCTGGCCCTCCCTCCCTTTGAATGTTTATATGCATTGATAAGATACTGGGAATCTTCTCTTCTAGAAGAAAATAGTCTCATCTCAGACTTTTCTTATAGAAGAGATGCTTCTGTCCTTTAATAATTTTTGGCCCTTGAATATGCTCATGTCTTTCTCAAACTGGAGAGACCAGAACTGCACTCCTCACTCCAAGTATGGGATCAGCAGAGCAGAGGACAGGGGCTGGATTACCTCCCTCCAGCTGCAGGCAACACTGCCCCATTATTGATGAAGAGAGATGAATTTTACTTTGCATTACACACGTGAGATACAATTCAGCTTCCTTAAGCAAAGAATCTTTGTGCCATATAAACCAAATGTGGAAAGGAGATGCCTAGGGGTGATATAAAACATCCATGTTAGCCTAAAATAAACACTGCAGAATACCTGATGGTTCTCTGCTATGTAGATGATGTTTGTAAACATATTCTGATTAAATAGAGGGTCTTGATTCAGTATTATATGGCAATGGTATATGAATGGAGATGAATTTCTGACCATTGAGAAAAAATACTCTTCAGTTGTCTTGTAAGAAGGAAAGCTGAAGACAGCATTGAATTGAAGTATCCAGAAAACAGAGCTTTTCCAGACTCCACCATTCAGTGTCAATTCTATTTATCAGGAAACACACATGAGAGATGAAAAGAGGTGATTATTTTTGCTAGAAGCACATAAAATAAGTAGATGCTTAAAAAGTCAGTAAGCCATGTACAATGCCTCTTTCTTGGACTCATGCTAGGCTCTATTTGTTGCTACAATGACATATAGGATCCATGCAATGCTTGCACAGCAGGCTATCTTCTGTCCCAGAGACTGCCCTGGGCTACTGTGTGCAAGGTATATAAGATCCAGTCCTGATCTGGATTCCATGCTCTTTTCAGGATAATACAATCAATAAACTCGGAAGCTGGATAGGCCATTAGGTTACTTTCATCTGGAGTGATCCAAAAGATTGTGTATTTTAGTCTCTTTATTTATGTGCAACCAATGACGTGTCTAGGATTTTATGAGTTTTAATATCTCTTTCTCAGAGCACATATGTACTATATATAGATCTATAATACTTACTATATATGCCTCTTTCTTATGACATATCCACTTCTAGCATGGCAGATGAAGAGAGTTCTTCCTGACCAAGTTGCCTAGTATTGATGAAACTTTTTTTAAAAGCTATTTGTTTCACTGCATGTTTATTTAGTTATATAGTGTATTTCATGTGTGCACATTTGTGATGTGACTCTCATGATGCAGGACCCCAAATTTCTGAGTGAAATATTTCCTGCCTCCTCTGGGTGACCAAGCTCTTGCTTTGCTGTGATTTGTTAAAATAAAAATTTAAAAATAGTGTTTTAGTATTTTTTAATGCCTACCCAGGACATAAGCATCAAAACTATGCAAGTATCATACTAGAAGTCCCTGAAAAGTGGCTGTAACACCAGATCTTTGTCTAACTTGAGATCTTTTACAGCATAAGAGAGCTGGGCTAGTAGGAATTCTACTATAGCAGGAAAGAGCTGAGCTAATAGAAATCCAAGGCCAAAAAAACAGGATAAATGTGGTCCAATTAGCAATAAACTGTGTGGAAGGATGTGACTGTGTGTTTGTTAAGGTAAGGAATGTCCGTAACAACAAACAACTCTCATATATACAGGGACTGGCAAGAAGAAGGCAAGGTGAAATAAAAAATAATTGACTGAGACAGATATATCCAAGATAGGATTTGGGAGACAGATTTGTGGCTCAAATCAGGCTGTGGCTTTTAACAAAGATATCAAGATATCAGATTGTAAGATAATAAGGCATCAGTGGAAATAGATGAAAATCAAGTTCAGATATTCATTTTGGTACTATCACTGCAGTCTTGTGCTCCTACTCTCCACATCTGCTAGTCTTTCTGTTCACTGTCTAGACTAGGCTGAGCTCTGAGTCCTTGTATTTGTGAAGTGCCTGCAACAATTAGATTCTGTTTTCAGGCAGTGGTCCTATGAGCTAGTGCAATCTGAATTATTAATGATCCAGTTAATATTGCATAACTAAATTCATTTTAATTCACTTTAGACGCAATGCTCCCTCTCTATAAGGCTTTCAAGAAATAGTATGCCCAGCTTACTGAGGAACAAATGTGAGACAAGCTGGTTTGCTCAGTGTAGCATGAGAAATCAAGCAGAGAAATTGGCTCCCAGCACTATTTTGTGAGTGACAAGAGGCATAGATGTGCTTTTCAGAAGACACTGCTTCTGGTATGTTCCTTCCTAGACAAGACGGTTTTAATTTTGGTACAGTCTAAAAAGAGCTAGTAAGTTTCTACTTTCTTCTGTTCTTGAAGTAACTGAAATAGTATTTGTTGGACTAAATATTGCTGAACTGTCTTCCACTTTTACTAGTGTTGCAGATGACCATGATGACTACAGAATTAAGTATATTAAAGTATTATTGGATAGAAAAATGCTTGTGGGAGATTTTCAATCACTTGAGAAAATTGATATTATAAGACAGAGGAAAATAAAAAAGCTCTCATGAGTTTCTTGCTTTCAGTAACTCTCATATTTGGATGTCACTTTCAGGAGGAAAGGGAAATTACTGTAGATTATACAAGGTGTTATTATTAAAGACCATATTTTTATCACCCCAAATTCCAAATGCTATTTGTAAACTGTTGTATCTATTTGGTGCTTATCATTGGAGAGACCAAATAAAGAAGCCCCTAAATAGTTTCAAGGTACTAGGGTTTGCCTGACGATTTCTTAAATTATTATCTGTAATGCATGTATCTTTTCCTGTCATCAGTTGATGTGTATGTAAATGGAACCCTCAAATGGAAAATGCAAACAAAGAAAGGCAAATCATTCTCAGCTCAATAAGCACATTGACGGGGGGAAAGAATAAGAGTAAAGTACTCTTATTTTCATATGCAATTTTCAGTGCCTTTTTTTATTTTTATTAAGTAATATAATGATTAGGCAACAGAAGAAGTTCTGTTTTATATACAATGAGAAAGACAGGATATTACTTTTCTCCAGTGCTTTGACCATAGTCTTAAAATGCTGTTAATTAGTGAAACTGAAATTACTTAAAATTTTCAGCCAAAAAAGCGGGAAATTATGTATTTGCTCAGCATATGAGTAATATTGTTTCAATAGCAACTAATGACTGACTTTTTTCAATTAGAAAATTCAAGAAAGAATAGATATTTAAAGTGAACAATTTACTTGTTTTCCCATAAGAGAGGACTTAATACCACAAATAAAGTAGATCCACAGAATGATGTGTTATGTGTTTACATTACACACCCTGACCTCAGATAGTGAAAATCTCATAAAGGCAACTACAGCTTAAAACTTCATTTCTCTGCATTTCATGCAATTGCTCTTATGTGGTATTTTTTTTAGAAAATTATTAGTCTTGACTGAGATTCTAGTCTCCATACCAAAATGGCACAGAAAACTGAAAGGCTGGGTAGGGAAAACCTTTTTGTGGTTTCCAGTTCCTCCTTTGTTTTTATATAGTTCCGTCAGAGAGAAGATGGCAGGAGAGCACTCAGCTGGTGATGAAATAAGGGAGGTTACATGTAAGGGTGAAAATGTTTGCAGACCTGCCATGGTTGCTAAAATGTCTCTGTGATACTCTGCTCTTGGAGAACTTCCTGTGAACAGAAAGTGCTGGAAGCAGATGGTGAAATTGTTACCTGAAAATTATTGGACGAAGTTACTGGATTTTTTTTTTTTTAATGGGGAGTTTAATGTATCCTATAAAGAAATCTTATGTATTGTTTCAATATCATAAGTTCTAGGTCCTGTATCTCTTTACAAAACTTGCGTTTGAAAGCAACCTTCCAAACTACTATCATAATATCAAATATATATTCCAGTTATTAACTGGATATATTAACTGATATATTAACTGAAGTTGGAGAAAGAGTTTGCTTTAATTGATAATTATTATATGTAAAAAGTGACATATTATATGTAAAAAGTGACATTTATATTGCTGTTGTGTGTATTGTCTCAAGATGAAAAGTAGGTCATGGCAAAGACAAAAAATCTAAACCTCAGTTAACCACTCAGTTAACAGAAATGCGTGTGGAGTGGGACTTACAAATGAACAAGCCCATTCAGAGAGTCTCTGTTGTTGTAGCCATTATGTCCTGTGTTTCAAGTGAAGAATTTTGGAGAGTTTGAAAGTAAGCTGTTTAACTCCCAGGAGACTCAAACCTCCTAGCTGTTTCTGTAGCTCAGACTGCTGGAAATGCAAAGATATCCTTGCTAAGGATGAGCAAAAGTGTCTTAAGTGGTTCCCAGTAACTAAGAAACTAATTTTGCAGTTAAAGTAACACGCAGAATTTTGTATATTCTTTGGCTCAGAAACTCACTGCAAAGAAGAATGTAATACGAAACATCCTTTAGTCAGTCTAAAGAGTGGCCAAAGGCTTTACTACTGAGATTCCTGGCTGTAGATGAAAATACCAGTGAAACTTCTGGATGCAGTTCTGGCAGACCAGTATTGACCAGGTCAGGAGCTAAAGACAAGATGGTCTTTACCTGGAGGAAGAAAGAAGACAGACATAGAAACCAGCTGCTTTGAGGTCCTAGTCCAAGTAGGATGGGGAGTTGCTGCTGAGCCAAAATAATCTCATTGCCCAGTTAGAATACAGTACCAATGGGACAAGAGAGTTGTTTTAATCACCTGTTTTTGCCAAATAGAACTAACTTGCCTCAAGCACAGCAGGATAGCAGCCTAATTATATCAGGACTATAAACAGACTAGTACTAAGGAGTCTATTCTAAATTTTGAGTGATAGATGCAGTGTAATAGAGTGTGCTACTGATTCAACAAAAAAATACAAAGATGGTGATGCCGCAGTTTTTGTTTACTAAGTTGACTTCTAGCTAAAAAATTTAAAAAATTAAATATAAATCATAGATAACTTTTAAATTACACTATCTTATTATAATCTTAATTCTTCAGGTAATGTGTTCTACAAGATGCTCTCAAAAGTACAATGTCTTTATGAGTCTGTCTCCTTTTTACACTGTATATATACGTCATGATGAAGTGTGTCTGCTGCGTTTCATCAGACCAAACAGCTCTCTTTCATCTCAACTAAGGGCTACTTGTCCATGAAAATCCTGTTTTAAACACAAGTGGCAGCTGCTTCTGGAATTTGAAGGCATTTCTTTGCAGCTGATCATCTTTGTTGACACAGTACTCCTCTCCTGTAGCATAACAGAAACCCTCACTCATAGTGCTGCCCTGTGCCTATATGAGTGTCTGCCAGCCCAGCTGGGTTTGGCAGACATGAAGGTGCATCTGCACCATCACAGAAAGATTGGAGAAAAAATCAGCAGGAGTGGATTGTCTACTATCTTCTATACAGCAAAACACATTATTTTTGCTTCTAACAAAACAAAGAATCAAACGTGTGTTGCCATAACTGTGCCGGCTGTGCTCACTTAGTGGGAGAGTTTGTCACAATCCACAAAGTAGAGCAGTAGACCTATGATAATCCATTTTGATTGTTATTCATATAAAAGGTATTTAAGTATTATTTAATCCCTTCCCTGTGCTCACCTTCATCTTTGTCAGAGAACCTAACCATAACAATGTTCAAAATCCCAGATTTGTTTGGAGATTTTTTTATTTTGCATTCTAATCAGCTGGTTGGGTTCAACACTCGATTGTTTTTCTAAAGGAGATTAATTTAGCTGAACCTCTCCAACTCTGCCTAAAATACTATCCCCGGTGAAAGCGGATGGAAAAACTGCATCACGGTAGTTTTCCCATGGAAACAGTCTGCTCAATTTTATGTGCACAGTGAAACAGTCAAATACTGCAGATTGAAAGGGTTACCTTGCCAGCAAAAGCAGGACAAACCTATGGTTTGTGTGACTGTAAACCAGTTAGCAGTCAAACTAGGATATATAAGGCATATTACATGATTTGTTCAAATAAATCTGACTAACAAAATAATTTTCAGTTCCTCTGGTTACCAAGTAAACAGGGAGACTAAAACAGTGATTCGGCGGATATAATCAGAGCATCTAGTTTTATTGAAAAGAAAATTATCAGAAATAGAAAAAGTTGAATCTGAGTATCCACTGCACATTTCTCATTTGCAACTCTCAATATTTTCCTATACACCTTAATGGAACAGACAGCCCATTATATGATACAATTTTTATAAAACAGAAGGAGGAAAAACACAGGATAAATGTTATGTTAAACCTGAGGGAACAAGTCAGCTAAATGGCATTAAACATAATTTTTCTTTAATGATACTTTTAAATACATCGTTTCTCTGCTTAAGGTTGAGCTAGAAAGTAGTTTTAAAAGTACAGTAATTTCACGAATATAAGCCGCACCATTTTGACTAAAATTTTGGTCTGAACCCAAAGTGTGGCTTATAATCAGGTGCG
>PYHW01009421.1:1548398-1584983 GCA_013186435.1 Turdus rufiventris
CCTGCAGAGATAAGGATCACTGCCCCCACCCTCAACAGATGGTGATAGAACAGATACCTTTTATCACACCCTGTATTGTAACATGTGGTTTATAATCAGGTGCGGCTTATATATGGACAAAAGAACAAAAAGTGCAACTTATACTCAGTGCAGCTTATAATCGTGAAATTACTGTGACTGAAATTTTAGTCATGAAGAGCACAGACATATCTTCAGAAAATTACATATCTGATTTAGAAATGCCCTTACCTTAAGAGACTTTTCTTTCATGCAGGAGAATTATGTTGACCTAATAAGAGTATTTAAAGATTGTTTATAAATCTTGGCTTTTGAGTGATATGCTAAGCACAAGTTCTTATGTGCCAAGCTATTTGAGCCATGGATTTTAAATGTATTTGACGTACAACTGTCTTACCAATAGAATGTCGAAGAGAAACAACCAGAGCACAAGTTGTATTCTGTCTGTGAGCTTTTTGCAGAGCAAAACAAGTAATTGGTTTGCTCTTTATTTTCATGTGTCAAAAGTTAAAACCTAATATGACCTAGGGAGGCCAGGAAAGACATTTGGGGGCCTGTTGTTTAAAAAAGCACTGACAATGCACCATAGTTTTAAATTTTCTTTGATGTTTTGTAGGAGTAGCATTGTGATTCCTGCATATTCTTTAAGTAGTTGATTCTGTTTGCTGCCCAATCACCAAACCCTGGCATATTTAACTGCACAGAGATTTTGAATCTACTTACAGACATTCTTGCCTCTGTCAGAACTGAAAGTCACAGTTACCAAGGTCCACATTTATTACCCTAGGAAATATCTACTCTTCTAAAGTAGAAGTTATTACCATCACGCCATAACCACCAGTCTGCTGTGGGGTAGCTACATTCTCCTCTATTCAGATATACAGGAATGAATTGTGTTTGTAGATAGGTACCCAGCTTCCCAGAGTAAAACTCTATCACTGTCATGCACGAGCAATGCTCTTTTTGCTGGTTTGTCTGTCCTGTCACTTCATATTGCCAACATTGGTTTGCTGTTTTATGGGCTACCAACCCAGGCCTGCACAGTTTTGTTTGTGTGTGTGTTTGTTTTTCTTGGAGCATGTCGGATGCTGCCTCACTGTCAGCATCTCTGGCAGACAGCATTTATTCTTTATAGCCTTATACACATGATGGAATCAATTTACATACCTCTGGCCTAATGGTTTCAATATGAAATGTGAGAGAGCTTGAAAAGAAAGTTAAGGATCTTGAAAAGAAACTCAGAGACAAAAAAAAACACCCCTGCGTGTTAGGGAGAATGTAGTGGTGGCTTTCTGCTCAAATTGCAATCTGCAATTCTCTGTGGCACAAGCTTCGCTCTGTGGCCTATTAGGTATTCAGTGGAACCTGCCAAGCCACCAGGAAATGATGCAAGGGTTGACCGGGGACTGCTGAGTAGAGGCAGTGTTCAGCCTGCTGTGGGCTACCCCTGGTGCCAGCTCAGAGGCTGACAGAACGAGTTAGAAAAGAGCAGAACAAATACAGTATGAGATAAGTGAAAAGAGGAGGCAAACAGTTTAACTAAAACTAGTTAGGGGAAAGCAAGAGAGATGCTGAAAATGTTCAATAAAAAGATGAGGCATAATCTGTTCTAGGGAAGGGGATGAATGAAAACCAGGATGAGGGGAAAATGCTAGCAAAAAGTGCACCAAAAGGAAGTCTAACTTCTTAAGTTTACTTTGTTACAGAGTGTATGAAGTAGTATCCATTCCACTTTATGCTTCAGGAATGTGGTCAGTGGAAAACCATCAAATGAAAGTTATTTATATTCAAACAAGTTTTTTCCAACTTGTGAGGCAAGCTGGTTTTGGTTGAGATTAAGACTTTGTAGCAATTTTTTGACAGGTTTGTTCTGGAAAAGCTTAAAATACTCCAAGTAAGGGTTCTTAGTTGTTTCCCCATGTGTCTTATATGTTTCATACAGTTTAATGGATTAGCATAAATAATTGCCCATGGCAATAAATTATCATGCTGTCTAGGAAAGTACTTGTTTCCCTCCTTCCAAATGATGCATTTGTCACCTGCTAAAACTGATTAGTATGTTTTAAAAACAAAAAGAATTTATGAAATCCAAGGTTGTATTTATAGTATTGCTTAATCACGCTAGCAGACTTAAGACTTCAGGAAAACATTTTTGTTTGGAAAAGTATTTGGAGAAAATTCATGCTATTTTGTGGCTTAGATTTATGAAGACAGCACTATTGAATTTGAGTATGCATCAAGCATTGTCAAATAAAAAACTGAATAAACCATCTTTGAGAATTGTTTTTGACTCAACAGAACTTTTTTTTTTGCTCTTAAGGAAAAGCTTCAAGCCCATGTGTTGTGTCAAAGATGTGATGAGAAATTAAACTATGTGTCTGATGTGTAGAATAGCAGCCTCCCTCCACATGTCCTCTGAATTTTCACTGGAGGCAGAAACATGTCTCAGTAGAGAGGTTCCAACCCAATGTTTGTGTGATGGCTTAGCTGTGTCACAGTGGGAGAAGTCAGAGCTGAAATACCAATTCCATAGGGCATGGAGTGGCTACAACACCCATGCGTTTCAAAGGGTACTGAGATCAGTCAGGATTTTCCAGACCAGGAACTCTAGGATAACAAAAGCAGTGACCTTCCAACTAATCCCCAGTATTATTTAGTGTTCACATCTACAGTACATACTGCACAAAGTTGACTCTTACGTTGTATGAAAATCATGATTCTGTTAATACTCTCACTTTTGACTGCACAGAGCTTTCTGAAGTCTGTGCCAGAGATAATTAAAGAATGGTTTCTGAGGCTTTGGAAATATCTATGGGAAATAAGATCCTCAGTTTTTCTTTACTGCCATAATGTATTAGAAGTGACACTACTAAAACTGCGTTCATCTTTCTGGTCCAGTAGACCAATTGAGATATTCATATTTTGCAAACCCTGATTGCCCAATTGTTGGCATCACTTCTCCAATTAAAGTTGCTTTGCAGAAAGCCATATAATGTTATGTGAAGCCTTTTAGTATCCATGTTTCATGTGGAAAATGCCTGTAAAGATATGAGTGAGAGGGATAAACTATTTACTTAAGACATGCAAAAAGAAGCAATTTTTGCATGCTGCTGTATGTAACCAAGTTGAAGAGAGAATTGAAATTGCTGAAAAAGAAATCAGCAGTAAAAAATAAAATCACTGACTTGCAGTGGGCTTGATTTGAATTTGATTAATGGTTTTTACTTACATGTCTAAAATTGGTCTTCTTCAACAATTGTTAATTTATATTTTGCTGCTTAAGACCCGATCCTTTGATTAGCTGCAGTTTTGTTGGCATTTTTTAATTTTTAAAAAAAGGAAGAGTTTGCTGGTTCACTAAGATGCTTAAGCATTTGAAACAGACCCAAGCTCAGATTTTGCATGTTCCATTTTAGCTATCACTATTTGGAGTAGGAAAAAAAAAGGCCACTGGCACACTGTATCTTCATGTGCAATATGCAAGGCTAGTTATACATTTGTCTGATCTATACCAATCTCTCATAATGGAATTAGGTTTTTTAGAAGTGCACTCAATTGTCTCCATTAATTATTGTATTTTGAAGCTTTTAAAAGCCTAATTAGGTTTTAAAACCTTTAAGGTTTCAAAACCCTTAATATCTTCATTTAGGTGTCCTTTGGTTGCTGGATTACTTTTCTTCCCATTTCCTCTTAATTTTTCTTCAGTTCTAACATATTTCCATGTCTCACAATAACATACTTCCTTTATAGTGGAGTTTATTTTAAATAGTCTTATGGCATAGGAAGAGGAAGATGACTGTGAAAGATAAATGTGCTTAGATCATATTCCCACTATCTTACGTAGTTCAGGGTGGAGATTCCTGTAACAGGTTAGGCAACCACATTAGGTTTTTTTTGTCAGTGGTAAACTGTAGCTCAGACCTCTATTGAAGCCACAAAAGTGTCAAATGTGAGTTTTTGCTTGTGAAAATTTATTTTACAAGCCTGAAGCTGGTACTGCATTGTTCAGATGCACATCCTGATGACTGTGCATTGGAAACAAAATTGTTAATATTATTTCTTAGCTTCTTTTCTCAAGGCCAGCACTCCCACCTATAATAGACTTTACATTTTGCAGTGAGAATTTTCTCTATCTGGAGAGTAGTCTGAAGGGAAGGACATGACTTTTTTCAGTGTGTAGGAACAAAAAATAGCAGGACTGTGTATATGAGCTGCAGTGAGGTCATGAGGCACTTATGATAAACTGGAGATGAGCCAATTGCAATAAATTGCTGAAATTTTTCTATATGTAACTCTGTAGAGGCACCACTGAAATATTATCTTCCTGTAAGAAATGCCTTTGTTATGATTTCACATCTTAAAGCAGCAGACTATGTCCCTGTAATTGCATTAGTGTCATTTTTTTCAGAAAGTTATTTGAAGTGCAGTTCATTTGCAGCAAAACAAATTGATATGCCCTTTGGCATGTTAGATTATTGTAGGTTGGAAGACACTGGTGGAGGAAAATAAAGGGAAGAGCTTGGTATCCATTAACTTTTGCATGCTGTTGTATTAATCTTAATGCACAGTGTAAGACAATTGAACCCATTTATCTAAATGTGCATAGCTGGGCAGAAGTATCAGATAGGGACTAAGCTCTGTGCTTTCACCAGATTTGCTAGGTAGAGGTAGACTGTATGAGGTCTGATTATATTGCTTCATTTTCACAAAAGCATCCGATACCTTTCTTTATAGCATGTGAGTCATCCTCCTTCAACTTGGCTCCTGCGACCAGCAGCCACAAAAGCACAAAAGTTTGTCATGCAGCTGTACACAACATGAAGGAGAGTGGAAGAAACAGGATAGAAACCATTCCATGCAACTGGAAAAAATCTTCTCTGATAATGTTAGGAGTTAGCTATAACAGCTGTAAAATACCTACTACAGCATACTGCTTTTCCACAAATTTTCTGTGTGAGTTCTGTGGCTTCCTAAAGGACCACCATAGAAGGATACCTTTGGACAACTTATTTTTTGGCTTGATTGTTCGTTATGTCTGTTGGTGTTGGCTGCTTATTATATGCTGCTTTTAAAATGTTAATGGAAAGAAACATCATTTTAAGCCTATTTCTGTGATTTCTGGAAAACTTGATAGCTAATTTGGAACATTTTTATTGTAGTAGTAACAGAGGTGTATAATAACTAAACTGAACTAAAACTTCTGAGCTAAAGCATCCCAAATGTATTGCTGTTTGAAATACTGAACCAGGCTTGATAAAAGGTTTGTGTTTGTTTTTCATAAACTTGAACCAAAAGAGTTGATTTCTGTTCCGAAAGTAGTTGCAGGCACATGGTGTTCAAGTTGGCCTCTTGCAGGATTTGCCACTTTTCCCTTTGCACCTTTCTGGCAGTGTGTTGAAAGTGTGATAATGTGTTTGCTGCACATCCTGGAAGTGAGAGCCCAGAAATTATGGAACACAGAGACAGCCGACACATGTAGAGTCCATGGGGAAAAAGACATTTACCCCATCATTAAGTAAGCACTAAAGATTTAAAAATAACTTTCTATTTTCTCCCTTGACACAAACACAAAAGGATAATTAATTTATGACTACAGTTAGAATAAATGCATGCAACCATTTTTTTTTTCCCAAGCAGATTGCATGAAAGGCCCTGCACAAAGGCTGTATAAATCATTCATACTGGAGTACTGGAAGACTTAATACAGCAGGAAGAATATAGTATACTAGGTTGCAAAGAAAATCAATTTTGCAAGATATTAAGCCTGTCTGGGTGAATAGTTGTGTCTATTATGGATCAAATTCACCTTTCATGTAAGCACACAAATATTACTCCATTCAAGAGAGATCGAAACTGAATTTGACTCACTATGTTTAGATCCAGATGCCAATCATTTATACACTTAATCACAAAAGAAAATCTGTGATTGAAGGCTTAGGATAACTTTCCAGTTTTTGATTGATATTAATTGCATAGCTGTTTTTGTTTATAAAACTAGAGTGAGTAGTAACCAATTTCTGTAATTAATGTTTTCTAATTGTTAACAAATTATCTAAGGTTTTTAAACTTTTCATGTTGTGCTTAGATTCAAATCATTATATGGAACATTTTTAACATGCAGTGAAATGGATAACTAGTATCACAGAACAAATAGCTGTAAAATGTGCTGAAGCTGTATTCTGAAGCTGTCCTGTTTAATTGCTAAGTATGAACTTAATGTTTTTAAAAAGCTGAAATATGTCAGATATGAAGCAATGGTCGAATCTTGCCTGCCTTGTGCAGTGAAAACCATGACAGTTAATGTTCTAGCAATACACAGTTGGATCACCTATGGTTAAATCTGAATGCATACATGAATATGTAAAACCCTCCAAATTCCATTATGCTCACTCGCACTCTATGTGTTGCCATTTGGTAATACTCTGGCAATGATTTGCTACTAGGAAAGTCCTTCTCAGGCTTTAAAGTAAACACTTGTGGGTGGGAATGGGTAAGTGATAGATTTTGCTATGTTTGGAGATGCTGCATGTCTTGAAGAATTTGTACTAAATATAGTCACCTCACCACCTTCCATGCCACTTGTACCTGAACTGTTGCATCTTACAGTCCTTCAAAATGTCAGGACCATAGGTATTTACTTGAAATAGTATTTTTTGAGCAGTGGGTTATAGTCACTGGAGACTTCTGTGAAGGTCATGTTGGTTTAGGTCTTTAAAAACCTTTAAAAATATAATTTTTATGTTGATTAGTTGTTAACAGCAGTGAAGCTCCTTCAAATAAAATAATAAAAATCTACACAATTGGCTGCAAATGTCTGAGATAGATATGGAATGGATAGCTACCTTTAATTTCTGACAGCAACTCAACTCTGTAGCTTAGGGTTGTGCAGAGGGTAATCACAGCCTTGATCTTCCTCCTCCCTGTTCCATGAACACCCCATATAAAATTTAATCACAGATTCTCAGCCTGTTGAAGTTAACAATAAGATGGGCTTCCTGATGACACAAAACTTAACAGCAAGAGCCCCTACAGAGGCATGGAAAATGTACCTTCTGACAAAATATTTCAGTGTGAAACAATATACTTTGTATTGTCAAGTCCTGCTTATCCAAATTTTATAACTTACATCAGATTCAAGTTCTTTGTTTTGGACAATATTTAGTGGGGGGGACTATAGGAAGTGGAGGGATATTATCTCTTTACTTTTTCACAGCAAATATTGGGGTTTTTTTTCTAACAGAATAAACCTATAGGTATCCAAACACTAATAAAATCCCATTCAGTAATAACAAAGCTAAATACATACAAGTAGGGACATTCTTTTTCAAATCTGTGATATTTGCTCTTTTTCATGGTTTACTTTTTGCATTCTTTTAACTAAGGATAATCATCTATGCTTAATTTTAAGACTCAGGCATCTGAGGCTTACACTGAACATTGGTAGATGAAATCTGTTACAGAAAGAAGGGTTAAGTTACATATGCCATTTAAAAATCTTCAAGTTACTGAATTTAAGTACAATGTTACTACAGATAGAAATTATAAAGTTAAATTGATAGCAGAGTAGACTTATAATTATGGAGAGAGGACATGTACATTTAATAATTTCTTGCCTATGAAAATGTTCAGATTAGACAAAAATCCATCACTCTGCTGGAGAAATTGTTTTTTCTCCATTGATGCCATAAAAGAGAAGTTGAATTTATGGGTAGTAGTAAGCAAAAAATCTGCAAAAGCTTGCTTGAAATTATACCATGGGAGACAATTTGCTTTTCAAATATTCATAGATAATCTTATTTTTCTGTGATAGTGACAGAAGGAAAATGTTTAAGAAAAACATAAATGAAATTTCCAAATTACTACTTAAAATCTACTCTGACTCAGTTTGGAAAGCTCATAACAGTGGCAAAGGGTTGCCAGTATTAGGCAGCATTTTGGATGCAGCTGAGAAAGAACTTTAGGAAAGGTATTTAGGAAAGAGAATCACTTCTAAATGCAGTTCTTAAAGTAGAGGGTGGAAGTAGATTTTATCATTGTGGTGCTCACTGTGTTCTGCAGAGTAGAATAATTCCCCTGAAAAAGCAGCTGTGGAGTGCATGGGAAGTGGTAACCCAGTATTTGGGTCATTTTTTAAAGAAAGTGCAGAAATATATGCTTTGCTTTCTGTCACTGGGCTCCATTCCATCATGGCAGAAAGGTGTTTTGGGCAATGTTTTCTTCTTTTTTTGGCCAAACGATTTTTACCCTGGAAGATCCCTCTGGCACATGTACTGATGTGTCCATTTTTCAGGTATTGAAAATTTATTATAAGCAGAACCTGTTCTCTACTAACAGAACTAACCCCTTCCCAAGTTCTTGTTACAGGGAAAATCTACTTGGTGGTCTCCAAAAATGCTTAGTTTGGTGTTTTCAGCTCTGTTAGCTAAAATGTTAATATTACAATATGAGCTTTGTGGTAAAAATGTCAAGAGAACATTAAAAATCTAAACTGAGAACAAATTGTTTTCATTGCAAATGTACAATAAAAAATAGAGAGTCTGTTGCATATACATCTTTGTAAATTATTCTCTTTTCTTCATTTTTCTATATTTTTCCCATAGTATTTGAGGTCTAAGACATTTATGAAGAAGCTGTAGGGGAAATAGAGTAATAACAGTCTGAATAAAATATTCAGAAACTTAAGACATATTGTGTTAGTTTTCAATTCCTGTGACATCCTTTCATTTTTTATTCTGTGTTATTAACTCTTGTGAGTTTTTTCACTATAGAAAATAATTTTCACATGTTTGAGCTAGCTAGCTGTCTGCATATGAATGCAATATAGCAAGCCAGGTGACCTAGATACTGTTAGCATTGCCTTATAGAATAAGGCAATAGTCTTATTCTTCATTAGGTTGTGAAAAAGAGACATTTAAAGCAAAGGCCAGCACAGTTCTGAAGTTGTAGCTTACAGGTTTTAGGCATATCCTTTAGCCATGGAGTTTTTAGATGTATCTTAACGTTTTATTTTGTAAGATATAGACAAAAGAAATATATTACAGAATACAACAGTCTGTGCTGAAAAGAAAGCCTAAACCAAAGAATACTGTGAAGTTCTTTTCAGTATCACAGTTGTCATTTTACATACTCTTTATTTGGACAAAAAAATTGTCCAGCAGCATTCAGACTTTAAAAGCTGCATTATAGTGCAAATAGACACATAAAATTCCTGTGTTGATTAAGTGATTTCATGAGAAAATAACACAGAGATGGGCATTTTTCACGAGCAAACCTTGTGCTTCTGAGGCTTGCAGTGTGATTTTCATAAATTCAGGCTTCTGATTTTTCTTAACTTCAGCATTTTGCAGGCATGGACAACCATAAAATACTGACACTTGGGAGAATCCATGGGGAACTTTCATGGGGAACCATTTAGATTGCTTCCTTCTGGTGAAGGACCTGGCTTCCAGAGGTTGGTCTTGAATGTCTGCTTCCAAACATACTGCACCTAGAGCCATGATGCTGAATTACTCGTGTCTGAGTTTAATCTTGCACATTTCCTTTGCTGTGAAATCTTTGAAAATTATAACATGCAGTTCAGTAATTAAAGAATGGGAGGCTTGCAAGATGTTGCATAGTGCAGGTGCTTGCTCCAGATAAATGACGTGCCCCCTAGTAACATTCAAGTGTGAGCACAGAGAACAGGAGATCTGTATCAGATCTGTATCAGAATTGTGGTTGTAATGAGAAGTTTACAATTCATGGAGGTGGAAATCGGTCGCCTTCACCAGCATCATCTGCTCAACCAGCTCCCAAAGCCTCCAAGAGCTGGAGAAGCAGAGAAAACTCAACCCAGTTATGCTCCTCTTCAGATCTCCTCCCTGTACTGCCACTGTTGATTTGGGGCTGCTGCTCTCAAGTGCCTGCTCCAATGCAAAGGTCAGTGCTCTTGGAGCTGCAACCTTCCCAAACTGTCAAGGACTTCCTGTGTTTTCTCTGTGTATAGTTATGGGCTGCCAAGCGCACTTTAATTCCTCAGAGATTAAGGGTTTGTATTATTACTTTTTCCTTTGAAAAGGTGTAAAATTGCTGCAGAAAAATAAAAGAGGAAAGGAGATTAACAATCTCAGTTGTGTTACAGTGCAGTCCTTTGGACTGCTAAGAAATCGGGCTTTCCTCCACATCAGTAGCTGCTCTGGCTTGACCTGGCACTTCTGTCTGCAGACTTTTCAAGCAGATGTGACTGATTTGAGCCTCATTCCTGCTGTGAATCTGTAAATTCCTCAGGCTGGGTAAGATGAACTTGTTTTCATTTGTCGTATCTCCTGTTGCAGACCCTCTTCTGGAGATGCAGTAGCAGACAGATTAGTGCTGTTAGTGTCATTACACTTTAATCCATGACTGTTGCCTGGCAAGGCCTGAGAGAGTGACATTAGAATGCCACTCTAAATGGAATAAATGAAGTCTGAAATATAATGTATTTCCAGCATTTACATAAAAGTAGAGTTCAGAGCCAAATTTGTCTCTGCATTTCAGTGAGACAATACCACTGATTACCATAGCTTTGCCTGTCAGAAGCAATAGTAAAGTTTGGTCAAATGCAATCCTCCTCTAATGTTTTTCAGAAGATTAAACTAAAATTCAGGTCCTCCTGCATTTCCCTGTGAAATCCACTTAAGTCATATACTATATCATAAATGCTACTACAGTTTTTCTTTCTTCTCTTGTATCTGTCTAAAAATAGTATAATATCAATAATTTCTACTGCAATCTTTTTGATACTGTTTCCAAGGTTACTTGGTGTGAAGTGTCTCATTTATGAAATTAGAAACTGTTCTTTGAGTATGAATTTCTAAACTTGGAAACCTAGTTTACTTATTTGTAGGTATTCTGAAGTAAACATAGCAGAGGTTTGAAACAGCAATAGTAGCTAATTAAGCATATTTATTAATTTTTTCTTTGAAGCTGGTACTGAGCATCTTTCACACTTAGCACACCTGGGAGTGCTGCAGCCAGGGTGGTGTTTAAGGCTGTACCTGTGGGACAGAGCCACCACAGCAGCCTCTTACCTCCCTGCACATCTGCCCAGGGCTCTGTGCTGGACAGCAACCAGAGGTATCCCTGTAAAACTTGGAAGAGAGCCTTTCCTCACTGCCCCTTGGAGCAGGAATTCTTCTGCTTGGCTGTTTTGGAGCTGTTTTATTATCACAACTCTCAGAAGTGGAGGTATTTTTCCAGGTGTTTTTGATACAGTTGCTTTTGCTGAGTTATTTTCTTTTATTTTGTCCTCTTTTCCAAATATTACTAAGAATTAGTTTGTTTCTTTAAGCAAGAATTTCTAGTGTAGACAGTGCAGTAAAATTAATGTGACCTATTACATATAATTGTATTTTAAGTTATCATTCCTTGATCAACAGGTAAAATTAGTGAAGCAGACATCTTCATTTAGAAGCTAAAAATTTTTTAAATAATCTTTTAATAAATTGGTCTGGGGTGACCCACTAATATACATTAACGAGTTAACGACATTCTAAAAATTTTTATAATCCCTCAATATTGTTGCTCAACTGAAAATAATATTGTCACTTAAAAAGCTATTCACAGGAAAACCTGGGGAAATAATCAAAATAAATGTTCCATAATAGGGGTTTTTTCTGCTTTTTTTTTTTTTTTCTCTTTGTATCAGAAAGAGGAAACAGTGACAGATTTTAGTCATGCATTTAATAAGGTATTCTTGATGGTGGTCTTAATTTATTCCTTTTTAAAATTAAACCAATCTAAGAGAGGGGTTTTAGGATCAACATAGATTGTAAATTTGCTGAACCAGAGGTACCTCTGTGAATTAGAAAACTGGCAGCTTGAAATACGTAAGGTAAAAGCCCTATAATAATGTCACCCTTAGCAGACCAATGGAAAAGGTATTTATTTCTCTCAACGTTATTTTCTTGCGTTAGAGAGCAAAAATTAAAGCAAGTAATCCACTGCACTGAACAACATTAGCAGAACTCAGAGGCTTCAATTAACCACTGTTTATTAAAGGTACTAATCTCTATTAAATGAAATCCTTCAAGGGTTCACTTTGAAACACATAAGTAGTAATCAGAAAGTCCTGATACAGGGGCCTGCTGGGGCAGATAGATGGAATGTGCTGTGTATTCAAATCCTAGGAGATTTAAACAACAAAAAAGAAAAAAAAAGGAGAAATTCCTTAAGTCTTTTTAAAGTAAAAAGGATTTGGGTTGTTTTCTTCTTGGTCACTTGATTTTAATATTCAGCATAGTAAAAACAAAGTATTGCATTAAAGTCTGTATTTCGCAGTCAAGTCAAAACAAGAAAGTAATTGAAAATTGTTTATATGCCCTGCTTGTGAATGACCCCCATCATACAACTTTGCAAATAATAAGACCTGCATTTAAATAATAAGACCTGCATTTTTCTCCTTATCTGTACTATGAGAATTCATTAAAATAAGAAACTCTAATTAATCACAAATTACATGTTTAATTCCTTCCAGAATCCTCTAGAGCATTGCAAGCTGCATTCAACACAGAGCACTGGAGAGCAGCAGGGATTTTTATCCTCAGTCACATGTATTTGGGTGTGTAGTATTGAATAACTTTGCAGAGTTTATTACTGTAAGCACTGCATTGTCTTTCAACAGACAATATGTGATTGGTATTAATTTAAAGAAAGGCCTATACCACTTTGCTTTCCGAAGTTTTTCCATCTCAAGGAATAAGGTTCTTCAGACATGCTTGTGTTTGGATTTCTGCAAATCTCAGAGCAAGTCTCACAGAATGGAAAAATAGAAAACAAACCCCTCACAAAACAAACAAAAACAAACAAACAAGCAAACAAACAACCCCAAAACCAAACACCTCCGTGAGATAACTCCCCAGATACCCCCAAATTGCTTAATATAAGATTTCATAACAGTCACTTTGTGTCTAGGAATTTAAATTCCAACTCTGTTACAAGTGGATGAGCATAATGGCAATTTGGCAGTCTTGTCTAACCCTTCAGCAGTCCCTACCAACTTTCATGGGATGGCAGGGTGGAAGTTGTGCTGCCAATTAACATGTTGTGTTAACATTTTACCCCACATGATCTAAGCCATCTTAGATCACCTAAGGTCTCTCTCTTGTATACCTTTCCAAGTAGGAAGAGTCAGCTGTACTTACCTAGTCTGACCAGCTGACTCACAAGCCATACCAATACCTATTGTCTTAGGCGCATAGCTTGCAGTGAGGTCAGGAAGGGTTTCAGGAAGTCATTTGGCTTTTCTGAGGGAAACAAAAGATGGACTGACCAGCCTGTAGAAAATACTTCAAAACTTCGCAAGAAGTCAAAAAGTTGTTCCACGAAACCTGTCTATTCACATGAAAATATTTTACTGGGTTTTGGAGAAAAAAGACAGAAGATAAGATCTACCAAAAAGTAGACTCAGTTGTCTTCTTCCTGTCTTCATGTTCCAATGCCTTCACAGTGGCTTTCCAAACTTGTGGACACTGCTAGCGGCCTAGGAAAATTCCAGCCAGGATTTTTTTTCCACTAGCAGTGTCCACACAAGCTGTTTCCTCTGATGGTACAAAAGTAATCTTAATCCTCTGTAGGTTGTCTCATCAACTAATACACTTTACCTTGACTATTCATTTCACAATTTTATGGAGAAAGAGAAAATGGGGCTCAGCTCCATAGAGTGGGGATATTGAATGATGTATGCTTACAACTTTTTTGCCTTTGAATCTGAGTCCTTGTCCAAGGCTTCAACATGAGTATTCATGCTTGCTGTTTACTTCCACGTTGGTTTGGTGGGGATCCTCCACACTCACAATTGTGTTTTGTGCTTATGCATATGTAGATACAGTTGCAGGACTTACTGCATGTAAGGAATAGTACTTACCAAATAACAATGATTTTTTTTTTTTTTTGGTACCATTTCTGGCAGCTAGTTCACACAACTAGGACAAAGTTAAAACCTGTTAAAAAGCACAGGAAACTATGGTAGCAATGTGACAGCATGGGGCTTGTTTTCCTCATTGCTAGGCTCCAGTCCTTCAAATTTTCCAAAGTCATGAAACTGTGGGCTGCACAAAAGCAAGAATTTGCAGGATTTGAGATTTAATGAGGCCCACCCAGGTTCACTATAAAATTCTAATCCTAATATTAATTCAAGGATTAAAAATGAAACTGTAGGACTGTCTTAATAGTCTTGTTGAATCAAAGCCAGAAAGAGGCTGAGAGAAGGCCTTTCAGTCAACCTTTCAAACATCAAACAAAGTTCATTCTATAAATTAAAACAGAATGGAAAATCTACTGAAATATTTGATATTATTAATGTAGGTCGTAATTATGTGTTAATGCACAGTATGGTTAATATTATTAAATTTATATATAGATCACCTTCAAAGTAAATTCTCACACATGAATTTAAAACTAAAATCCTCCTTCAGATTTTATATCATGTATTTTCCCTATGGAATTCTGCAGATTTAACCAAGTTTCAAACTTACTGAAACAGAAATACTAGATGATTCTTTTTGCAACATTGCTTTTAAGGTGAGACCTTCTGTTCAGATCAAACAAGAAACATGAAAAAGTGCCTATATAATTTATATTTCCAGTGACTTTTTTCTTTTCTTCATCTGTGATTTAATATGAATTTATGTCTCAAGGCTATTCTTTTCCTTATAATTTGACTCTGGAGAAAAGTCATGAAACTTTACAAATTCTTATTTGGTGACTGTCACTTTATTATTAAAGAATACTATGTGTTTACTTTTGCTTAAGCTACATGGTTAGGAATAAACATCCTAAGAAAACAGAAGTAGTGGATTTATGTGTGCAGAAAGAAGAAAATATTATAAGACTAAAGCATCCTAGAAAATTGGTTGTGGTTTTTCATCATACTTGAGTCATAGAGCTTGCGGAATAACCTGCATTGAATGTAGCTCATAAGATTTTACTTCCTTTGCCTATTAAGGAAGTGCATGCTGAGGAGCAACCTGTGAAATTACACAGGGAAAACCACAAATAATTATTGCACACATGGTGCCATATGGCAAAAAATACCTTGCATCTTGCACTTATGTAAAATTGGGCTCAAAATGTGATGGATGTAAGTACTTTTGAATTCTATCTCTTGGAAATCTCGCTGTTTTCAGAATGTTATAGGTCTCTTGGATCAGTCAGCTTTCATCTGAGAGTGAGAAGAGCTAACAGCAGTAGTCACAACAGTCTTTGTTTTTCATTTGAAGTTGAATCAGACTGATGATGAAGAGAAGGAAAAAGCAAGGTGGCATTGCCAAGGGGAGTAAAGGACTAGTGGTCAGCAGTAGGGCATCAGCCTGGATGAAAAATATTGTGGTATAGTAGACAAAGGCCTGCAAGTTCTCTTGTGTAGTTGTGATCCTAACTGAGAAATACTAGAAAGAAAAGGAAAATTCCTTGACATTAAATAAAAAGTAATTCTTTGTCTCTTGACCCTGACAGGTATGACTTAGGGGTTCAATATGATCAATAAATATAAATATGCCACTAGTTTTCACATGAGTCATTTTTAGATGGATGCAGCAATGTAGCTTACAAAATAATAACTAATGTAAATAATTAAAAAAAAAAAACTACTGACTTACATAATGCTATAAACATTTGGTCAGAGGTATAGAATCTTTCTAGTTCTACAATGGACTAAGTGTTTCAGATTTGCTGAACTGTGGTTTGCATCATCACACAATTGCACACACTTCCCTCACAACAGTATTAAAATGTTTGAAGCATAAGCAAAATGCATGGAAACAGTTTCTCATTCTGTTCAAAACAGCTGAACCAGGCTTTATCTGACAGTATTTCAAGCTCATCATTCATTCCCATTCTTCAGAAATGCTCATATTCTCTAGGTGTTTTGAACTTCATTGTTCACAGCGATGTAAGTTTACTGTAGACAATACAATGAAACCATCTTTTTGTGAGGAAAAGGTATCTTTATGTTATTATTATATTTCTGATCAGTTCAGGAACTTAATCATTAGATAATATTTTAGATGTGTTTTTCTTATTGATTTATTCCAGGACTAAAACATTGCATTTGGTAGACAATTGAAACTTGAATTATATTTTTCAGGAAAATCAAATATTAACAGTCTCTGGGACTTAGCAGGGGAAAAAATGCTAACTATACAGTTAAGCCTAGATTATAATAATCTGAAATACTACAATGCCAAAATCACTGGGAAATAAATTACTATAATGTCAAACTTCATGGGAGTTTTTCTAAAAAAATGCAACTTACTGCAGGGAAGAAGTTTCCTTTCTCAAAAACACGTTTATGAGAGATTTTCTGTCTGCTTGCTAATGCAATTGGCAACAAGATATTTTTAATGAATAGGTTTGCTTGTTTGTTTCTGCCTTACCCCTGCCCAAAAATCAAAGGTCATTAAGGTTGCATGGCAGCAGTTTAATCAAGCAGCTCTGGACATTCTCTGATACTTTCCTTCACATTGTGTCAGGCAAGGCAGAGAAGGAAGGTCTGCAGTGGAAGCAGCTGTGTGGAAGGATCCGTACCTTCCAGAATGAGGTTTGGGGGAAGGAGCTGCTGTATTCCTGGCTGCGGGAGCTATTGCAGAGGCTGGAGGGCTGGTCCCTATTCCCCTGTTCAATGATGCTTCTGCCTTCTTTCTGAGGCGCACCTGCTCTTTTTGTTCTGACCATATGTGAGCAGGACCGACAACAAAACTGAAAATAAAGCATTTATTTCTCATTATATTTCTGAATGCTTTTCCATTCACACTTTGTGCTAATGTCAGAGTAATAGCTGTGATTTAGAGGTAAATTCTCAAACCTAAAAAATTGTCTATTTTTCCTCCATTCAACATCCTGTTTGGTAAAAAACAGCTGTTTGAGTCAAAATACCCATTTAAATAATATTCTAAAAACATTTTCCTTAAATCAGACAGTATCAAGACCTGCTAAGATTTTACTTAGTTTTGTTTCAAGTGTTAAATCACTGGTAGCTTTTTTAAACTTTTCCCTGTAATATTTAAGAGTTAGCTAAAGTACTACATTTCTTTTCAGTTCAAAAACACAGAAATCAAAGGTCACAATGGATCATATAATCAAAAACGACATCTGGAGCAAATTTTGAGTCTGTTCTTTACAGTGCAATTTAAATGGTAAATGAGGGAGAAATATTGTAACTTAATTCAGAATATGTCCACCATCTCTTGAAAAGAACATATATCAACAAGCTAGCATTAGAAGTTCTCTTGTCAATGTCACCATTTGGATATCAAAATCTAAATGAATACATGGGGCTCAGCACATGGCTAAAACATATCTCTCTTATTTGATGTTCCCTAGGGCAGAATTCAGCAAAATCTGGATCTGGTGCTCAAATTATTGGGAAAAGAAAAATAAGAAACAGAGGTTATAGGACAGAAAATTAAATAGCTGCATCTATGCAGGATTTGTGCAATTCAGTACTCCTGTTTGGCATTATAAAGATGGCAAGAATGATCCAGGAGGCTTCACAGTTTGCACACACTGATGAATCTGACACAAAGATAGTTACAAGAATAGCTTAGGGATGTGGCTGAAGTTTTACCACAGTTTGGGGAAATCTGGCATGATGTGCCTGGGAAGGCTGGAGGTGGTGAATCCATGACCTCAGCCAAAGCCTTGTGACAAAGAATGCCTGTGGGACTGCATTATTCAGGGGGCTCAAGAGGGACTTGGGACTGATTACAGGCATGTTAGATAAGAGGAAATGTGAACACGAAATAGGTCCAGTTGAATTTTTAGGCTTGGGGAGCACCTGGAACCCTCATTTGTTCAGGTCCTTTCATGCAGCTGCGTAGAATTTATTTTTAATTCCTTCATCATCTCAGCACCCACACAGTGGCTAACAAAACCACCTCAATCTAATGAAGGAGCAGACAATGTTATAGCTGTCATACATTTATGGAGTAGAATGACAGGTTAAGAAATCCAATAGTTCAGACCAGAATTAGATTCAGTACCTAACTCCTACGTGTGCATTTTAACCTCACGATTTTTCTTAGACAGCATGAGACCTTCTTTAACATGGAAGGTATTTTCTTTCCTTAGTTTGAAAAGTTAGAAATAACGTACTCCTTTAGAATCCAGAATTTTGAGCATTTTGCTTTCCAGTCATGTATTTGCAGCTACAGATTTGTATGATATAATTTTTATTACGATTTTTAAGCTGTATTTGACATAAATTAGAACTTCATATAGATTTATTACTTCTCTGTAATGAAGATTTGATTAAAACAGCTTGATTTTTATAGCAGTTCTTTATCATTAATATTGTAAGTTCTTTACTACCCTTAAGGGAAGTATAAGGGGTTTAGCTAGATACTTCTGGGAAGTATACCACAGTTTTCAGTTGTGATGGTTAAGAAAACAAAATCTGTCTTTTATGGGAATTATTAGGCAAGAAATAGATACCAAACTACCGAATGTCCACTTGCCTCAACACCAGTCTGTAGAGAGTCCACCATTGGTGCACAGTTCTGATTTCTCCCAGAAGAAAGAATCAAGTTGAAAAAGGTGTGGAGAGGGGCAGCAAGGATGATAAAAGGTAATACATGGTTTCTGTGTGAGGAGATACTTGATAAATGATTAATCTGTGGCAGGGGTTGGGGTGGGGAAAGGTGCTTCAGAATTTTGAAAACCATGTCTGGTATGAAGAGGATGGATGGGAATTCAGTATTCACTGCCTCTCTCAGCAATGGGAAAGTATGAGGAATAACATTCAAAACAAGCAGCAGCAAGGAGAAAGATGTAAAGGTGCTGAAAGCTTGCAAGAAGTCACCAGGCAAGCTGGTAGGAGAAATCCCATGAAGACTTACAGACCATGTAGAAATCACAACTCTGCAGGAAGTCCATGAGTAGAAAATAATTGTTAGCTGAGGAACTCTTAGGGGAAAGCATTATACACATTTGATGTGTTTTCCTTTTTTTAAAACTCCGTTTTATAACACTAGTAGAGATCAAACAGAGGTCTACATAAACCCGTCTTCTGATCAAGTAGGGCTTTCTTATTAGAAATTGTTTATTTACTTATTTAAATAACTTTATACTCACAGTAATTTTGGTGAAATCATAAATATGTATCTGAAGAAACCTCATTAATGAAGTTGATAGGCTTCATTCTATCTCTGATATGGTAAAACCCATAAGAAGAAAACACTTTTTGGAAGTGTTCTTTACAATATATCCTTCATTTTAATGAGATTTTCTTTAAAATTTTCCCCTTGCACTTCTACAGATCTTAAGGAGGCCTTTAGGAACCTGGATGTCTACACCAATTTTGGATCTAATCATTCTCCCTAGTTCTTCTTAAAATATCTGTAAAGATTTCATTTAATTTTTCAATAGCATGAATAATAATGACGTATGCTTGTTTCATGTAATGTCTATATAAAGCATAAATGCACATTTCCACAGTAGCATTTGCACAGACATAACATTTTCCTTCCTGTGTCCTTGCAGTAAGAAAAATGTCAGATGTAATTGCTAAAATCATTAACCATTGAATGAAAAGCTGCTAACTATTTTTAAATTACTCTATTTCTTCTACAGTATAAAAATTACATTTGGTGAACAATACTAGGAGATAATTTCTGCAGCATTCTGTAACAATAGATGACTGTATTCTATACCCTCTTATTCTATACTGAATACAACTTGATTTTCAAGACACTTCAGCATTGTTTTCTTAACAACTCTGATGATAAAGTGTTTGAGAAGTCTCTTTAAAAAAATAACAAAATATACATAAGTACAGCTGGAGTGGGTATGGTCAGATTGCCAGCCTCTAAGATGCTACTAGGAATAATGTCTGTTAGAAAATGAAATCTTTTGAGACAGCCCAATGATTCCTGAGTTAATGTCCATCCAGGTAAATTCCTAATGCCTCAAGAATGACATAAAATTGTTATAGTGCTTACATTGCACAGTGTTGAAATGAGGCTTAGAAATTTGTCCCGAGCACACCTTGTAATAAGGTTTAACTGAAGCATTGCCTTCCTTTGTACTATTATAACTATAGACAGTTACAGATACAGGGTTGTTACTCAGAGACAGTGGAATTTGTAAATATTCCCAATGGGTTAAAGAATACTAATCACATCCGTTTGCAATAGCACTGATGCCACTCCATCACCATATGCTCCTCTAAATCCTCTCTGTAATTTGCTTCAGTAATACTCTGTTGCCTGTCCAGCTGCTCTGTCCCCCTGCAAAGAAGAGAAAGGCTTTAAACACCTCTCTTTCCACAATGAAACTTTTAAATACTCACCCTCACCTCCCATGAGAAATCATTACTGAGTTCATTGCTAACTGCTGTTTTAATACTTTGTTTCATAAACAGTGAGCTGGGTGGAAGATTTAAAGAATATGTGTGTTTTTTATCATCAAATGGGCAGCATCCACCTCTGAAAGCACTATTTTGCAGTTGAAAAAACAGCTGTCTCTGTGTACTAGCTCTTCCTTTGTTACTCCTCAGAAAGCAGAGCTATGTGTGGTGCTGGTAGTTTCACTGCTACAGAGTCCTGAGTTAATGGAACTTTAAATGAGCAAAGACAGTTGTAATTCCCTGTAGCATGAGTTGTATATGACAACTCTACAATAAAACATCCTACCTATAAAACATCCTAAAAAAAACCAGCCGCTGGGTGACATATGGGATTTTTTATAACCATTTTCTTTTGTTGATTTCGTAAGACAAAAGATGCAGTTTTTGCCACATGTTACTCTGCTAGATGAAACCTGAGTCCAGGATCAATCTCCATAATTTGGTCAGGTTCAAATACTGAAGTTTCACTTCAAATCAGTAAAGATTTTTAACCAGTTATCTTAGTCATAAGATCTTTCTTTTCTTCATCTCACTCTTTGTCTACCCTCTCAACCAAAACAACTTCCCTAGTGTTAAAATGCAAGGTGTCTTTACCTGCTGACTCCCCATCATATTCTTAACCTCAGTAAACTGTTTATTAGCTGCTTTCCTGACTGCAACTTCATCTTTGTCACTCTCCATAGACCCTCTTTGGTCTGATCCTCTTTAAGAGATCTGACAAGCACAGAATCTCTGGTTAAGAAACCTCAAAGGGTTTGCTGGAAAATGTGTGTGTGTGTGTATATTCACTCGTAAAGAGTATGTGTGTAGATTCTTAATAAATGCATTAACACTTACAAAATACATGTATGTATTTTTCAAAAAAACTTAGGGAACCAAGAGCCAAAGGCAATCTCATGGATTAGCCAGCCTAGCAGAAGCTTCTCCCTGTGTGATGGTGCAAGAAGTTTGAAAGTTGATGCATATTCTCAGCCTTGCCCATTCTGGGCCGATCAAAGCTAATGTATGTGCAGAACAGTTTAGTGCTTGTGTATTCATCAGTAACAAGAGTGGACAGAATATATTTTAACATGTCAGATGCACCCTTAATGATGAGGAAAGGAAGGGATGCAGTCATATGTAGGAGCAGAGAGGAGCTAATGCAAACATGGTGTCAAAATACTTTATGTGTTGAAAACTCTTGAAGTAAGTAAATTAATTTATGTTATTGCTAGGTACTAAGATAAAAATCAAGGTGTGGTTCATATGAAAAGGTTGTTCATCAATGTTAATATCAAGAGGGCACAGTAAAGAAGTAGTCCCCAAATTTGTAAATATTCAAGTTTTGGTTAAAGTGTCAGCTTTTAATTATGATGAAAACAGGGCAGCTGCTCATCTCTGAAAGACAAAGGTTTGTGTTTATGAAAAGTTATTTGCACTACAGGACAGAAGCTGGGGTGGGAAACAGTGACAAAACTCCAGTTTCTTTGGAAAAATACCATTGTTGACTATTTGAAATATATTTCAGTTGTGTATAGATTTCTCACAGTTGCCCTGTAAACACACTGCTTTCATTCTTTGGAGTTTAACAGTTTCTCCTGTGTTCTCAAGCTCTTTCCAGCTCAGTACAGTGTTTCTTTTGATGGATTGGTTTCCCTGAGTCAAACTTAAGAACTCAGAGCATCTTATCACACTTAGACCAGCTCATTTTCTCAGGGGCAAAGAAGAGAGGAGACAAAAAGCCCATCAAGGCTTGTGCCAGTTAAATCCAAGCTCTCAAGGGATTTGTTTTTCTTTTGGCGTCAGATTAGATGTTCATACCGAGCGGTGTTGTGGGGCCATGGGTGAGTGCCCACTGAACCCTTAACAAGGCTAATCCCAGAGCAGCACATTCCAAGCAGCTAATGGGTGCGAGGGCTGTGCTGGCTCTCCCGGTGCTGTGCTGGCTGCGGGGGCCGGGCACAAATCGGGTTATTGGCCATGACCAGCCCTGGCGGAACGTGGGCTGCAGGTTTTGCTCCAGGACAGCCTTCAACATCCAGTCTGATACTCAGGTAAAAAACCAAAAAAAAAAGAGAAAGAAAATGTTCTTGGTGGGATTTTGCAGCATGGTTAATAAAGAGAGAGACTTACACAGCGAGTTAAACCATGAATAAACTAAATTCAAGTATGGCGTGTACTTTATGAATTCACTGTTGACTTTAAATGGTCTCTTTAACCATTACTGAAGGGGTATTTATGAAACAAGTGAAAGAGAAGATAAGCTTCTTGCTCAGCTAGTCTTGGAAATACATTACTGTTGTCTTCTAAACTTTTTATTACTTTATTAATTTGCACTATAGTAAGAGCTTAGTTATGTTGATTTCCTAAAGTTATTCTGTTTTGAAGACTCTACCACAAATAGCATAATGTATTATCTCTCTGAACTTTATACTTCAATGCAAAATTTATCTGTTGCAGAAAGATAACTGGCATGGGGCAGTGCAACCAGGTGCTTTCTTTTAAGAAAGAATTATGAGATTAGTAAATCACGTATTTTGTCACCACAACTCTGCTGGGTGGGAGAGTGTACTGTTTGAGATCTAAAAGCTGGAAAGTATCTTTTCCTGATGTGAATAAAGGAGATTTTAAACCCGACGGTTATTTTTGCAATATTACCTTTGAAGAAGTGTGATGAAAATTCAAATATTGATTATTATTTTTGTTTTTAATTTAATTTTAATGTAGCTGTATTTCTTTTCCACTTGCAAAGACTGTGTGAGAAAGAGCAGGAAAACAAACTTTAAATGTCAGTATCTTGGGTTTTGAAAGCTTGCTTTTTTACCTAAAGAAAAAATTTCAGAGACGTAACTGTTGCAGCACCTTTTCATACTGGAACTGGAGATAAATTTAGCTAGTGGCCTCTTTTAGAAAGGACATATTAGTTCTGTGTAGCCAGAAAATTCACCAAAGTAACCTGTTTGCAGAAAAGTAGAAAAAAAATAATATATTTAATAGAGGATATTTAGAAGTTATAAATTAAAATAAATCTCAATCATAAATTATAAATTATAATTTAAATATAAATTATAGATTAAATCTCAAGGTAGTGTCTCTTAGGTAAAATAAAACATTTTTAGCTTTCAGATTTTCTATTTAACTATATCTTAGTTAAACAAACCAACCGGCTATAATACATTAGCCTTCTGCTTGCTGCCATGAGAAAAGCCAGTCAAATACAGTTTTATTTAATGGTTTTTATAGGCTTTTACTTTTTTTCTGACTGTAAGAGTGATGCTAGGTCTCTGCTATTCCTACAAAATATGAACTCTAGCTGATTTCTCAAATAAAAGTGTGAGGACACTGAAGATAGAATATTGCTAAATAGCACCAGTAACCACTAGATACAGCAAGGAATTATTTTCCCTGTAAAAAGAAAAAGTATAAATGCAATATACTGGGACTGGTAAGTAGTAGATGTAGCTAGAAATACTTCTTATGTTATTTAATCATTTGTGCTAGTGACATTCACAAACTCCAAGAAATTTAGTTCACAGTGATTTTCACTGATGCTTCTGAAGAAGCAGAGGGTTCTGGTTTAAAACATGGTAAATGAGATACAGATTGAGTTGACAAGATGGTAACATTAAATAGTGATGTAACATTACTTAGTAAAAGTAATTCGTAGATATTACTTATATATGCTTTCTTAGCAAAATCTAACATCAGTTAGTTAGGTAATGTTACATAGGCAATTTCAAAAGTTCTCCTTTCATAGAGGCAAAATGCTCATATTTCCTTTAAATTGTTTAAAGTTCATTTCACATTACTTAATTATCATATAATTTTGTCATAGCTTATAGTTCTGTTTATGCTGTGCAGTTAAGTGGGTAATTTAATTATTTAAATAGATTAAGTTAATCTGTTTTAAATTAATTATCAAAGGAAAGCTTCAACTCATCTCCTTATTAACTGAAATAATAGAATTCTATGTGTGTGAATATTTTAGAGAGCTTGCCAGAACTCATATTATATGGAGTGATGATTTCCACATAATTAAAAATATTCCAGAACTCTGAAATTCTCTCCTTTCTTGATTTTCTTCTTCTTCTCTTCTCTGTTTTTCTTTCCTACCTATCTCTCTCTTTAAAATTTATTTCTTTTGTATCTGACAATTAAGACTATGCTGCAGGAAATTTCCTGCTTTTCTGTAAACATGTGGTGGGAGATCTTGAGTGTTATGAACAACCATAGCTTCACTGAACTATTTTAGAGGCTACCTGCCAATCATCTGTCTCAATGTATTAAAATTTTTTGTGTCTTGTTTCAGAAACTAATCTTCTTTTTTTTTTTTAACTGCAGTTTCTGCCTCTGTGTTAAACAGCATTCTCAGTGCTCGTGTAAAAATGTTTGGGGTAATTGGTTGGTTTGGTTGCAGGGGTTTTTTTAATTAGAGCTGGCTTAATTGTATCCCTGACATGGAAGCAGAGGTGGTTTTAATGAATTAGTGTAAGGCTTTTTCTGCCATGCAGAAAGGTTTGGCGCTTGAGTTAATTCTTCTCCAGAGATTTCTTCCTCTGTTATGAGAATATATGTTACAGAGCAAGGTGATCTGGCTAGTGACTAAAAAAAGAGTATTTATTGTGTTGGGTGCTTAGCACTAGTAGGGACCCATAGTTCTAATGGAATGTTTGCCCTCAGCAAATTATGCATTGCTTATCTGAAGAGACAGTGAAACTTTCTCTTCTGTTTGAAGTTTTCCTGCAGTTGTACTATAAGCTGAATATAATAAGCAAACAGAGCTCAAGGCATTTCCTTTTTTCTTTTTTAGGCACAGAAATCATGGATAGAAAGAGCATTTTACAAGAGAGAATGTGTTCATATCATACCCAGCACCAAAGACCCCCATAGGTAATTGCATGTTACTTGTATGAACAATTAAAGTTGGTTTAAAAAGTCTCTCTCTATATATATGCATACAGCGGATCTGGATATAAATGTTTTGAAAACTTATTTGTCCAGAATGTCCATCTGGAATGATGGAGTCTTATGGGAACTATTTGTTTGCATTTCAAAATTTATTGCATAAGAAAAAAGATAAATTGGGGTGGGTCAGCATCTGTGTTTAATTTCCTTACCTTCTTAGCTCAATATTGGGTGCACTGAATATTTACCTAAATTGGACGGATGACACACAACACTGTCGAATGAAAATAGATGCTCTAAACCAGCAATTTAGAATTTGTGCTAATCCATGCAAAAGCTGATTACTTGTCCTAATGTTACTTGAAGAAAAGAGATGTTCTCTAATTTCGTTTTGTACACATTTAGAACAAAGCATGATTTTTTTTAAATACAGAGAGTCTAAAGTAAACAAGACACAGGGGGAAAAAATATGTGCTGCATTGCTTCCACACATAAAGGCTTTGGGAAGGGAATCACCAGAGCTAGGAAGGGGTTGGGCTCTTTCTGTAGTTTTTTCCCCTGTTCAGTTCGCACACGCACGTGACTCGTGTTTCTGTTTGTCCCATGCCGCAGGTGCTGCTGTGGGCGTCTGACAGGCCAGCACATCGGACAGCCTCCGAGCGCCTCCGCCGCCCAGAATGAGAAGAACGAAACCAGGCTTCCCCGCAATGACATCCAGTCGGAGAAGTGGTCCATCAGCAAGCACACGCAGCTCAGCCCCACGGACGCGTTTGGAACCATCGAGTTCCAAGGAGGAGGCCACTCCAATAAAGCCATGGTAACCACATTTTTCTCTTAGATAAATGATGCTGCTAGCTAAAAGTAAGCTTTCACAAAGGATGAGCAACATTCTTTCCTAACGCTATGCTAAAGTATTATTGAGTGTACAACTAGAATGTATGTTTTTATGTATCATGTGCCAAAGAGTTGGTGAACAAAATTAACTATGAATGCTGGAGTGCAGTGTAAAAGGAGCTGCCTTTATGAAGGCTGAAGACACATTAGTGTGCTGCTATCTTAATTTTATTCCAATGGCTACTCATGCCTCTTTTCTTGAGTAATTTTAGAATTCAACTATGATTTGCCATTGCTGACTGTGTCTGCAAAGCTGACAAATTTTCAACATACCAAATTCCTGTTAATATTCCACCAGACGTGTATAGGAAGGTAGACCAGTTAGACTTATGGTTCATATTTGAAATAAGAGGCATCTAATCTAGGGACTAGGAAATCCCTTGAGCAAGAAGCTTCTCCTTCCCTGTGGAGTCACACCAAGGTATATTGATCTGAAGGCTTTGCTCCACTAACTTACAGAAACATTTCCAGCACACACATTAACCCATGCATGTATTTCTCCTATGTAATATTACATGAAAAGAACAATCTCTCTTACTCGGTCTAAGCTGCAGAACCTGGGTCTTTGGGAATGTCAGAGTTGTATGTGCCTAGCACTTCGAGGCTAATACACTGCTTTGGCAGTGAGGGCAGAAGCTGAACTCCTGGACACTCTGCAGAATAACCTGCTCAGCAATCCAGTACTGTTTTCAGTGCATGAATTCTTTCCAGCAGATGTCTCAGATCTGTCATAAAGAACAGAGATTAGAGACAGTGGAAATCTCAGGTACTGTGCTAGCAGGGGAAAAATATCTTCCTCAGTGTGTGCAGAGGTGCTGGAGTTGGAGTGGCTACTCAAGTGATTGGTTGTTTGTGCAGATGAATGGCTTCTTTTGATAGAAACTAGAAAGCACTGCTGCACCAGTAAACAGAAAATTGGGTAATTTCTCAGAGAGTATCACAGATACCATATGTTCGATTGATAACCAGTCACCTAAAAATCTGCAAGGCCAGAGGTCCAAAGATACAGTAATGATTGTTATGAATTGTATATGGATTCTTTGCATTGAATCAGTTTTGTGAGAAGGGATAATAACTAGAGCTTTTTCAGTGATGCCCTTGAAGATTGCTATAAAGCAATACGCAGCCCTGCCCAGACAAAAGTAGTCTTGAGGAGCCAAGAAATGATGAAAGTTTTAGGGAAGCTGTTGACACAAATTCTTTTAGAGGACTTCTCATCCTTGCTGGGATTCTGATGTCGTAGCTTAGTGCCAGAAGAGACAGGACATGCTCTAAGATTCATGCTGTGTGCTCAATTGAAGTGAAACTGAGGAGATAAAACTGGAAGTCAGCATAAAGGAAAGAAAAACATTGTCACAGAGTGTGGTCAGGAGTGAAACCATGAACAGTTTAGAAAAAAGAAAGGAAGAGAATGGAAAAAATGGGCTTAAGCTCTCAGAAAACTAAATAACAAGCTAAAACAGGAATAAGACAATACACATTGCTGTAAACTCTCCAGATTTACTTTGTCAGACTAAAATCAGGAAGTTGCACATGCTATCTTTTTGTAATCATTAAACCCCACCCAAAGTATTGGAATAAAACAAAATCTTCATTTATCAAAAAAAAATCTATAAAATCTCCAGAAATTTGATTATTCCACTAGTGAGGAAAGTGCTTCAAATTAGACAGTTCAGTAAATATCTCTATCAAATGGGTTTTGTGCTTGCTTACCACCAGGGAGAAAAATACCATTCATAAGACTGAAACATAAACAAGGAGACTTACATAACCATTTAAATTGAAATGGATTAAAGAATTTTATTATAATGTGTTTGCCACAGAAAGCAGAATGAAGATGTCATTGTGTTCATATTTCCAGACCCAAACATTATTTTAGGGTAGACTATAGTCAAAAAGCTGCCTAACTAGTTGTTGTAGTTTTATTAAAGAAAATTAAACTTCTATCTTTGCATTTACTGAGTACTGAGATTTTCCCATAGTAAATAACAAATGCAAAGCCAAATTAACAAATGTGGAAGCCAAGAACTTGCTCAGTCAAAGCTACCCACCAACTTTTTCAGCAGAGGAAGGCAAAAGTAGACATTACATTGATAGAATAAGGCTTGAAAATAAAGGAGCAAGTACACAGTAGCTCTTGGAAATACTCTTGTTCAACTGTACATTCTCAAAACCAAATGCAGAGAAGCTGATCAGTGTGTATAAGGGAAGAAAGATAAGGGGGAGCGAACATGGTAAGTTTATTCCTTTCTAAAAATGTGCTAGTAATTTTCTAGGTACTGGCTATCAAATAATGTTACAACATGCAAGCTGTTTTTTACTGGCAATCATGGTAGGTTTATATTGTGCCTGTTGGCAAATGAAATAACCTTACAAAGCAGCAAGACTTGGCAAGCTGACCAAATCACGGGAAAACCCCAGGGGAAATTTGGTATTAAATGTTCCACCTATTCCTATTCTTTTTCCTGAAATGAATGCCCACACATGTAAATTAGCAAAGGAAACACCAAGTAGTATTTATTTTCTTGGTCTGTGCTAACAGCAAAATTTTTAATTTTTTTCTGAATTGGACTACAAAGAATTAGGTGGGGTATGTCAATGGGAACCATAACTTTAGATTTATAATTTGAAAACCAGGAGTCAACTAATGGAACAGATTAGTACATGTAAAACTGGCAGATAATTGCTTCCTCGATTTGAAATAACAGAATTAGATTTTAATGCAAAATATATATTAAGAATAAGTATACTTTCCATGATACAATATTATATCGGTTGTCAGCAGACAACAACAAACAGATCCTTAGCTGTGGAAATTAAAATTGTACTGAAATTGTAAGAGAGCACATGGATTTGGAACAAAACAGCAAAGATGTTCGTTTACATGTGGTAAACCACATGGTTTACATGCCACATGGAACAAAAATTCTCAAACAGCATGACTTTTGCTACTGCCATAGAGTTGTTAAAATATCTTCAGTGCAGCTGCATTATCCTTCTTAAATCAATAATGTGAATAGCTCAATAATTTGTGCAGGAAATTATATAGGACCACATAGTTGAGATTAACTGGTTAACAAGATCAGTTACTACAAAGGCCTTTCCTTCAATTTCATGCAACCACAGATGATCCTGTAACAAGACTGTCGTGTTTATATCCCTGTCAATCTCATATTTTCTTTACAAGTGACTCATCGCATTAATATGTAAGAAACGCAATTAACAATTTTGCTTGTCTGCATTTATTTTGTTTTTATAGCAGATCTTCAAATTTAACAACTGTAAAAAGATGTGAGAGGGATGTGGGTGTACATCATGTTAAGAGGTTTTGCAAATAAAATTGATAAAAATAGAGGAAAACTAATAAAATATTATCTGCTCACACTAGTTGGCTCTTTGCAGTTTAAGAAGTAGCATATCTAACTTTATACTAGCATTTAATTAAGTCAGAAAATAATTATCAAGCTAATGTGAGTGATTCCATTCTAATTAAGAGCAATATTCTAAAAATTTGAAAATCTGTTCTGTTCATCAGTGTACCAATTAAGACAATCCTGCTGTGATGAACTTTGCACTGCACTTGTGAGCAAACTAAACCCATATTTTTAATACACTATCTGCCTTTACACACTCACACACACAACCTTAATGCTCTCTTTTTAATTAGTGGGCCTGGACTGACTATAAACTTCTTTTAATAATTGCTGCTTGCAGAACTAACATTGCTTTCATCATGGGTGTTCAGGGTTAAATGGAAGATGGCTGTTTGAAAAGCCTTTGGTGAATTAAATAGATTCCTCCTCACTGAATGCATTTCAATGATACATTTCATATGTAGAGTAAAATCCTAAAATAAGTTTGCAGCTGCAAAAGAAAGGAAGTTTACTTCTGTTATCTGCTTAACTTTCCTTATGGTGCATAGAAACATGAAAACATCAGTGGAATTGCAATGAACATTAACAGTTTCTTGTAGACAAAGTTGCTAATATTCATATCCTTTAAACTTTATTAAGGATATTTGGAAGTCAGTCACAGAAAAATATATTTTTCTTGGTTTTAAACACATTGAGTTTTATAAAAACTGTATAAAAATGATGCCGAAAGTCATCAGAGCTTTTGAGTGGAAGAAAAAAGATAATCCTATAACTTGCATAAACCATGAAAAGGCAGCAAACATTCTTTATGTTATAGCAAATTAATTCTTAAAAAATATTTACAGGATTTAAAAAATTGTGTTCTACATGGAGAAAAAGGGGAAATAACAAAGAAAAACCTTTATCCAAAGCCTTTTAAATCAATGAGGGTACTTTCACTGACTGTCTAGTGGAACTTGGATTAGGCTTTAAGGCTTAAGAAATAACTTACACAGAACCAATCTGGTTTCAGTCTAAGTAGAAGGTTTTTTTGTTGAATTCAGTGAGAATTGCATCTATTTTTAATTTTTTTTTTTTTTGGATGAGGATCACATTTGAGGCAACCAGTCATTAATTTGAAGACGTATCTGAAGTGATAGAAACTTAAATACATTAATTTCACGATTATAAGCCGCACCATTTTGACTAAAACCCGGCAGTGCGGCTTATAATCAGGTGCGGCTTATATACGGACTAAGAATGAAAAATTGCTGTTTCAGTTTGGAGGACAGGTGTCTGCTGAGAAACGCAGGAGCTTCTCTTTGAAATGGAGAATGCAAACCCCCTCCCTCCAAATTATTATAATTTTGAAATCAAGGGACTCTCAGGAAAAGATATGGGAATTAGGAATAACAGTTCTTTACTAGGGAAATTAAAATAGAAATACAGTACTACAAAGAATAAACCCCAAACCCTGACAAAGTCAGAGTACAACCTGACACCCCATCACGCAGGGTGTTGGTAGCAGGCCCATTAAATGGTGGCTGCAGTCTTCTTGCACTGACAGATGTGATTCAGTTGAAGCAGTGCTCCTGTAGAAGGTGCAGTTTCCCTCTGGAGGTCCAGTGGTGATGTGGAGAAATCCGGTTTTCCTCTGGAGTCCAGTGGAGAAAGGGGCTACCTTAGTGTCCCAAAACCTGTTTTTATCTTGGTAAGAAATGCTGGGCTCTTCCCCCTGTCTGGAGCAACATCCAATGGGATGCAGTAATTTTATCAGTCCCACAGTGGCTCTCAATGGGCCATGAGCAGAAAATGACTCTCTGGAGGAACGATGAGTTGTGAAAAGATAAAGAACAATGCCCTGCCTGGTTTCAGTGGATGGTCCATTAGCGGAATATCTCCCACGGAGATAAGGATCACTGCCCCCACCCTCAACAGATGGTGATAGAATAGATACCTTTTATCACACTGTATTGTAACCCAGGACAGCTGCGGCTTGTAATCAGGTACGGCTTACATATGGACAAAGAACAAAAAGTTGCTGACACCCAGAAGTGCGGCTTATAATCAGGTGTGGTTTATAATCATGAAATTACTGTATGTTACCAAAAAGTAGCACAGGAGCAGTGTTAGAATGCAGATCACAAAATATTGTCTGAAAAGATTAACTTTTAGAAATACAACAAAATTCTGAGTCTAATTTGTTCACTCTCATCTGCAGTCATTCACCAAGTACTTTAAATGAGACAGCTGTGCTTAAGTAAAAGAGTAGTAATTCTGTTTCTCAGGAGCTTTGACTTTTGCCCTAGGGCACTAGAGTTGAACTTGGAAGTATCTGGCTATTTGACTGATGGTGGGCATAAGTTTCTTTTAGAGAACATTAGCCAAAAAAAAGGTGAAACTACAATTGGCAGCAAATACACTCTTGCTGACTACCACTGTGCTAGTCTAGGGATGAAATAGGCGTTGCAGCTCCAGCTTGATGCTTGTCCTTTCATGTTCTGTGTTGATGCCAGTCAGGTCAGTCTGTAGGTTTTGTGATTCAGAACTGTACTTTTGCTTCCTAATTTGCCCTACTTTGCTGGCACATAAAACCTGACCTCTTGCATCCTATCCATATACTTTTCCCATAAAGAAAAGGGCTAAATCATTTCTCATTAGAACTGATAGTTTCTACAGCTGACAGGTATGGAATTTCTTAGCACAACAGCATTGTGGTTTGGCTGAGATTCAAATTTTGTATCTGCTCCCAGAGGATATAGCAAGAGAATTCAGGAACAGTAGAAATACTCATTAACATTCTAAGCAAAACCTGATAGGGCCAAATATTCAGTTACAAGATTAGAAGACATGAATTTTTGTTACAGGCAAAAGTGGCCATAAAGGTGTGATTTACAATTTATTGTGTGCTTCTGAAAGTAGGATTCTCTTTTAGTTACTAGCTAACATATTAAGTAATGGCAAAAGAGTAAACTCAAGTATGCCAAACTAAAAATTGCCTTGATAAGAGCAAAAATTATTCAAATAATCACAAAAAATGAATGCTATGCACAAAAGAAAAAACATTTTTGGCATCATTGCCAAAAACTTCCAAACCAGTAAAGCTTATCTCACTTGATTTAAATTTTAATTTACATGAAAAAGTAAATTTATCCTAAGTATAAAGGGAGTTGCCTGCAGTATAAAAAGCAAGAAGTTACATCCAATATGAGTTGTCTACATTTCAAATAAATGCAATAAATGCTTCTTCTTCACTTTATGGATTTGTATTTATTGGACTTCAGGGGTCTTCACATATAAGAAGAGTAATATATAGACTTAAGAAGGTAGGGAAAGTGAAATCACCCATTCTGAGGTGTTTTTTTAAAAAGGATAAAGAATCAAAAAACCAAGAAAAAAGTAGTCACTGTCTAGATAAGATGCAGATACATCCAGATACATCTGATGCCATTTGTGCCTTCTTCTTAATATTATCCCAGATAATGCAATGACATGTTTTCAACATAGTTGTATGGTCATTGCCAGTATGAATTCACCTTAATTATCTTCCTAAGACTTGCAATCTGTCTTCACCAAAAAGCAGAGTAAAGTAACAGTGATTCCAAACCAAAGACTCCATCGTTTGACCAGCAGAGTTTTCCTGTGGGCCCCATGAAGGATGTTGTCTGTGAATGACTCCAGGCTGCCTCCTTTGCACCCTCAGATCTCCCCTAAGACATACAAAAGGGAAAAAGGATGTTTCGTGTTACACCTCCTCTAGTGTGTTAAAACTTTGACAACTCTCAAATCCCAATTTAAAAACTATTAACTATAAAACTATTAAACTGTTTAACCAACTCAGTGAGATCAGGTGCCATACAATATTTTATCTCACACTGGAAATTGACTGAGTAGCTACTGAGGAGGCAGTTCATCTTTATTAATGAGCTTGACAGACATGAATACTGTGGTTTTTATGTCCAGTATCTGTTGTGAGTTTGCCTGACTTCTGCAGAGAATATTACTGATGCTCTGAGGTGAATGTGCACTCCCACGTTCTTGCTCAGACCCCACAACTAATTGTGCAACAGGCTTCTGCTTCCAGAAACGTTGTAAATAGATGTTTACTATGTAACAACTCATTCTTGCAAAAAATCCTGTCTATTAGCAATTTCTGCTGGAAAATGTCAAATCCTTATTTCTTATTCAACTAGAAAGGAACCCACTTTATCATCATATGGTATTGCTGAAAAAGAACAAACTTTTGGCAAGAAATACTGATTAGATGTGAAAAAAGGGACAAAATGATTACCTCATATGTACGGATATTATACTACCTGGCATGTTATAATAAACAAATTAGGACTAGGTGTTCCTCAGGCTGAAGGCAAAGTCTGTGCTGACAACCCATCAAGAGAAAGACTGCTGAAGTTGCTCTACAGACACTGATTCAATCAGAAGTTTGACAGATGAGTGCTTTCTGCAACCTATTTCATTTTATTTTATTTTATTAAGAGGGTCCTTCCACATCTTAGAAGCTATAGAAAGAATTTTTTCCTGTTTCTAATATGTAACTAGAAATAAAAATATATCACCTACCCTGTCACAGGTTTTGTGAAACAGCAAGTGAAAGAGCATGAGAAAGGCTTGTAACAGAGACAGACAGGTATTTGTGTGACATGGTAGTGTGTAGGAATTTTGAAGGCAGTTGTTATCTTTGGGCACCAACATCATCTCTCTGGCACAAATTGCTGCATGTGTAGCACAGAACAGCCAGCAACTGGAAATGCATGAATTTGTTTCACAGCCATTTTAGGATCTAGAGTCCTCTAAGGCAAGAACACAAACCTGTACAAATTGTACATAGTTAGCATTCATTCAGCTGGAAAGTATCAGTTTCGTAGTCTTGCTCAGTTATACTTATGTGTGCTTGAAGAACTGAGTTTTTAATCTGTTATTTCTTACCTTTTGAGGGTTTGACTTCGTTAATTTGAAAATAAGGTACAAGTAAATACACAGCTGTGATCCTGACTATATACGTCATCATTGACAGCCCTCTTACATTTCTGCTCCAGTTTTTGCATTTATAAATTGTAGACAATCTTTCAAGCATTGCTAAGGATTTTGAACCAATTAATGTCTTAATTTCCTAAATAAAGAAAATTATCCAGCCTGTGAATTGCAAGTGTTCCATTACTCCTAGTTTCATAACTAAAAACTAATCATCAGGTTAGCAAATAGTTAATGGTTTTGTGTTTTGTCATTTAAAAAAAAAAAAGTGATCAATTGGGTGTGCATTAGAAACCAGTGGGTATAACCAATGTTTTTTTCTCTACTATTGCCTTTGTTTCTGCAGTATGTGCGTGTGTCTTTTGACACAAAGCCTGACCTTCTTCTGCATCTGATGACCAAAGAGTGGCAACTTGAGCTCCCCAAACTTCTCATCTCTGTGCACGGGGGCCTTCAAAATTTTGAACTTCAGCCAAAACTTAAACAAGTCTTCGGAAAAGGACTTATTAAGGCTGCAATGACAACAGGAGCATGGATATTCACTGGAGGAGTAAATACAGGTAAGAGCAACATTGAAATAGGAGCACAGCAGCATCTAAGAGTCTTCATCACATAAAAGGAAAAAAAGAAGTAGAAATTATAAGACTAGAAAGCTATTCTGTGTTTTATTTTATTAGTCATTTCTATACTATGTGAAAACAAGGAGTTGCCAAGTTCATGCCAACCTGGTAGCTCGTATAAAACAGAATAAGAGGTTTGCTAAAGTATGAAAAGCACACTTTGGAGCTGAAAATAAAGCCTCCTGTGAGGCAACTGTGTTAGTAGGAAGGAAGACTTTATAAGACCAGCTGCAAGCTGCAGGGAAGGACTACTTATCAAAGTCCAGCTCTCATTATACAAAACTGAAAACCCATTCATCCAGGGAAGACCTTTGTTTTATTTAATCAGGTGACCCAAAGTATTAAAGGAAAAAAGTTTATGGGTTTTGGATGTGGTAGGAAGCTTCTTCCTTATTTGTAATTTTTTGCTGTTACATTTTCATCAAGAGCAACATCTGCCATTTCTAGTCAGAGAGCATCTGTGATAGACCAAGCAGGTGTCCTAGGGATCCAAGACAGCAGCTGGTCCACCTCCCCTAGTAGACAGCATGTGTATTTTGGGAATAAGCTGCGAAACATAGGTCCTTAGACAAAAAAATCTGCATTGATATCTCAGTTACTCTCCCTGAAGATGGCAGAAAGGGGGAGAGATTCAGGGGAAGTCAAAAAAAGTTCTGCTAGAGAGAATTGCAAAATGTTTTGTACTAGGACATGAACTTGTAAATCCTTATGTCATTCTCTTTTGCTGTAGTCACAAAGCTATAATTTTTCACTTTCGTAAGAGTATATCTTCTTACTGTCTCTGGAAAACAATGTAATCATTCTACCGTGTGTTAATTTTAGTGCATGGTGGATCAACTCCTACATGCTTGAATATAAATGCTTAATAGGAGTCTTAGACTTGGTTTGCAGAGCACATCAAATTTAAAACAGTCCTCAGTTTTATCACAGCAGCAATACAAGTAGCACAGACTCATAGAATATGCTGAGTTGGAAGCAACCCACAAGGATCAAAGAGTTCATCTCCTGGTCCTGCACAGAACAGCCCCAAGAATCACACCATGTGTCTGTGAGTGTTGTCCAAACACTTTTCAAACTCTAGCAGGCTTGTTGCCTGAAGAAGGCAGAGGCATAGCTTTTGGAGTGTTAGATAAATAGACACAAATTTCATATGCCCCACATCTCTTAAAAATAACAAATAAAATCAGATTAATGCTGATGTGGGCACTGTGGTGATAATAATATTAGTTGTCAGATACTCTTGTCATGATGATGACAAGACAGATGCAAAATTTACATTAAAATTACATAAGAAAAATGTACATGTTGTACACTTAATGCAGTGGATTACCACAGCAACTGTAGAAATCAAAGTACAGTAAATTCATGACCATAAGGCACACTGGACTATAAGGCGCACCCGCCGACAGCCAGCAAAATTCGCAACATGTAGATCAGATAAGGCACACCGGATTATAAGGTGCACTTT
>PYHW01009421.1:1591813-1716683 GCA_013186435.1 Turdus rufiventris
TGATCTACATGTTGTGAATTTTGCTGGCTGCCGGCGGGTGCGCCTTATAGTCCGGTGCGCCTTATGGTCGTGAAATTACTGTATTTGGAGGGACTGTCTTGAGCATAAACTATTCCTTTCAGCTCTGCAGAGGAAGATGTCAAGGGACATTATTTCCCTGTTCTCCCTATTCTCAGTGCAAGGTTGGATAGGACTTTAGGCAATCTGGGCTAGTGGGAGGTGTCCCTGACCATGGTGGGGGGGTCTTTAAGGTCAACTGGTGATCTTTAAGGTCACTTCCAGCCCAAACTGTCATATGATTCTATGGCTGTAAAAAGGATGAGACGACAGCTTAAGTCAAAGTTTTTTTTCCAACTATTTAACTTGCATGTAAAATGCAAAGGGTTGAAAAGAACAGAGGAATGGAAACTGCAGGAGTCATAAATCAAAAATCTGCTGAGTGTTGTGGAAGAGCAAGTAACCTCAAGGAAGTAACCAAGGATGGAGCCTCTCAAGGAAGAAGCCTAGGATGTTCTTACCTTCCTGAAGATTTTGTTTATCCTTTTCCTTGGAAGAGTCTGACAGTGTGGTTTGAGAAATTTTACTGTTAAAAAAAAGAATTCATATGTTGAGTTACATGTGCTGTGAGCAGTTCAATTGAAAATAATTTTAGTCTCATTTTTGCATCCATAAAATTTATTAATAGTGTAACTCACCTTGTAGCTAAACACAGAACAAAAGCATAGTCTTCTAATCTGTCCTGCAGCAGCATTACTAAGTCAACATAAGAAGGCTTCAGTACTGCAACTCATTAGAACTGCAAATCAAGGTGTCACAGTTAGAAGGTTTTGGGCTGTGGCTCTCAGGAACAAACCACAATCTCTCAGTAGAACTGTCTGCACAGTGGCCTGTACTTATACAATGAACAGGCAACCTGAGGGATTCCTCTGCCTTAAGGCCTTGCTGGTGTCCGTTTATTGAAAGATGGTGTGGGTATTAAAACATCTACACTGTTTTAATTTGATTTTGTGTGATTCTTAGGGGTGTGAGAAAGAACGTTCCTTTTGTTTCTGGAAGTGGCATGGAGTGCATGGTTTCTGTACCTGCTATTAAGCCCGTTCCATACTGATACTTGTCAAGTCATATGCAGCTGTAGAATAAATTGCTATGAATGAGGCATCAAAAGAAACAGCATTAAAAAAATCTGAGCCAGAGCTATCACCTGTTCTCACAGAGTACAGCGCACTGCCTTGCTGTTGGCCAGCTGCCCTCTAGGTCTTCTCAGACCTATTCCCTCCCTTTTGCAGGATGAAGAGCTTCCAGGGTACCCCTTGCATGACATTTATAACAGCAAAAGAAGTTTTTGTGTTTCTCCTTACTGGTTAAGAGTTGATCAAAGTTAGGCAGACATTCACAAGTGAAAATAATGTATACAGCGAGAGTTCTGGCTAAAGAATTGCTAACACATTATTTTTAAAGAATTGTGTCTCAATTAGAGATCTCTTTAGAATTACAGAGGGGGAAAAGCTCAGGAATAAATCAATAACTTATTTTATTTCTGTCTGCAAGCATTTGTGTCAAATTTTGAGTGTACATATTTGTGCATTAAAAGCACAAAACCTGAAATATGATGTCAGAATTCTGAAGAAAATTTCCCATAAATGAAAAATAGCCCAGCTCAGTTTTCTAACATTTCTTCAGCTAGGACTTCATTTTATGGATTTTCAGTTTTGTCTCTCCAAAAAGAGAAGACGTACAAAGGGAAAGCAGGGAATAGTATTGCTAAAAAACCTTTGAAGTATCAGTCAGAATGCCTTGACACAAAACCAGTTCCTTCACTGTGTTAGCACAGTCTTACTTATGTCAATAGACACCCACCAAAGCAGCTGGCAGCCAAATGTGGCCCCATGCCATTATTTGTTCTGTCTGGTGGCATTGAGTGGGGTAACTGGCAATTTACTCAGTCTGCTGCACAGTTTCTCCTGATGAAATCAAGTCAAAGGAAGAGAAGCAAACTCCCCATTCAACACAAACTTTCTTTTTGTGAACACAAACCACTGCCCTTTTACTGATACTAGGAGTGGACCAATAGTTTTCCCAAGAAAACTGAAAATGTGGTTTATTATAAGGTGCACACCTCCCCAAGAGTGGAGCTCACCTGTATTTGCGTGTCTCCAGTGCTGATGGTTCTGGGTGAGCCAGCACTGGAGACATGATGGTGGGTGGGGTCTGGGGAGGAAGAATCAAAGAACTTGGGCAGAGCAAGGTGAGATTTTACAGCAATGCTCTAGAGAGTCAGCAGCAGACGGGGTATAGAGTGTGTGTGTGTGTGTGTGTGTGTGTGTGTGTGTAGTCACTCAGACTTTTGGAGCACTGACCATTAGCTGGGTTTTAAAGGGAGCAGTGAACATTGATACTATGGGTATGGCAGTATTGAAACAGATTACCCTGGAAAACCCTCTAAGTCATGTCTGCATCTGGAAGGGCAGTGTTAAGGTAATTTTCTACTTTACACATAAAAACAGTAAAACACAAGTGCAGTACTTTAATTTTTATTTTGTTTCTTTTTTTTCATCTTGTCAGCTCATATCTTGTAATAGATTTTGTTCAGAGGCTCTTTTCTGTTTAGTGTACCTTCTTTTTCCTTTGTCTCCTACATACAGGTGGTCCGACCATACCAGACGATGTCCAATCCCATGAGCAAGCTGACAGTGCTCAACAGCATGCACTCTCATTTTATTTTGGCTGACAATGGTACTACTGGTAAATATGGAGCAGAGGTAAAGCTTCGTAGACACCTGGAAAAGCACATTTCACTTCAGAAGATAAATACAAGTGAGTAACATGTTGCTTGTATTGCTTCATAATTTCAAAAAACACTCAATTTAAAGAAGCACTAATCCTGCATATTAGGGGGAGTGGTTCTACTGTCTGTGGTGACCATGAGCTAAGGAAAGCAGTTGTGAACAAAGGTAATTTTAGAGTGCAATGGATTTGTTTCTGCTAAGTTTCAAGCAGTATTTGCTAAGGTTCAGATTCCACTCGGGTCTTTGGCAGCCTCTCTTCCCTAAAACTGTGAACAGTTAGGTTCTTTATTCAGTGAAGAATAAGGTGAAATTAGTCCTGTTAAAGAAAAGGGTGATAAAAATATAAGGGAGAGATTTTTATTATAAGTGTTTTGCAGATTGAAGAGACACTGATATTTACAGGCAGTGGTAGTGTTCCACGAAAGTGCTGCTATACCTTTCCACTGAGTTAGTTTCTCCTAGGCGGCTGTCATTAGCCAAAGCCAGAAGCTGAGTTATGAGGTTAGGTGCTCCTTCCACTTCATCTTTTTGCAACCCTGATGATATTGCATCATGACCACACTGAAGCCCCAGTTTTCCTCTCAAAGTTATATTTTTTCTTTTCATGTAGCACTTTCCTACATAAAAGAATAGTCATTAAGTAAGGAGTTCTGTGTGGATAAAATAAAGCACGATATCTCAACATTAGTATAATTATTTCTGTAGTGTACCCACCCTTGATGTTCGATGTAGTGTACACATGCTTTGAGATGGGAACTTAATTTCAGTTTTATTTTTGGTCTCACAAACAAACATTGGTGTTGTATCTCCATAAGATTTGTTTAGGAATGAAAACAGATCTAGGTTTTCCAAAATGATCATATGTAGCCTTTCTGCTAATAACTCTCTTTAAACATGCGGTTTTGAGGAATGGTGAAACTTTCTGTAACACAGGCATGTGAAACTGGAATGAGACTAGGAAAAGCATTTAGCTTTCAGTGATCACATGGCAAGGAATTACAGGCAGGCCCAACTGGGTGAACATAAACTAGAATGTTCTTCGTGCTTAATAAAGTTTATGCATGATGAATATAATCTGTGCTTAAATTAAAATGGCATGCCACTTACAGCCTTCAACACCACTGCATAAGCTCCACTCACTGTAGGCTTATTGGATATCACAGTTATATTGCTTTTTCTCAGAGAGCACTATGTAGGTAAGCACAAAATGTTTGCATCATAAGCAGTAGGTGCATGTCTGGGAGCTTCCTTAGCAGATGAAGATAGTATAATCTAATTCTAGCTTGACCAGCAACAAAAAGGCACATTTGAAAATGGCATAATACATAAAATTGTGGCATATAGAGCAGTTGTTTTGGAGGCATTTAAAAGAAAAGTGTGAGCTTTTACAGTTTGCAGCACAACATTTCGGTGGCAAAATCTTATCTTAAAAAATAAATCTTTTTAGAGGGATTTAACTTAATTCAGAGTTAGTCAAGAGGTTTATATTTTTGAAAGTGACTGATGGATGAAACTGCAGACTTTGGTAGTTCAAGTCTAATGCTTGCCTGACTTCAAACATCTACAAAAAATGAAGAATTTCTCTTCTCTGGTTTCTTTCTGCAGTATGCTCCACACACAAAAGTAAGCATCCTCCTTTTCGCTTTCCTCTGTGACCGAGACTTTCTACCATTTAACCACTCCCTCCCTCCCTTATAAACACAAAGTTACTTGGATCTCACAACACTTCCTCAAAATAGAAATGTGAAAAGTTTGTTCAAAAATAAGGCTGCCAATATGATTTGTACATCTTGGTTCAGTGACATCTATAATGTTTCTGCCATGTTTTGTGTTTCTTTGATTTAAAAGAGGGTGGCTGAGTCCTGCCCACCCTCTAGTTATTAGGAAGTTGAGCATATGGATGAGGAAGACCACCTGCCTTGTTGGGTCAGCCAAACAGATGGCCAATTTCTGATCCTTTTCTTTACCCTTATTTATAGCAGAGCAGTGTAGATTCTCCATCCTGTGCATGGCAGGGAATTGCTGCCAAGGGACTTTTATCCAAATGGGAGTCTGTGCAGCCATGCATGTATGTCTTTACTTATCATATTCCAGTTGCAAGCGTGTGGAGTGGGGGAAAATACTGACAGCATCACAAATTTCTTTGTAGGAGAGACAGGAAAAGGTGAAATTTTTAGTTAATCAAAAAAAAGAGAAAATCTGCTCTAGAAAACAGAACAGATTTAGGAACTCGTAAACAATTTATAACTTTTTATTTCACAGCCTGCCCCTTGACAATAGTGCTGAAAGTAGATTTTATTCTTATTTTTAAACCTGCCTGAGTTTTACATGCTAGGCTTGTCATTTCTTCTTATTTATTTTCCTTTGCTTTAACTATGTCTTTCTCCAGAGCAATGATAGCTCGCCTGGATATTTGGGGTCACATACTGTTCACAAAAGGAAGCTTTAAACTTGTTCTCACATATTAAAGACACAGAAAATAGCATTCTCTTCAAAGAGACTACGACAGTGGCAGTTTCTTTTATAAAGTGTAAGACTAAATTGGGCCATTAAATATGTCAGATAATTCTGAAAGTCTCAGCTGTTTTTGTTCCTAACATGGCATCATTATCAGTCATTCAGCAATATCTAATTTCCTGAATAAGTGTACTATAAAATAAGAGCAGGAATAATAATAGGAAGAAGAAGAAGAATCTTCAATTATGTCCCTTATGAACACTAGGGAAAAGATTTTATTTAGTATTATGCTTTCCACTATCTTGTTATGTTTTACCACTTGTATTGCTCTTATTTTGTCCTCAGCAAATACTGCGGAACTAGGAAATGCTTTTCAGACAACAGAGGGTGACATTTGTGGCCCTGAGCCTGCCGGTTCAGCCCAGAGTCACTCAGTTGTGCAATTACCTAGAGGTCAATTTGATGCTTTAATGCTCAGCACAGGTTTTTCTTATTTTCACAAAGAAGACTATTTTAACACAGCCCAGCAACCATCTCCTGAAGTGAGCCTCAAGTTGTCTCAAATCCTGGAGTTTCAAACTGCATCATTTTGTAGCATGGAATGTTGAAATAACAACTTTTCTGAAAGTATTTCAAGGTCAAAAGGAAATATTCAAAATGGTCTGATCAGAAACGTTTCTGGTTTCCAATTCACACAAATATTTGGGTCCTGGACTTTTTGCAGAATTTTCAAGGCACAGAGATCACTTGAAGATATACACTGGAAGGAAGCAAATATATTTTTGTAACTATCTCTGCAACAGAATTTATTTTTATAGCTTTACATGGTCAATCGTTCATGTAAAAGATTTTACACTGAAATACAGAATCCATCCTATCCCAAAAACAGTGCATCAAGGAGCAGAAGATTCTCAGGATAAGGGTATAGAGTGAGATGAGTTTGCTCATCTTACTCTTATGCTGAGTAAGTTTGTCTGTAGCTTCATTTAGCCAATAGCTTCCAATAATTAATATTCAGCCACCTGTAAGGACTTAGCAAAAGGTTTAGAAACTTTCCCCAGCCCCATCACCAGTGTGTTATGTGAAGCCCACACACTGCTATTATTGAACATTTTCCTTTTATAGGAGGGAAATCACCCTATCAAGAAAAATATGTCTGACACCTCTTCAACATCCCTGCAGATGGTTGTAGGACAGGTGTAGGATAACCCCTTAGATTCTTTTTCAAAAGGTTAGACAAGCACTGCTGTCTCAGACTTTCCTCCTTAGGTACATGCTGTAGGCCACTACAGACCTTAGCATCTTTCCTCTGGATGCATGCCAGTTTCTCATCCTTCATGGACAGCCCAAACCTGAACCCAATGCTTCAGTTACAGCCCTGCTAGTGATGAAGAGAGTGAGCATGGCACAAAACCCCACATTTGACACAGTGCTCTAATGTAGCCTGAGTGCCTGGTGTACTTTATGTGCACAAAGAGCAAGCTGGTGCCTCACATTCGTGTGGGCACCCACTGTAACCCTGAGTCCATAAGGATCTGGTTGTCTGATTAGAACAAAAGATGTAAGTTTTACTCTAAACAGCCATAATTTACCTTGTAATTCTTTTTTAACTCTGAAGACAGAAAAATCACAATTTATGTGGGATTTTTCAGGTTTTGACTTGATTTTCCTAAATAGCATACAGGTTCTTACTATCTTTGAGACCTAAAATAATTTTTAAAGAATGTAGTCTAATTGATTAACTTTATAACAATAATTAAAAGTAGTTAGACATCCATCCTCAGGAGATAGTCTGCCATGATATTTTAGGCTTTGCATTTATTCTTTTTCCAAGTTCGTGTGCACAACTCAGTCTCATCTCATCTACAGTATTCCTCAGTTTAAGTAATTCTGAAGTTTTGTGTTTCAATGCTAAATTTTATTCAGAAGGAATAGAAGGACTTTCTTCTTTACTTTTTCTTCTTTCCCTGATGCCTGGGAAGTCTTCAGTACATTGTAAATTTTTTTTTTACCCTTTACAACTGTTTTTTCCCAAAATATTATATACTTAGATCTTCTTTCCAATGAGTCACAGTGGTGCAAAGTAATGTTTCCGAAGAAGCTATTTGAGAAAAGAAGAAAAAAGGGGGAAAAAAAAAGAAGAAGAACAATTTTCACCAGTGTTCTGACTGGTTTTAAAATCAAGATGCAAAAGTGCAGCTAGTCTCTTTTTTCCCCATCCTGTGAACATACTAGTGGTCAGTACAGAACAAGAATTTAATGTGTCACCAAACAGATGATGAAATCTACAGAGAAAGGAAATAAATTAAGCATCTAATTATTAGTGATTACCTATTGCAAATTCACCAATTATAGTATTCCTGGACATTAGCAAACTATTTTTCTGAAGTGCTGTAGAATGACGTGGTCATTTACTAAGATTTACATCATTACCATTTCTGCAGAACATTGCTGAGTAATGCAATAGGCACATCAGTCGTGCCTTGAACCAGAAATATAAAAGGAATCTGTCTACAAAATGTGCATTGGAAGTTACGAGTCATAAAATATTCATTCCTGCTACTCCACAGATGGTTAGATTAGAGTAATTGCCAATGTAGCAGGTGAGCTAATACATTTGATCTGAGAACTGTTAATCATTTTCAAAGTCACTACAATAGGTTGACACGCCGTGGGTTTCACTCAATTTGTGATTAGATAGAACAATGCTTTCTCATTAATGAGTGTGGTCTACAATTACTTCATAGTACATAAAAAGGGCCTCTACCAGCACTTGCAGAATCTTCAAAAATCCTACCTAAGGTTTCTCCCTTGTGGCTCTACACTCATGTTTGCATTTTTATAACATGCAGTTGATTCCTTCTGTTTGCACTAAGGGTTCCTTTCATGTGATATAGTTGTTGCTATTAATTGACTTCTTATTGCTGGCTGAAATATTCTCAAGTCCTTAAAGAGCTTACCGCATGGTTACCAAGCACTTTCATCACAAATATTTACTTTCCTTCGTAAGAATGCTCTTACTGGAGCAGAGGTGCAAGACAAAAGACACAGATTTTTATATATATTAATCCTTGCACATTGCACATATCAAAGCTTTTAATTTGAATGAAAGGTGTTGTGAATTAATAAGAATGTTGTAGGATTTTCTTTAAGAGAATGTGTATAATTTTGTCAGCAGAATCAGAATCTGGACGTGACACAGCATAGCACACCCCAGCACAGCATAGCATGCACTCACAGCATGTTCTTGTGTACGCATAACCACTTGGTGAAACATACAATCATTCATTTTCTGTCTTTCATGTACATTTCATGTCTTACACCACATATGTGTCATTAATAACATTTGTGTTCAGCATTTGTGTTAGGAAGGAATGAGTCAGGAAATGGTAATGTAGTGGTTCAAACAGCAGAATCAATATGCTTTGTGTGGTATTTGCATACCTGGCAAATGGCCTTGAAAACATACTGGCCACATGACAATGACATTTTAAAAAAAAAATCCAGATATTTTACTTATATTGCAGACTTCGTACATCGAAATATTAAATCTTGGTCAGAAGACTGCCAGAATTTTTTGTTCTCTGTAATTATCTGACACAGGTTCAAATTTGAGTTGACAGCTACCATCACAGATTAAAATGTAAAAAGATCTAATGTTTCCTCTAATGATTTAAAAGATGGTCCCTTACTTGTTAGATTTCTGACATTTTATAGTATTAGACGCAGCCTCAGAGAAGGAAAGAGGCAGGTGAAGAGAACGAAATGAGGCAAAAGGACTTCGCTAACATGAGGAATGAGGATAACAAGCATACATAATGTCACCTAGCCAGCAGGAGTCCAGCCTGTGCTGATGAGAAGGGAAGATTTTTTTTCTGCTATTGAAAGGTCCTTTCGCTTCATAAAGTTAGCTGCCACTTCTTCTTCAGAAGCAGTTATGTGTAAAAAGAAAAGGCAAAGGGAAAAAAAAAAGTCCTTTTCTTGGATTTCTAGGAGAGTCAGAAATAATGTAAAAACATGACTATGTAACCAAAAACATATTTGAAACCAGAATGTTTAGCCAGAGGAGGCTAAAGGCAGTGTATGTTGAATTGGAAATAGACCCCTTCAAAAAAATCAGAAAGTTTGAAGTAGTTTTCTTATTTTTTTATCTTTTATAAAATTTTCAACCTTTTATAAATGTTTTAACCCATATATTCTTTAGTCTTTTTGAAGATTACAGGAACCAATTTACACTGCTATGTCCATTCCTACACATTAAAGCATGTTGATATTTCTGAGAAAGATGACCACACCAAATCCTTAGGCTGTGTAGATCCACCTTGTGAAACTAGTACTCTTCTTTGGAGCAGTACATTTCTGGAAGAATTGTCTCCCAGACCCCATAGGACTTAATGCAGAACTTTATTGTTCATTAGCATGCTGCTGTTATTCTAATTTTAAACATGCTGTTTGGTGCTGAACGTTTGCTGTACCTCCATCGTATGCTGTTTGAAAAACAGACAGAACACAGGCTTTGGAACAAGTGCCCTTTGTGTTTAATCTTTCTACTCTATGGAGTGGCTAATGTAGTTGAGTTTTGGTAGGTCTGTGAGAAAAAATTACCTCCAAGTAAGGAATTGATGGATAAAGTTGAGTGATTTGATTAGGCAGAGAAGGCAGTTTAGACAGTATAATATGTCAGCAATATCTGTTCATGTGACCCGTGGGCTTCCCTTTGTCATCCTATGCCTGAGAATATATGAAGGGGGCTGGGAAGGCAAAGGGACGTTCAACTGTCATCACTGGCACCTTCTCTGACCATTACATCATCATCAAATGCATTGGAGTTCTCATGTGACTCAGATTTTTCCTTCATGTTCTGTGCAGTCCTAGATGTATTTTCATAATAACATAGTTGGGGAGGTCTAGGTAGAGACTGCTTTCTAGGAGAGGAAGTCTGCTGCAAGATTGAAAATTTGACTCCTATGAAATTTCAGTGAAATACAGAACTGTTTGAAGTTGTGATTTATTTTGGATTTTGCTAGAGATTGGAAACTTAGGGTTTTTTCATTAAAAACATCATGATGTTTGTTGATCAGACACTGGAAGCAACCATACCTCAGAAAGGTATGAGAAGGTGCAAGGTTCACTCTTGAAGCACAAAATAGATCCATGCAAGTAGATCTGTAAATTCCTTTAACCAACTTGACTTTAAACAGATGAGTTTGTTTAAAATACATGTTTTCATATTATTCATATGGAAGAAAAAAAAATGCAGGTCGTTTCAGCTCCCTAATTTTTGGACATTTTGGATTTATTGAATTTATAAATCTGCAAAACTATGAAACATTATTTTAGGATGAATCCGCTGCAGTTCTGATTCTCACCTGTTGTAGTTTTCTAAAGCAGGTGAGAATAAGGGATAATTTTCTGAGATTACATGGAATCAAACATGTTGAAAAAATAAGCAAAATATGACAAGAAAAAAAACCCTTAATATGAGGTAGTGTAGGATTTGGTTATGTTACAATGCAATGGCTTTCTAAAGTGATGTGTACAATATGCAATAGTGCTCACATCCAAAGGGAGCCAGGGAAAGCACCAGGGAAGATCAGACAGAATGTGAGAATTTCTGAAACTGCAGTTGCCCCTGTGTGTCTTAGGCCATTGCTCCATCAGCTCCAAGAAGAGTGAAACCAGTTAGGTTCTCTGGTACTTCCCTAATAAGCAGTTGACTGCAAGGACGGATAGGGTTGGCTGAAATCCAGAAAGGTTCTTGTGTGTGCTCTTTGAAGTGCCAGCTTTGAACTATGCATTGCCATTGTACAGAAGGTAACTGAGTCATTACTTGGATGCTTGTGAGATTCACAAATCCCAGGTTTTAGTCTTACACAGGCTCTTCCCATGTCACGTTTCTTCTGAGGACTCTCTGAACTTTTTCCTTCTGCAAAGACAGCTACAAAAATCAAAAGAAGATAGCACAAAACTTGTTTTGTTACCATGCTGGATTTCCCTTTGTGAAGTTTTTAGTATCAGTCCAGTATTGAATGAAGATATGGTTCCAGGTGTTGAGTCCACACATTTGTCTGCCAAGGATGGCAGGATGGCAGATACATCAATAGATAGAAGTAAGGAAGGACTACTCAAATAAAATTGAGAATGAAAGTGTCAGGGTAGATCAGAAGAGAAAGGAGAAGAGACTGGGACAAATGTAATACGATCATACTCCTAGCAAAGAGGAGAATTAAAAATAGAGGAGATAAAATAAGATTATGGATTAAGCAGAAAGAGACAGAGAGGGAGTGAAAATGTGATTGGTCTACCAAAAGGGAAATGATAAAGATAAGAATGCAGAATGAAAGTGAGCATAACAGGGGGAGCAAGGAGAATGAATAGAAACTACAAAGGAAAAATCCAAGATGAACAAAATAAAATTCATGGTAGTGATTTTTTTTAAAAAATAAAGGAAAATAGAAGGGAAATTATAGCAAATTATATTCAACAAGCCTGTATAGAAAAGTCAAACATAAATTGAAAAGAAAAAATAAGTGAACTTGTTGCAAGCTTTGCTTTTCTAGTAGCAGTTGCGTGTCATTCTTAATCATACCTAATCCTATCTTTTTGTGAATTTCAGGAACACAGCAAATAATCTTAGACTTTTTTGTATTGGCTAACCAGAGCAGTTGGATCTCTCTAGACATAGGGCTGGTAATGAGTCTCCAAACAAATAGAAATTCTCCTTAATTTCTGAATATAAAAAACTATTAAAGGTGTTCATAAAAGAATAGAATGTGTTTTACCTTTTTTTTTTTTTTTNATGGTATTCTTTTGTTTTCTTTCTTTTTGTTTTGTTTTTTAGTCTTTATGTTTCTCTTCTTCTGTTACTAAATAGTTCTTGAAGGATTAAAAGAAATACCCATTTTATCTTTACCATACCTGGAATAAGAGGTTCTGCTCTAGAGAAGATGCTTGAGACAAGGGATGAGGAAAAAGGAAAGCTGACTGTAAAAAGTGCAGCTATGTGAAATTAGGTTTGAATTAGGTTTGAACTAGATGTGACATTTGGGAGACATTCCCATACTACTGGGTATTAAAACCCAGCATTCTTTTCCATCATCCAGTGAGGGCAAGATCCATTTCCTTTATTTCCAGTTATGATCACTTAGTAGTTAATAATGTAATTGTTGTAGTGGTAAACATATTGCAGCTGTGATTTGGAGAGCTGGAACATGGAGATACATTGTAGGTGATTTTATCTCTTTGCCTTTTGCTATTGATATTTTAGCCAAAAAAGTGTCATACTCATCAGAACATGTTTCCAAAAAGGCTGAAAACTGCTACCTAGAAAAGGACCCAAGTTTTAATGTAGTTTCACTGTAACCAAATGTGAAGGATCTGGATTATTTTAGGATGCTCTGCTATCACTTAACATTTGTGAGCTATTTGGGACCATAGGGAGTACCACATAGACATCCAGAGCTGAAGCAGACATTTGTGTGGTCAAACCTTTTGATGACTGTTGTAGATCCAATATCATTTTAAATCTATTTAAGCATCACTTACCCTGCAGTTAGATATGCTCTATAAACAGACAAAGAGCAATATTTGTTGACTCTGTATTACTGTAAAACAAATATTGGTTGAGAAATTAAAAATTATTTTCCTCAGTCTTTCAGGCTTACATCAAGACTTCTGCTTATTGAAATTCCAGGTCATGTTTAATTGTTTATCCATCCTGTGTAGGTAGCTTGCACTAGGATATCCAAATACCGTGTGAACACTTGGACTGAAATGCTTCTGGAAGCCACAGGTTTTAAATGGTGTTTCTTCCAGCCACTGTTAATACATCACATTGCTGAATACTCTGCTTGTCCCATGAAGCATAGGAATAGCCTAAAATCTGGACTTTGAAGAAAGAATTCTTGATCTAAGGACTTCCTTTCTTTTTCTTTAAACTAACAGAACTGCTAAGTTTTCATGAGAGTTTCAAGGCACCTTAAGCCTCTCAAAAAAGTTGTACAGAAATGCTATTTCACAGTGTTTCAAATACAAATGAATGTCATAGTTCATCAAATATATTTAGGTTAAAACTAAGATCATATTTGAACATGTAGTTTAAAGATATCAAAGTTCTCGTACCACATCAGTATTGTTATTGAGCTTCACAACAGTTTTATCAATCGTCCACTCACAATTAAATGAGATTTTCTACTACATACCTCAAATGAACAATCCTTGCATTAAAAGGCCCTGGAGTATAACCTCATCTGTTGTATTAATAGCCTGTATCTGGGAACATGTCATGTGTTTGATGCAATTAAAGTTTTCTACACTGTGGGGCATTTGCGCAAAATGTTCTGTCTATGTGCCTTTCCATGTACTACACACTGGCAAACACTTATAGGAGCTATGATCTGGATATATCTGTTGATTTGTATTTTTGGATTTGTTTGTCTGTCAGTCAGTAAGAGAGCATTGAGCTTACCACTAACAGAAGCACTATCCTAGGAGAATTTCGCAGTTAGAAAGGAAGCTCTTGCCCACAAGCAGCAGACCTTTTGCAGGATGTACACAGGGCAGTGTTGTGAAACAAATCTAAAGCCTGTCCTTAGGAATTTTATACAGCTAAGAGTCTATTGCCTCATTATCTGAGACATGCACGTGCAAACCTGGGAGATGATGACCAGTGGAGAAACCTGCTAATTTATGTACCCCACCATCTGCAGTACATGTGGGCCCAGGAAGATTTAGCAATCTGAAGGGTAGGCCTGCGCAAAACTGTAGAGACTCCTTGACGATGCACATATACCTGCTTTCCTGAAGAGCTGACGAGCCACTCCAGCTCAGTGATCCCTCACACATCCCTGTACATGCCTAGGCTGGGCTCAGGTTTTTAGCAAAGCTGCCACTTCTGTTCCCACACCGTACAGATGAGCAGGTGAGGAAAAGATGTGGAGCCATCAGGTTGACTGCTACTGCACCATGTGTAGGTTTGTGCAGGCTTATTCTGCCCCTCCTCTGGGACAGTTTGGGCTCTCAGTATGTCCACAGTGATTCTGAATTATGTGTAACCCTAAGCCTGATGCTCCTCCATTGCATCCAGCCTCTGGAGATCTTGCTCTCCAGCTGCACACTGTGCGTGAGGTGTGACACACGTTTCCAGCTGTACACCACTCCTGTGTAGTAACTCCTCCAGCAGGACAGACACAGGCCCCAGCATCCCAAACAGATCCAAATAATTACCAAACTCTCCAGTCAAGGTTTCCTGAAAAGGGAATGAACACAGGACAGCTCACGCCAAAATGTCTGTCCTGATGAAGGAGCAAAGGTAGCCAGCAGGAAATCCACTCAGATGTGCCTACCACCACCCAGTGTTATGATACTGAAATTAGACACATTTCTGTCAGCTTAGTCAGCTAGAACCTCTGTTTTATTTGACTGAAATCAGGGCTGAACTTACAGATAATATAGAACATAGTGGTGTGTCCCAGTTACTCTTAAAATCGTGCTTAAAAACATGAGTAGTAAATGCATTTTGTAGTAAATGAGGCATTTTATTCACTTGTTGGTCTATAAAAATGTGGGTAACTCATGCTTAGGTCTTCACTAAAAGAATTGGTAATAATTTATAAGACAGTTATACATTATTTATAAATATACTCACAGCATAAATTATTCATGTTTTTCCAAGAACTGGGAAAACAAAATAGGGCTTCCACAAAGCATTTTAGTCCCTTTTCACACAACACAGACATTATGCAGCTTTTCCTTCCTTCAATTTCCAAATTCATTCATTTATTCTATTTTATTATTTTAATTTTCATATTTATGCATTACAAAGGGATGTGTACTTTCCCCTTATGTGTCATGGGGAAAATGATGGGGGGTTTTGTATGTTAAGAGGAAGGTGTACAAGTGCTATTTGTTGCACAATGGGAAAAATGTTTTGATATGTGCATACTTTCCTGGAATCACAATTGTCAGAAAGTCTCACTGGCTCTGCTGCTGACCACAAAGGCAATAACACAGTAATGAAGCTTTAAGCTGACTACGTAAATCTTTCACACTATATTGCAGTCTAATTTCACCAGCAATATTCACAATACCTGGCACTGTGAAACACTAAGCAGTCTAATCTACCCTGCAAAAATCCATACTTAGTGAAGTACTCAAAATACAAGTTATTGTTTTAGAAATCAGTATAGTAATGAGCCTCTTTCTTCTTTTTGGATGAATCATTATACTGAGTGAAAATAATGACTTATTTTTCTGTATTCTATTAATGAAGTAATGAGAGGCTATCTATATTTTTGCATTCATAGCATAAATATTAAGAATTCAGTATGTGGATTGTAGAGCTCATTAAATAGTAATATGCCAGTTAGTATGAGATGTTTCATATACAGCTGCTATTGGATACAAACTTCATGTTTCTTTTGAAAATCTGAGAGAAAAAAACTCCTGTCTGTCTAACAAAAAATTTTAATAACACAGAATAAAAAAACAGAGGCCACTCTTAAGTTGGAAGACCTTTAATTTTGCAGTCAGATATTTATCATCTTGAGCTATTAGTTAACTAAGTCATAAACATCACAGTGATAACACATTAGTCAGCATTCACAGCCATTTTAGTCCACAGATATACTGCTAGACAAGAAGTTTCCTCCATATTCCAGAAGGAGAAGGAAAAAAAGACTTGTTGAAATCAAAGCTCATTCTAAAAATGCTTTGAAAAGTTAACTAAAGTAAATTTTAAAATAAATCCTCCATGTAATTATCAGATGTCCAATTTTTCAGATACTTAAAAGTAATACTCTAAACTTAAAGACTTATCTACAAATGAGATTAAATAAAAATCTGATTGACATGTCATTTAGTGCATTCTAGGAAACTGAAAAAAAGTACTCAGATATGTAAAAATTAATTGTACTTTCTTCTGTGTTTGGAAGACAACACCACGTGATAGTCTTCCCTGATAATAATGAATTGACCTGTACCAATAAAGGTTCCTTGCACTTTCAGGCTGTGCAATATTTTAGTGTAGTGCATTAATGCCACACTCTTTTCAGATAATAAAATGCAAAACACACAGTTTTTAAGTTTGTATACTTTTAGAGTACTCAGTTAAAGCAACAGTGTTGTTGAAGACAGCCCAACAAGATGAGTGCTATCCTTAGTTTTTTCCCAGACTAGGGAAATTTCTCGGCAAATTCCACAAAAACACACGAACGGAAAACATTTTCCTTGTTGATTTATTGGACTCTCCATTATAGTGCTTGACATGAAGTTCCCACCTTCTAGATGTGTCCTAGGAGACAGTAGTTACAGCACTGCAGTCCAATTTTATGTCAGCAAGGTTTCATTTTGGCACTGTTTCCTTTCTGACAGCCTCAACTTGAGCAAGAAGCTCTTTTTCTAATGTCCTTGACATTGTAAGGAATGTATTATCTCCACATTTACCATCTCACCTCACAGCCTGCCATTGTCTTTCCAAATGAAGTGTCTGAAACCAAAGGCTCCCTGAGGATCTATCAGGCAGTGCCAGCCCCTTCTTTGCAGACTATCGTATATTGTGCATGGACAAGATAGAGCTCTTACAGACAGCTCCTCATTCTTTTATTTGAGGTAATTTAGAAGGAAACAGATTTTGATTAGCAGTTAAAGAGAGGTTTATCAACTGCGTTTTTCTCAAACTCAGGGGTGCTTGCTGTTAGTATAGTCAGTATAGAATGTCTTCAGACACACTGTGACATACTGAAATTTTTCTGCAGACCCTCTGCATTCATTTCCAAATTCCTAATACTTAGCAGCAGGGAAGCATCCAGGAATTTTTACTGTCAAGATATTTAAAAATTTAATTCAAATCTACTCTGCATTTTGGCTCAAGAGTTATTGAGCTGTAGACATCTTGGTATAAGTAGCTACAGTTTTATCCTGAAATGAATATAATGCCAAAACTAATTTAATTATGATTGAGAACATTATAGAAAGCTAAGGATGTGGTAATTCCCATTTACACATTTTTTTGAAATTCTGAGGGTACCATTACTGCTCAGAAATTGATTATTGAGGTCTGTGGAAATTCATGGCATTAGGTTTCAGACAGCTGTAGTCGAGAGAACTTTCTTGACAGCTGGAAGTGGTTATACTTCGAAGAAATATCAACAAAATATTTTTAACTGATTTTAAATATTATTTCTAATTCCAGAAATTAACTGGAATAATTTTGCCCACCTAACAAAAGAATCAGTAGCTTTTCCCAAACCAAAACTGTTCTATTTGTGGAGACCAGTGAAATTTAAAATAAAAAATAATTTATTGGCTGAAACTCAGAGTGAATTTCCCAAAGGAAAATGAGATCTAGAAATCAAGTTTGTGTTTAATTTATTTTTTTTATCTCACAAAGTAATGTGAAATGGTAATGGTAAAAGAGTTGCAGTTCAATATGGAACTCAATTTTTTATGATAAACCAGGGATCACATGAGTTTGTGTTTAACACATAAGTGAACTTAAAGGTTTAAACTCAAGGTTTCATTGAAGTCTGAATTGGAGAAAAGTTCTTTCACTAGCCTCAAATTAGAGGACTGTTTACATGCTGGATGTATTTCTAAAGAACTAGAGATCAGAAAACTGCCATCTTTTTAACCACAGTGAAACAAAGCTGGAACACTTGTATGCCAGGCAACTCTTGTGGCTACAAAGGCTCAAATTTTAAATAAATAAATAAATAAATAAATAAATAAATAAATAAATAAGTATATATGTATATATGTATATATGTATATATGTATATATGTATATGTTAATAAAATTTTAAAAGGAAAATCAAAGGTTACAAGAGGAATTCTAGACATGTTTTCAAATGACCCAAAAAGGCAAAAATACTTCAGCTTTTTAGACTAACCATAATGATTTACATTGTGAGAATTATTTTAGCAGTAGAAAACACTGGGAATGAACAGAGTTCCCGCAGAAGAACAGAGCCTGCCTCAGTTTGAGATACATAAGGCTACTGCAATTATTATGATTAGAGAGCATCAGCGCATCATTTTCGTACAAAAGGTTTTCCCTTTTAGTCTTACAAGAAGGCTGTAAAGACTTCACTCATCTGATAACCAAGAATCTTCTGAACTCCATCTAAAACTGTTGATTGCTAATGTACTGTATGTCATGGTGGTACTCAGTCATGGTGCCTTTTCCCCCCTAATTTGCTAAGGAAGATGAGTCAAACTCATTGAACTTTGTCTCATAAGATGAAATCTTTATTTCCCATACAATCCTTTTGGCTTTTTCCTCCATTCATTCCAGTTGGTTCTTTCAGAACAAGACTGAGCACAGGTACAGATGGTATTTTAGATGGAATTTACCGAGTGGCATGCACCCTGTGGCATGCATGAATTGCACCTGTTTCCTCCTGAAAATGTTTTGCTGCATGTATTCCAGGATCATAAGTTTTCCTAGTGGTCTTGCTATACCAAAGACAGTTGTCTTGTCATCAGCTTTTCTAGTATTTCCTCCTAATGACTTCCCAGTTTACAGAAGGATTTGTTAAACACCACATAAATGGCTTTGCATCTGAAACTGTGAACTTTCTCAATTTCTATAAATCCTCAATGTCATCCAGACCCAATTTGACACATTACTAAGAATACTTCTCAACATGATCTTATTAGCAGGTGTCAGATTGGGTAGAATGGCAATTCAGGGAAAGTCCTTAATATTATTAGTAAAAATTAGCCCTTGATCTCTGCAAACCTTTCTGTTAATCGCCTTTTTATATTCCACCCTTCTTATGCTTTTTCAGTAGCCTACATTTTATAATTCCACCTAAGTTTTCTTAACATGAATAAACATCACACATTTTACTTAAGTTACATGACAGAATAGGCATAGACTAACAGTAGATAGAGGCATAACAAGGAATGCTGAGAATCACTTCAGGAAACATATTTTTTCCTTCAAAATTGTTCAGGAAATGCCTAGAATATTTTCCTGTTAAATATACAAACAAGGGGTTTTTTTTCTTTCTTTCTTAATTTCATTTTCATTTCATTTTTAACAGTAATTCAAGTCCTTAAAATTATTGAAAATCATTTCATCTGTGACTATTTTTAGAGGGTCTAACCAGATTCAATGTTCCAGCCTCACAGGTTTACCTTTGTTTCCGAGAAATGACCTGTTTCTAAATGAAAACTTCATCAGCCATAGTAACTGTTCTTACATGCTTTGGGCAGCTTTTTCCAACCCAGATATTAATAGATAAGGACACTTTTTGTTTTCCAGTGAAATTTCAGAATTCTGTGCAGAATGCATATAGATTTTCTTAGAAAAAACTACTTGAAAAGGAAAAAAAAATTTTCTGTCAGGAAAAAAATACCAGTAGAAAATGTTGAACTTCTCCTATTGCCTGAGTCCTTTTGAGTGTCCCCAGTCTCAGCTGGTCAAGAAGTGACCACCATAAAACCTTTTTCAGCTGTGTTAACACCAGCCTGGCACCAGATTGCCTTTCTCTAAATCTACACAACTTTCCTGACAGTGTTACAACTTTTGCGGAGGGGTCCCATGTAATTACACCAAAGGTGCATAAAATTAAGATGCCTCTCCTTTGGTTAAGCATTAGTTGAGCTCTCTTTGGAGCAGTGTCCCTGATGTGGGGGTTTGCAAATCAAGGAACATGCTGCAAAATTGTAGAGAATTCAGAGAAAAACTGTGAGACTGACTAGAATTGAAAAACAATGGCAAGAGAATATGCTTAGTTTATTGAAGAGAAGGTTAAAGGGCTGCCCAGCTGCAACCTCAAAATGGATCCCATACAGCAGGAAAAATATCATAGAGGTAATTTTGAAACAGTATGCAAAATCATTGGAAGACCCAATGATGGGAAGCTGACATCATGCAAAAGTTAGACTACAAGCAAGTTTCCAGTCTTGATTATGAACATGTGAGGAACAACTGCAGTAGCTTCTTTATGATTTCAAAACAAGATTTGATCTTTTAAAAAAAAAAAAATCATGGTCTATTTAAACATAACTGTTGTATTTGAAACAGAAGATAATTCTAGAAAATACTGGTTTGTGCAGTGGAACTGATGAGATGGCTGCACTGTCCTTAAAATACCTGATTTATTGAATGCATTTTCTCTCACATAACACTGTCATATTGTGGTTATTTCAGTCTGATTATTTTTTTCTCCTGTCTTCTGTTATGTTTTGTTTGCCTTGCTGGCTTTGCAATTTTTTTTTGTTGTTTCTTTTTCATTACCTTTATTTATTTATTTGTTTTGTGTGTGTTCATGGTTTTTTTATTTGGCTGGTTGGTTGGCTGTTTTGTTTTGTGTTGTTTGGTTTGGTTTGTTTCTTTCTTTCTTTTGCTCCAGGAATTGGCCAAGGGGTTCCGGTGGTGGCCCTTATTGTGGAAGGAGGTCCCAATGTCATCTCCATTGTTCTGGAGTACCTGCGAGACACTCCCCCTGTTCCTGTGGTGATATGCGATGGCAGTGGCCGAGCATCTGACATCCTTGCCTTTGGTCACAAATACTCCGAGGAAGGAGGGTAAGTAATTTCATAGCATATGCTCTTTCTCTATGCACAGGTTAAATTCAGTGGTAAAGTAGAGCACAAGAAATTATTAACAATATTGTACACGAGCAACACCTACCTCACATGGCTGTTTCCATCATCGATATGGGTGAAATATCGAAGGCATTCAGAAAGAAAACAAAACAAGCCTTAAAACAAGCCTCATCTCTGAGCCTTCTCTGCTTCAGGCTGGAGAGTCCCAGCTCTCTCAGCCTTTCCACATACATGAGGTGATCCAGTCCCTTTATCATCTTAGTGGCCCTTTGCTGGGCACTCTCCAGTATGTGCATCCCTTTCTTCTACTGGGGAAGGCAGATTCAGGCACATGGTTCCAGATGTGTCCTCACAAGTGGTAAGGAGAGAGGAAGGATCACCTGCAGAGCCTACACACAGGCCATCTTCCAGATCAACCTGTTGAGCAGGACTGAACCCAGGACTGAAATATGCCTCAAGTTGCTGACCTTCAACTGATCACAAACCTCTGATCCCAGCCTTTCTCCCAGTTTCAATTCACCTCACTGTCTCCTCCTCCATCCCATACTTCATCAGCTCGCCTATGAGGATCTTATGGAAGACAGTGTCAAAGGCCTTAGAGAGGCCTGTGTGGGGAATATTCACTCCTTGCCCTTCATCTACCAATGCTGTCACAAAGAAGGTGATCATGTTGTCAAGCATGGCTACTCCTGATAAATGGTCCATCGCAGCCCTGCAGATCAAAGGGAAGTTCACCATCCTGTTGTTCCCTGGACCCTCCTTCTTGGTCAGCTGTAAGACAGGAGTGACCATTGCTTTTCTCTGGTCCACAGACACTTCTTCCAGTTGTCCTGATTGATGGAAGATTATGATTTTGCCATGACATCAGTCAGCTCCTCAAGCGTTTGTGATTACACACTGTCAGGATCCATTAACTGGTGAAATTATCATCTTCCACTCCATCCTCCAGACTTTCCTCCCAATGTCTGGGCCCAGAGACTGAAGAGGACACTCCGTACTTTAGCTTTTCCATTTCTTATGTCACCAGGTCCCCTGCCCCATTCATTGAGCTTGGAGGAGTCAATTCCTGAATATTAACCATATTTCTAGGGCTGCTCTTCCCTCTAGTCTTACTGCGAGACCTTCGAAACAGATTTCCAAAGCATAAAGTCTGTTCATATCAAGACCAGCATCTTGGTACTTGTTTTTCCCTCTCCCTCCTCTCAGAATCTAAAGCTCCAGCAGCTCATGGTCACTGCAGCCAAGGTTGCCTTTGACACTCACATCCCAACAGAGAGTGCTTCTTTGCTGTTATGATGTCCAGAGCAGCATCTCTCCTCATTTTCTGCTCTGTTATTTGAGTCTGGAAGTTCTTATCAATGCACTTCAGGAACTTCAGGATTGCTTGTGCCCTACTGTGTTGTTCCTCCAGTAGGTATCACAGTGGTTAAAATGCTCTATAAGGATAAGGGCTGTACACATATGTCTTCTTCATCCACCCATGTTTTTGTGGAATTTACCACACAATTGCCCTGGGAAAGGCTAAGGATAATACTCATCTTGCCGGGCTACTTCCAACAACACTGTTGTTTTCACTAAGTACGTAATCCTGTGCTTGATGGTGCAGCTCCTCCAAGACCATAGACCTACAGGAAGAAAGGCCTTGTCTTCTGGCATCAAGAATGAGCACTGAAGCCTGGCAGATGAAGTGCTGCAGTGCTGCATCTACCATTGAAAACTCCATCTGAATCAAAGTCTCTGCTCTGACTAGGGCAGATACTCCAGCCCTGGAGAAAATTATCTGTAGTGTGTCACCAGCATAGCTGAGATTGTTTATGACATAACAAATTCATCTGAGGACCCATTGTTTGCATCCTCTCAGAAGCTTGGCAGTACTCTTGGCTGGCTCTTGGATTGGCCTTTTTCAGGCACCAGTTAAGAAGGGCTTGGCCCTGCCTCAAAAGGGATCAGTTGCAAACAAGGCTACAGATGTCCTAGATCCAGAGTAGCAGCATGTCCATTAGAAAACGCTGAAGCTTTCTTGGTCCACAGCCTTGTGGCTGCCCTAACCTGTTCCTTACCTGACAGCCACAAGTACCCTCAGAGGGTTTCCAGGTGTTTGGCAATGTTCATGGACTTTGTTCTCTCAGAAGTTCCCAAAGCAGAACTCAGTCTGAAGTCCAGAGTAGAAAAAAACAAAGAGAAGATTTAACAATTTTAGAAAAAAACATGAAAGTGGAAGCAAAAATCTCACAGATTTTTGTAACTAAGAGCTGTTTCATTGTTTTTTGCCAAAGTAGCTGCAGTAATCTTACAGTCGGGATTCTCTGGGACTCATTTTTCTGTGTGTTGGGGTTTGTGGGGGTATATGTATTCACACACAGAGTAAGCAAATAATAAAATATAAATCTGTTAACACTGAGCTCTAGACCAAGCAATATTATGTGTTTTAGAAGAAAATATGATCCTGAAGCCACTCAACCTAAAACTACTACTGGGAAAAAGATAGTTTTCCACAAATACTTAAATCCATTTTATATTCAGGTTCATGCTTAGTCCATCTGTGATACATATGAACATGCCAGGTTTCACTGAATCTTTGAGCAGTTGTTTCTTTGTTTTCAGTGACCTCACTGATAGCACTTCACATAACCTTACTCAAACATGCATTTCCATTTATTTGCTATGTACATCTGCCACATTGTCTGTTGTCTGATGTCATCATAAAAAAAAAAATACAGGAGGAGAATGAATTAATTTGCTTCAATATATGAATGTGATTTATATGAAAGACTTTTTACCTGCAATGACAAGACAAAGGGCAATGATTTTAAACTGAAAGAGGGTAGCTTCAGACTGGACATAAGTAAGACATTCTTTACTGTGAGTCTGTTGAGGTGCTGGCACAGTTGGCCAGAGAAGTTGTGGATACCCTATCCCTGGAATTGTTCCTGGTCATGCTAGATGGAGCTCTGAGCAACCTGATTCAGTGAAATGTGTCCCTGCCCATGACAGGGACATTGGAACTGGATGATCTTTAAAGATCTCTTCCAAACCAGACCATTACATGATTCTGTGACTTTATGGTGCTGTGGTTCTATTTCATCATCACAAACTCCTGCCTGTAGAAAAGGTAAGTTATAGCATCAATAGAGGCAGAAGAAGCAATTTCTTACATGGGACTCTCATATCAGGCTTTGTGAAAGGTATTATTCTGTCTTACAATGGGTCTTCTTATTGTGGGGATCCCTTTCCAGATTATTTCTTGAAATATTATCAACAAACAAAATTGCTCTTTTTTTTTCTGTTCTCTTTGCACTAAATAGAATGCACAAATTATGACATTTCTAAACTAAACTAGCTGGTGGAAATTTCTCTGTGTTCATCCAAGTTCAGAAAACATCAGTCTGGCATGAAGTGGTATTTTTAATAATACTGAAGCAAAACACCAATATCATTATATTCATAAAAATATTTTATCCAAATACATTAGAGTTCAGCTACAGATTGGATCCTTTTTTCCCCTCTCTAACCAATGCTTGAATAGTGCTTTGCTCTATGAGGAGAATACCAAATAATTGCCATGTTAACTGAATTCAGCTGGTAGCTTTTTCTTTTGGATAGAGTCTAAGTAGGTTATACAAAACTGTGTTTATTAAACTCTAAATCAACATAATACATCTGAATTGCGTGCAAAATTAAATCTACAGTCCACTGTGCAATCAGACTATCAAGTCAAAATCCTGTTTTAATTCTGGCTGCCTGTCAGAAACAAGGTGTTCTGTGAGACACAGCACATCTTCCAGCTGCTATGGACTAGGTACCTGATTTAAATCATTCAACAGTTACATTATTAATGGCAGAAACAAGCTCACTTCCATGTTTATATTACTGTGCTGGTTTTGCACAATCTTAAATTTTAACTCATGGCAGCCCAGCAATTCTACACGTAAAAACGTGTGCATATGTCTACTTTAACCCTGCTGTGAGTTCTGTGAGCTTTTAAGTTAATTTGAAAGGTTTTTTTTCCATGGGGAGAATAACTATGTCTGGAGATGAAGGAGAACAATTACATCTCTCTGCTTGAGAGAGTGTTATGCCAATCCATCCATTTTAAGAAATCCTTTAACGTGTTGAACAGTGGCCTATGTGCCCAATAGGTCCTTTTGTAATGGCTTTCAAAGAATTGTGTTTTGCCAGCCTTCTCTCCTTGTTAATACTCTTCCTGGAGGATTCCACATAGCAGAAAAATGAATGATTTCTTGTATTAATGAAGGTACAGTACCCCTTTACAATGTCAATGCCTGTGCATCTTTGAAAAAACAGGAGACAAGCTTCAATCCGACTTTTTAAGGCCCAGTTGTAGGTTTTCCTCTTGACAAGGCAGACATTTCCCTCCTGTAGGACAGTCTTTGGGTAGACATTTTTCCCTGTGGGTGGTTTCAGCATTATGAGTGTCAGATATGCAGAACTGACGCGGTTTATTAGGATTTTAATATCACAGACTAAATTTTGCCTTGGTCTGGAAAAGCCTGGAAGACAGTTTTAAGAATGCAATAGGTGGCTACATTTCAGTACAAGTTAATGAAATTCTCAGAAGCAATTTAGTAGAGATTAGTAAATTCCTCGTACCATTTACATTTTAATGACAAGCAAGCTATGTCCACAGTATAACTTAAATAAGAAGGCATCTTAAATGCACATTCCCCTTGTCATAAATTGGAAGAATTAATTGGCTGCTTTTCACTATTGGTCTTGATTTAAAGGTCAGGTTTTCCAGGCTCTGAAGCACTTATTTTTTCTTTTACTTGAAAATGCGGTGAGCCGCATTGAGGGATGAGAGCATAAGATCAATCATAAACATAAATTTAGTCCTTACTAAGCCCTAAGTGAATATCTTTGTTGGTAGTAACTCTCCTCCTCATAAAGCTGGAGTATTTTGGATTGTATCATCAAGGATGGATGCCTTTTCATTTCAGTGACCTGCCTAAAAACAAAGGCTGAAAGTAAAACAACTGCGAAGTGTAACTTTATAGGAATATTTTAAAGCTTTTAATTCTGAAGAGTTTTTTTATTATTAAATACCAAATTTAAAAGAAGATAAATGAAACACTAGGTTAAAATTATGTCACTTCTTAGAAAAGTATTTCCTTAGAAATGAGAAATTAGTTGCAGTATTAGAATGCAGTCTCCAAGTTAAAAATATAGCTCATTTACTACTCTATCAGTACTATTCCTGCAAACATGAGGCCCTAAGAGTTCAATTTAACACCTTAAAAATGTACTTCTTGCCTAACATTCACAAGAAAATATCAAACATTCTCTGTGCTTTAAATGAGCATACTTACATGAGAATCATTAAAGATTGCCTTTGGACTGATCTTTCTCTGGATCCATAGTTTTTAGGTTTCAGATCTGAAGATTACTTAAAACCCTGTTTGCTTTTAGGCAGAATGGAGGAATTCTTCACTTTCAGCAAAAGGGATCATGGTGTGTGATATGATTCTTCAGTATTCCTCATGGTGTCCAGCACATCACAGGGAATCATGGATTCAAATCATGTCTGAATTAATTTGTAAAATTATTTTCACATTGCAATTTTTTCTATCATTATAGCATTTTCTCTTGTAACAAAGTGCTTTGCAAATCAAATCCTGGATAGAAGAAGGTCAATTTGTTGACCTTGGGTGGGTCAGTGTATTCATCTCTCTTTTGGTGAGGAAACAACCATTCAGTGAACTGTAGTCAGGGAAAAATGATGTAGAACAACTACTAATGAAGGTCTGCAGTGTAGCTGATTCCTCCTAAAAGCACACATAAATCACTCTGGAATATTTGAATATAATTTAGGAATAATTGCTTTTTTCTCATAGCGATGATATGCAAAATGTCTGGATTTGAAAATGTGTGAGAAATTCAGCCAATGTGCACAAGTGTATCTTATTTATAATTCCAGTGGAAGAAAATATGAGCAGAGCCTCTGGTCATGTTTCTTACACATGGTGTGATTGTCTAGAGTGCAAAACATAACTGAAACAAAAAATCCCCCTAAGCTTCCTATAATGAAGGGCAGGGAACAATTTTCATATCCCACTGATATTTTATAGATATATTTACTTTATCTTGGGAAAAAATACATCACAAATTAAAAGTTAGAAACAGACTATTATACAATTCATTAAGTGAAGTGTATTATTTAAAGATATGTCAAAGCATTTTGAGAACAATATATTTTTAAAAATCTATGATGAAATTGCACTTTGAAAGTGCGCTAGAGCATCATCTTTGTAACTATCTAGCATATTGTATGATCCAATACTAAAAATCTTTGAAGAAAAAGAAAGCTAAACAAGTTAGATGGTGGACTGCAGGTGAGTTCTTTCTCCAATGATCACTACAAAATCTTATGCCATGAGTTTGAAAGTGAGTGAAATGTCTCTGATGTCCTCAAATACTAGGCACAGTTTGAAAAATATTCTTTCTGAGGAGGGAGTAGGCCAAAATTTTGTCATCTGTCTTCTGCATCAGCCACAGCAATGAAGAAAGTTTTGCTTCACTGTTTAATCATCCTATATATCTTGGGCAGAAACAAAGTATTGCCTTTTTTACTTTGTCAGTCCAGGTTTTTGAAGTAGCATCTCCTGATTGATCCAAAACAGTGAATCTTAGGAACATGGAATAGTTTTGATTGGAAGGCATCTTTAGAGGTCATCTAATGTGACACCCCTGCCCTGGGTGAGTTCATCTTCAAGTCGATCAGGTTGGCCTCCTCTGGACCTGCTCTAGCAGGTCCATGTCCATTTGTGTGCTGGGGACCCCAAAGCAGGATGCAGCACTGCAGTGGGGTCTCACCAGAGCTGAGCAGAGGGAGACAATCCTCATCCTTGCCCCACTGCCCACGCTGCTTGGGATGCAGCTCAGGACACAGTGGTTTTTCTGGGCTGTGAGTGCAGGCTGTCAGCTCTTGTCCAGCCCTTCACACACCAGACCCCCAAGTCCTTCTCCAGGACTGTTTCTGATCTGTTCATCCCTCAGCCCGTGTTGCTTTCAAGTTGGTTACCCCCAATCCAGGTGCCCTTTGCACTTGGCCTTGTGAGTTGTCGAGTACCTCAGCCTTTTCTTTGTACATTATTGCCAGTTTGCAAGGCTTTTGGCTTGGGTGAATGCCTTCTTCAAACTTCCTTTTCTCACTGACATACCTGTAGAAGCCCTTCCTGTTATTCGTGTGCCCCTTGCCAAGTTCAGCTTCTTCTTTGTCATGGCTTTCCTCACCCCATCCTGCTTAACTGGGCCGTGTCCCTGAGCGCTGCCCTGGTTACCTGTGCCTTTTTCACTGATGGTGCATTTTCTGCCTTTTGTTTTAGTTTAACCAGCAGGTCTCCACTCATCCGTGGTGGCCTCTTGCCTTCCTTGCCCTGTTTCTTTCACCTGGGGATGGCTCATTTTTGTGCTTTATGGAAAGTGTCCCTAGAGATCTGCCAGCTCTGTTCTGCTCCGTGAGGGCAGCTTCCCAAAGGCAGTTCTGCTGCCTGAGAGCAGTTTCCCAGGAGGTCCTATTGACCAACTCCTTGAGCCCATGCAAGGGGTTTTTTCTTAAAATTCGAGATCCTAACTTTTTTTTGAAAGCCATTCAGTTCAGTTCTGATATTATGATGTGTCAAAACTAATCACGGAATGACTAGGTTGGAAGACACCTTCAAGATCATCAAGTCCAACCCATGCCCTAACATCTCAACTAAACCATGGCACCAAGTGCCACATCCAGTCTTTTTTTAAACACATCCAGGGATGGTGGTGATTCCACCACCTCCCCAGAAAGACAATTCCAACACTTCTTAATCACTCTTTCCATAAAAAATTTTTCCTAAATTCCAACCTTTATTTCCCTTGGCACAGCTTAAGGTTGGCATCTTCTGAAAACAAACAAAAAAACAAACAAAACATACCCACATACACTTAGGCAGCAATTATCAGTAATTTTTTGTTCCGAAAACTAATGTAAATGTATATAACTCTACTTCAGATGACAGATTTTTGACATGAGGTATCTAAATTCCATCAGGAATCTAGAACCTCTGGGAAAGAAAAACAAAAGCTGAAACACCTGGACTGGTAGGATTATGGGCATGTCTTATGTACTTTGGGAATGAAAGAACAGTTTCAAACTACATGTGGAAGGAAAAAAAAGAACAGGTCACACTGTTGTTTTGTAGTACATTTTGTTTGGGCAGGAGCAGTAATTTTTCCATGTCAAGTAAGTGGAATTCAGAGAATCATGCCATCAAAATGCCCCAAAAAGGATTTCATTGACATGTTACAAAGTATTTTTAGGACTGAAACCTACTAGAAAGAAGATAAAAATGCTGTCTTTTTCCAACATTATTTAGTCTGTTCTGACTTTGATGGTAGTCATAACTGTAGTGTTTCAGTCAGGCAAAGTGGGTGTATCTCTTTTTCCCTGAATCTAAAACTAAGAATCTATGATTTTAAAAAGCATGTGTTCAAGGTGTGTGTGTGTAAGAAATGTGTGGTGTTTGCAAAGGAGATAAGTCATCACCCCACTGTAAGTCTCAGTTGTTTTGCTCACAGTACTCTGTGAAATTACTTGTTTAACACAAATTGGATTTGGTGTCCGCATCACAGATTTAGCCTTTGCTAGCATGGAACAGTTTGTGTTTGTGCCAGCTAGGTTAGATAATTGGGAAGTTTGATTTGATACCTTCTAACTTTTATAGACTCCTAAGGAATGAGTGATTCTTGATATGACTGATTTCAGTGCACTCAAAAGTTATGATTACTTTACTGGAAAGATTGATAATATAGCTTGTGTTTCTGATTATAATCTCTGCAAGTTTTTGATCTCACTAAGACATTAAATAGGATTGCTGTTGATTTGCAGACCAAGGAGATGTTAAAGAAAAACATTTTAGTGAGGGTAGACAACTGTGTAAATCAAATTATTACTACAGGAAGTTTCTGAGCAGCAATACTTCAACAGATGTTTTACCCTGTAGCTAGAGAACCACTTCTTGATTTTTTGGGTATTTTAAATTCCATGTCTTTCACATGAAGTTTAATTTACATGCTGCTTAAACTAATGCTATAATACAGTTTCTGAAAGCTTTAATTCAAGAAAGAAAAGTGATGGTTGCTCAGGACACAGTTCTGCTTTCACTCAATGCAGCTTTCTCTTGCTTTCTGTGTTTGTCAGCCTGAAAGAGAGACAATTTCAGAAATGACATTTCAGATTTGGATTCCACATGTTTTTATAAACTTAGATTATTATGAGAAACTGGGATGGTTTACATTCCAGTAACTTTGTAGGTATTTTCAGAAATTTTAAATTTGAGAATCTTCCAAGTCCATGTATTTTTTCATATAATTTTCATACTCTTTCATATATTTCACTTTCATACAGTTTCCAAAGGAAATAAGATATTTATATGAATCTCTTTAGCTTCTCCAGGTGATATTTTTAGGAAACTTGTTCATTGTGAATAACCTCTTTTTTCTTTTTTCATTTGAAGGATGGAAAATTGCATAGGTCTGACTCACTTATAAATACAGTGAAACCACTATTTTGTTTAAATTTGATTAAGGCTAATTTCCAACATCATTTGTGCAAAAGCCTAAATCAGAATTTATGTTATAGATGACCTACTAATCTGCAACTCAAAGTATATTAGTGCTTGTCCGGGCATCAGTCTTTGCAAGCTGATTCTCATTAGCACGGGGTCCTACATTTCTACCTGTAATCTTGACATCTTGTTTCTTGTCCCCATGTGCTTGTAATATCCTTCCTCCTGTACAGGACGTCAGGTTATCTCTCTTAAAATTCCCACACAGCAAGAGACTGAAGGACTAAATATTTTTTTATCTTCTGTCCTGAAATACGACACATGAAGAGTCTCTGATTTTCACTTCTATGTGATGACTTATCCCGTAGAATATTCCAATTTAGCTATTTTGAAACACTGAGTTATAATTTTTAAGTGAGAAAACTGCTGTAGAGTAGAAGCATCAAAGGATACACTTACTAAACTAAAGCCTGCTCTTTTGTAATTTTGACACTGAGAACAGAAATGTTCACCCAGAAAAGTCCTGAGGAATAGGGTTTTTGCTATGAAGAGGTAGGGTTCAAATACTTGTATTTCATGTACTATTACTGTTTATCTCGACTATTGGGCCATTTGTTGTAAGTACTGACCTTAGCAGTGAGGAGGAATACAAAATGGGTTCTCTTGAGCTCCCAGAAGATCAAGATGCCTAAAATCAAAACGCTTTTTTTGTGTGGAGTGAGGAACAAAGAAGTTTATTTGCTTGTGAGGTCCTGTGTGCCATCAGTAGGTTGAGTTGACATACTCAAATCAAAACCACTGACAACATAAATGTTCCCAGTTTCATAAAATTAACTATGAGTTGAATTTTTCTAACTCACAGATAGAACGGCGTCTTCAGCTCACTTAAAAGTGTTGGTCTCCCTCAAATTCAGGCTGTCAGTGTGGTTCTTGCTTTTGTTAGGAAATCCCACAGAGCTGATAGTTTGAATGACCTTCTGTCATGCAATATGTGGGAACTGATATGAAAACTTTGTAGATGCGGGGCCTCAGCACAATCAACATGTTTTCCTAGAATAGTGTTTTCCAATTTATCTCTTATGGCTTCAGCAATTCCTGATTTTGAAAGCTGCCCAAAACAACCTTCAGTGATCTGTTGATTCTAATTTTTTTACCTTTGTCCCTGAAAACAGTTGAAATTAAGTTACAGGTTTCCCTCATGTCTGTTTTCTTACTTAATCTTTTCTTTTTGAATTTCAGACTTATCAACGAGTCTTTGAGGGACCAGTTGCTAGTTACCATCCAGAAGACTTTCACATACACCCGAACCCAGGCACAGCACCTCTTCATTATCCTCATGGAGTGCATGAAGAAGAAGGAGCTGGTATGTTGAGTTCAATGCATTGTTTTGATCAAGTTTTTCATGTGCCTTTTGGAAGGTATCATAAATCTGATCTCTGTTATCCAGATTCTAAAGTGATGTCATGCTGACTTTTCTTTACTCAGTATTTTTGCATTTAAAGTGATTAATGCAAGAGATCTGTTCCCTTTTGTAAATTCCTCTACTTTTCCTTGACAGCATAGCTAGTAGGGTGTGAATAATACTATTTTTCAGTCATCCTCAGGCATATCATGAGTAAAATTCTACCTCATGCAACTACAGAAAGCAAGAAGACATAATTATGCATCTGTCTCTGGGATTGTGTTTTAAAGATGCTGTAGAGTTCCAGAAGTATCACAAGGGCTTCTAAATTACTGTGGAGAATAGTGACATGAAAGGAAAGCAGCTTGTCTCTGAGGCCTGTGTTCTGCAGTGCCAAGGCTATCCCTTGAACTCATGCTTGTATTCTCTTGAAGAGCACAAGATCTTTCAATAGCTTCTTGGAGAAAAATGAAGCTGCTTTTGCAGAAATATTTTTGAATAAAAAGCACATTGAAAAAGTTTGCCATTCATTCTGGAGGCTTTTATTTGTCACAAACTGACTGGACAGACATGCTTCGATTTTATAATTTTATCTTTCTTCTAAAGTTTGGGTTCGGTTCACATCACAGCTTCTGGGAACTCCAGGTTGATGATAGTGCCCTAAAATGAATTTGCTGTAACATCTCTGATGAGTGATTAGCAGAGTGAATTTTTTATGATAACCGCATTAATTATTTTGTGGCCATTTCAATGGCATGAGTAGGAGTAGTAGGAGGAGAAGCAGTGCTGGTAGTAGTAGAAGTAGTAGCAGTAGTAGTAGTCATAATAATAATAATAATAATAATAGCACCTACTTGTAAATCACTGTTCTGTATATAGACATAAAAAACATACTTATAGACAGAAGATAAAAGAAAAGAATGAGGGAGAGATGGAGGAAAGGAGAGAGGAGCACAAAAGGAAGAAAAAGGAAGGAATGATGGATAGAAAGCAGAGGCAGGCATTGAATTATCTGGACTAGAAAAATGCAGTTCTTGCTTATTCCAGATGTCTAAATCCAGAGCAGATTTTCAGGCTTTGAACAAATGCTGCTACTGAAAAATAACTGTGAAGATTTTGTCTGCAGTATTCTCATTAAGATTTTTAATTCAAGGAAGGTTGTGCATTTGTAACAAGTTTCTCTGCAGATATTCAAAGTCTGTCGCCACTGACATTCTCTATCTACTAATGTGAAGAGCTGTCAGTCAGGAGATGGTGTGCCCAAAATTATGTATTCTGAATTTGAATTTTTAACACTAGCCTAGCCATAAATAAAGATAATACACTACAACAGTTGTTTCTGTCTAGTACCTAAGTTGTACTCAGCTAATTCTAACATTGGTATGCTAGAAATATTTTATATCTGAGATGTGGTTGCTAGGCTAATGGTGTCCTGTAAAACTCACAGCCTCCTTTATGTATGCAAAAGAAAGGTGATGTTCATGGTGCTGAGGGAGAGGAAATGGGGGACCTTGGGTTGTGAGCTGGGTCACTCCCAGGAGTGAGGGATGACTTCACTGTTCCTACAAAGCCAGATGCTTCATATTGCCACATCTGTCTCAGCTTTTGTCCTTCCTCAAGCCTGACCCTCTGATTTGGTTGTACTTAATGCAAAACACTGCTTGGTGAACTTACCATCATTAGTCTGATCAACCCATCGAAACATAGAAGGAAGATGCAACAGATTGTCTCAGAGAGCTCCGAGCAGCAGCTGCATTGATCATGGCTATTTTCTCTCGGTTCCTGGTCAGTGTGCCTGCCTCTCTGATTTTGCGGCTGCTGAATTGATAGAGAACAAAGTTGACAGTGCAGGAGAGGCTTGTCTTATTTCTGAGTGCCACTAAATAATTGAGTGCACACGGGATACAGGCAGGAAGAAGCTCGTAAAGTACCTCAATACAGCTGAATCACAGATGAGGAGAATGAAAATAAAATGCAAGTAACAAATACAAGGAACAAAAAGGTTTCTTGGAAATAATTGTTCCTTCCCTACCTGCTTAAAATGTACGAAAAGTCTGGCATCAGTTATATAAATTTGATGCAAGTGTTGTAGCCAGGGGAAAAGCATAATTGTAGCAAAAATTACCCCTTTTCTCAGATCATGAAATTTTTCAGGTTCTGAAATTTTGGATTTCACTCTTAAATCATAGTGTCTAAATTGTATGCCCGTGAAGCATCATTATTTTTTGTGTAATTATATAAATACTAAAGAATAATTCTTCTTATGTGTAGTGCTCCATTTACTTGGTTAAGTTTAAATTTTTCATTGAATAAAGTCTGAAACACTCAAGATGAATGATAAAGTGAGGCCCTAGAAGAAGAGTGATCTAGGTGTGCTAGATTTGCAAGACAGAGCAATTTTCACTTCTCAATTCAATTAATAATTTTTTATGAAATTACATGCAGAGTTTTGTTCAGAAATGTATTTGGACCATGGTGCTTAATGAGGGCTATGCTATCAAAGTCTATTTAAAATTAAGTAGACTACATGTGTCTGTGTACATACAGATGTAGATTGCAAGGGGTAGGATAGTATTTGATAGATTATTTATGGAGATTCTCCGTTGTCACATTTACATGGAATTCTTTTCAAAAGTTTATGCCAAGACCTATTTTAGGCTAAAGTAGGAGCATGAGAGCTCACCAAAGCTAAGTAGCCAGGAAGCAGGCTAGGAGACCTCACTTTCAGGCCATCCCTGAAAAACACATCGTGTTGGATAATAGCTCAGAAATCTGTTTTCAGCTTTCAAAGGAGTATTTACTTCTGTCTCAATAAACAAATTAGTCTCAGTATTTTCCCTTAAAAACTGTAAATCTGGTGTCTGAGTTTTCTGACAAATACAGGCTGCTCTACACTTCTGGGAACACTTCATCTTGCATCTTGGACTGGCATGCTGCTGGAGTGTTGTTTTTTGGTTTTTTTGCAAATCATGATGTGAATTTCTCAGAAGCTAGACTGTGTTTTCCAGCAAGCTGCACGGGTCTCTGTGGAGCTTCATTGGGCAGCCACTGGGAAAAGGCCACTTTGGCAAGCCAGAAGGGTCTGTGTCCTTGAAAACAACCACACCTGTGGCACTGACAGATGTTTGTCATAAAGCTAATTCTTCCAAAATTGTGTTTTGAGAGTGAATGCACCTAACCTTTTATCTATTGAATAGAAAATGGAAGTTGTTGTGAATCAGGATAGGTCCAATAAAAGCACCTCAGTTATAAAAAATGGCACATTAACTCCAGCAGTAAACTGTTTACCACCCTCTGGTTAAGTTTGTTTTCTTATTACTACCATGGCCATTTTCTGCTTAATTTGTTTCCTTGAATATATGAAGTCTCAGTGACTACATTAAACAAACTGATAGTGTCATTGCCTGCTACTGCATTACAGGAAGGAATTGCAGAACAAAGAGAGTGTGGTCACTGGGCATGGGTTTGTGTGCATCCATTAATTCATGGAACACATTGCCAAAAAGAGGCAAGAGATATAATTTGCTTCATTTCCTGCTAAAAGAAAAAAAATAAAAACCCATCTCTAGCTGATGTCAGGAAGTAATAGATACTTTCTTCTTGCGTCTCCAGTTCCCCATTGTTCCACGCAGTGTGTGGCTGCTGCGGCAATCAGGATGGCTGCTCAGGGGCAGTGTAAACTCTCTTCAGCTTTGTGCTGCTAATGTGGGTGGCAGTAGGTAGTTCCAGATGACTTAATGCATAACCTGCAGGTCTGGTGCTGTCAGGGTAAAAAAATATGCTACAGTAACTGAGTGCATTGAGCTCAGATCAAGACAACCTGCATCATGCAGGTGCTTGCTATTTATTATGCTTTTATTTCAAAAAGAGGTGCATCCCAGTTTTCCCAAAATACACAGTGCATGAGAAGGCTCCCTTGCAAGGCTGATATTCAAATCTCGATATTTCCTCATTAGTGTAGAGCTTTGACTCTTCTTGATGGTTACTTACACAAAGCACGGGGAAAGTGTTGAGTCATTGTCATGTCCTGGTCCACTAGGAAAAGGGTGCTTGAATTACTCTGAGCAGTACATGGGAAAAAAACTAAAATTCTTGGGAGGTTCAATATCAAACTTTTACTTGCAAACTTTAGAACATTAGGGTAGAATAAGATACTTGGCAAATTTTAAAATGCAGCAGTTTTGGTTAGAAATTCAACAGTATAAAAGCATAAAAATTAACACTTTAGAAAATGTATAAGGGAAAAGAAAAATTTAAAAATTTTAAAAAAGAAGATTAGAAAGGTGGATCATCACCTGTGGATCCAGAGATGAGACTTGGTTGTTGCAATTTCTGTATCTGCTGGTTGAAGCCATGATCACAGTCTTGATCTGCTGGGGTTGGGGAAGCCAGTGAAATCCCAAATCCAGTGGGTTAATAGCACACTCAGGCTCATCAGGAATGCCCAGTCATCTCCCCTGGAGTGGGGAGTTTTACACAGAGGGATAATACTGTGGATGATGGTACACGGTATTACAGCTGCCTCTTAATTCAGTGTAGCTGAGTCAGTTCTCAGAAAGGATGAATACCTTCAGGCTACGAGGGAAGTTGAGCCACTTGTGTAAGGATGTTGGCATGACAAAAAGCACTATCCCACCTGCAGGATTTGCCTGCTTCCAGCCTCTTCCCTTACCTTGTTCACAACTCAGCCTAGTGCCCGGAGGTGAGCGTGCACCCCTGTGCACCTGGCCATTCCTTGGAGCATCAGCAGCGTTTGCTTTTTGGTTTTGTTCAACTGTTTGGGTCACCACCGTTCCACTGTCCCATGGTGATTTAGCAGGTCTCTTCTGTATGGAACACAAATAAGACTTTTTGTTCTTTGATGGTTTCAGATCTGGGTGACTGAAAAGGTTTCTGTAGCAAACCCATCCATGGTTCTGGAAGAGTTCATACAGGGAAGAATTTGACTTGATCATATACTAGCTGCAAAAATCTTTGTGCTTTTCAGGTGGATGTGCAAGCTCAGTGAATTCTTGCGCTAATTAAATACTGGTTGCAACTGTTTATTAGCATACCCTTTGATCTGAATTAAATATTAGCTAAATCAGATGTACTTTTAAGGATTTACTAGTATATTGTCATTTGGTTTCTTTGCCCTTCCCAGTTAAAAGTTCATTTAGGTCTGTTTTTTTCAAGAAATTTTTCTTCAAAGCAATAAAATCATTTCAGTTAATATTTTTTAATGCTGATGTCCTTTTTTCTCTTAGACAGGAAGCTGAAGAGGGCTTGGTGTCTTCTCAAAGAGTCAAAGTCAGCTGTAGCTCTTGCAGCATAGTTGCTGTCAGCAGCGTATAATTTGGGAGTAGGCATTTGGAGCAGGGAAGCATCATGTGACTGCTGGTCTGCTGGTTGCTAAAACAGCTCTTGATTCTCCTATGGAAACGCTGTGAGATTTCCAGTGTAAAGTGGAAGACAGTTTGTCCTCTGTGTCCAAACTGATGTGCCAATGCACTTCAGCACTGACTGTGAAACTAGCAATTTTGGAGAAGGTTAAACCTCCTATCCAAATCAATAGGATTAATCTAGTACTTAGGTTCTACCTCTGTAAGTGTTAGGATAATGAGCAGTGGTTTTTAATTCTGCAAACCCCAGCTGATTTATTTTTTGGTAAATAACTAAGATCATATTTTGTGTTTTCAGCTGCCAAGAAGCCAGATGAAGTTAGCTGAAGTTAGTCATTGACTCCACAGAGAACAAAAATCAAATCTTAGGAGTAGTTTTTTCATTTCAGTAATTCAGAAAACAGCTTTCACAAGAAAAAGCTATATTAAAAAACAAAACAAAACAAAGCAAACAACAACAAAAAAAACACCAAACAAACAAACAAAAAAAACCACCCCAAACCAAAAATCCAACGACAGCTGTTGTATTACGCCAAACCCTGGAAAAGCTTTTGATCATACCATCTGCTTTTTGGCTACTGTCAGACAAGGTACGGCGTCTGCTAATAGAAACTACAAAAATGTCAGACCTACCACAGGAGCAGAAGTGTTAAATTTAGGTATGGGGTCCATCCTGAACTTCTGCTGTGCCATCTTCACATCTGGAACATGTCTGCAAAGGCCAATATTCTTTTTGGTTTTTTGTTTGCAAATATTTTTTGTTTTATTTGGTGGATATCGTGTAGCCATCTGATATTAGTGCAACTCACTATCAATCTTTTCACTTTCTGTCTTCCTACATATTTTGTGGTTAAAATTTCAGCTGCAGAAATAAAATTTAGGATGTTTCTTTTCCCTCTAAAAATATAAGCACGTGAAAATATTCATTATCCCATTTCCACTATTAACAGTAATACAGGGAATGCACACTGAAATGTTATATAGAGCTCTGTAAATTTTCTGGATAAGGAAATTGAAGGAAAAGCAGTACTTAGTGGCACAGCAAACTTCCACACTAGATAATAAAAAACAATTTTTGCAATTAGGGAATTGGAAGGGTTCAGTGCAGTTTATATACTCCATGATAATGTTCAGAAATCTTTCTTAGTGCCAGGTTCTGTTGTGTCTCAGAAGTCATCATTTCTCTTCTCTTTCTTAGAAAATAAAATTATCCTCTCTGTGGCTTCACATGGGGCACAGAGACCCATTCATTACTGCTGCAATATCTCAGTCAGAGATGAGAAGTTCACTGTATGAGATGCAGAGTTTCTGTGGATAAAGCAGGAACTGAAAATTTACAGTCCTACAGGAATATCTCATATTAAGAGAACTGCCTTTTCCAAGTGTTGCCTATTTAGTCTCACCAGCAAACCAGCTAAGAAAGTAGTCTTTGTTTGTGGCTATTTTTGTCACTTGGTCTCTGCGTGTTGTCGTGACACTGCCAACCCCAATACAGAATAACCATAAGTCTCCATCATCTAGAGCAAAGCAATCTGGGCATCCGTGTCCCATCAGAATATTTGAAAATTATTGCAAAGGAAGACTAGAAATTGAAGTTTAACATGGAGTAACAGTCCCCAGTATCAATACTGTTGCCACCCAATCAACTCACAATACTTAGATCTAAGGTCAGCATTTTCAGTTCAGATTAGAAGATTTATATGTGCATGTAAGTCTTGCAGACAGTATTTTTTTAGGGCCATGACTTGTATGACACCATTTTTAGGAATATTCAGCAATGGGAATGACCAAACTGAATTCTTCTTTTCTTTAGATTAACATAATATCCATCTCAGTGATGAACTTTCTCCATAATTCATGACTTTAACGTTTCAGAAGAATATCTATTATGTCAGTGTCTTGCCAATGTCTCCAAGAACTCTCTCTATAGTAGAAGAGTTGCAGGAAGTGGATTACTTTACACTTCCTCCACATTTCTTGTCTGAATCAGGGTGATGGAAGACCTTGGATTATATCAATGTGTGAACGGAAATTAGTATCTCCATAGTTAAAACCATTACTTTTTTTTTGGCTGATCTTAACAAGTTTCTGATAAGTCTACATGAAATCACATTTTTGCTTCAAAGTCTGTGATGTGCACAGCCCAGAGTTTTAAAGGACAGTGTCTGACTTGTGTTAACCTGCTTACATGTTTTGTGACCTATGATTTTATGTCTACAAATTTAATCACAGGGACTGTTAATTCAGGCAGTGAAATGTCTTATTGTATCAGTATGAAACCTGCTGTGTAGGGGAACACAAATGGGTTTACTACCAGAAAATTCTGGTCACTTATTCCACTGGAAAATATGCATATTCTATTCTAAAGTCTTGGTAGTACTGTAAGACTTATACTGTATGTGCACATCATAAAATACTTTTTTCTTTTTTTTTTTAATGGGACAGAACTGTGAGATTTCCATAACCTGTTCTCTAACATTAAGTCATTAAGGCTGTCTCAGATGTCCAGTTTGGAATAAAAGGTACCAAGTACAGGGAAAGCCATTTACAGTAGCTTACATCAATTGATGGCTCAATTGCAGAACTGTTGCCTTTCTTATAAGCAGTGATTGTTTTGCTTGTTCCCTGCGTTTTACTAGACACTGAGTTTATGAAAAAGCAAATTAAAACTGCAGTGGAGTGTTGCTGTGCTAACACAATGAAGAAGGGGCTGTAAAATTTTTGTAATTTTGCAACCAACATTCAAACTTCTCCTCTCTTATCCGCACCCTAATATTTCCTCATTTGGAATTCTCTTCTGTGCTCCTCAAAATAGCAAACTACTTAATTTAGATTTTCCATAAACACAATTCCATCTAATTTTTCTGTTCCTGAATTTCCTCTTACTTGGCCATCCCCTTCTTCTACAGTACAACCCACTGATTCACTTGCTCACTTTGATCTTTCTTATGCCTCCATTTCAAACAGTTTTCCCATGTATTAAATAGTATTATTCCTTCCAAGAAAAACGTAAATGTTTTCCCCTCTTGTCTGAATGATTTTGACATTTTGCATAATTGACCTCCTTTGATGTTTTGTTTTATCAAACTCTCATTTTTATTTTCAGGGTAATTTTCCTCTGAAATATTTAAGTAAGCATAGCTAAATTATAGATGTCAACATGTACTTTGGAAGCAATTGCCTATTTTCTGAAACAAATTGTGTTCTAACACAGGAGACTTTTAGGTTACACTCACAATTGCATCTGCTCTGTTTTTTAGAAGAGGCAGAGTTTTTATTCTTACTTATGTAACTGAGATGCATAAGAAAAGTTTGTATGTCAGAGTTGAAATTTATATTTCAGAGGTGAAATTTTAAGACACTAAAAGATTTTCTGGAGCTAGCTAAAAAAAGTCACTTCAAATATATTTTAAATCACCATATCGTTTCTCCTGATGTAGTGAAATAGTGATGAGAAACAATTACATCTCTAGAAGTGTGAATAATTTGCAGCATTCTTATAATGCTAAGTTTGTAAAGCAAGCACAGTTGGTGCTTTCTTTGCTCTCATCACTGCTTTTTTCCCTGCATCTTCAGCTATCCATTGTCTAGTCATCAGGTACTGTCAATTTGAGGTTTAAAGAATTATTTTTCTCCTTAATCTCTTGTCTCTTTCATGACACAGGATAAAACATGTTTCAGTGCAGTTGTGTACATCAGTCTGACTCTGGTTTTGGTGGTGTTTCCCTCTCCAAACACATACATGCTAAAAATCTGAACATATTTCAGCTATCTCTTCATACTCCAAAGTGGTTGAGGTTAACCATACTGTAAAAAAAATAAATATTCACATGTTATAGAATAAATGCCAAGTACAGCCTTGTGCTGCCTAGCTATTCAAATTTAATCCTGGCATTTTACAATTACTTCAAACAGAATAAGATTTTCCATCTATGTGGAGTTTCAGAATAAATCCTAGGTGGAGAAAAGTGCTGTATTCAGAGGGAAAGACTCACTTTTTGGCTAATAAAGGTATGAAAAGAGGAACTGAATATGCTGATAGTTGGCAAGATTATTTATGATCTGTCATTTATTTTAGCAAACACAGATTTAGATCATTTCAGAAAAGTTTTTGATTCATTACCATCTGATTATTTATTATTATCCTATTACTATTATCTCTTGCTCTTGCTTCTCATTCTAGGGGTAAAATCAACTTTGTCCATGTTGGCAAACAAACTTTTACATACTGTTCAATGCACAGAAGCTCCTGTTGATGAAAGCTAATAATTTATATATCCAGCTAGACCTGAATATGGCACGCTGTGACACAATTATGATGGCTTGGGAAGCATTCTGTAACAAAAAACCCAAACTTTTGTGTCTTATGACTTGCTAATCTGGGCACTAGCACTGCTTCTGTGTGTCTTCTGCACAAGTCCTGTCCTCTTCAGACATTAGAGGTCTACTTCACCCAGATGAGTAAGGGACAGAAGTGTGAACATTTATTGAAACAAGTTTGAAGAATTCAGGAATTTTAAGTTTAAGACCCATTACAACCTACTACCAGTTCCTTGCCCTGTAAAATGTCTCAGTGCTCCTGCCATTTCAGGGATTGTCTCACCTACGAACACATTTTCCTCCTGTTTCACAACATCTTCCCTCCTCAGCGTATTTTTGAGACATCCCTGCCTCAGCTGGTTCTGTGATTGGTAGGTGCCACTACAGACTACATACAGACAGCTATAACTTTTATGTCTCAGGTAACCCTGCATGTACATTAATATCTGTATTATGACCTTGGTAACTTGGGAAATCTCACATGGCCGTGTCCTATCTCTGTCTCTCTTCAGTGTGTCTCTGTCTCTCCTCTCCATTCAGTGTGTGAATAATTTCTGAAAATCTGTTTGGTATTCAGTGCTCTCAGGTAAAATACTGTTACCTGACTTTGTCTTTAGGAGCTCAGGTATTAAAATAAAAGAATGAATGAAACACATAAGGCATAACTGACCCTGTTGAGCAAGAAACTATATGCAAGAAAAGGAAAGAAAAAGTAATCTGTCAAACAAGGATGGAACAGATTATAAACAGAGAGCAAAGCAGTTTTAAAATAGGTGTTTTTTGTAGCATCCAAGGTCAGATAATATTTTCCTTCTGCATTCCACCCAGCACCCCTCCAGGCTCTTCCCACCTTGCTTTCTGTCCTGCTGCTCTTCTTGACTCCATCTTCTACCTGCCTTGCCTGAAAATTAGGTTTCAGCCCTGCTGGACTGTAATTATTGCTGGCAACTGTCACAGTGTGCTGTAATCCTGATTGCACAGAAGGTTTAGTTTTGGCTCAGTGATTTCCTACCACGTTTTCCTAGGCAAAATGAGGATGCAGCTAGTTAATTTTCCTGGAAGTTAATCCTGTTCACATTAAGATACTTCAGTAAAATCTGCAATGAAGTGGAGAGCAGATTTTCCCAGCTTTTTGTTGCTGGGTTTGTTTGCTTGTGGTTTGCTGGTTTGTGATTTGTTGGTTTGTTGTTTGTGGAGAAAGGGTTAGTGGAGGCAGGGGAGCATGTGTCCCTTCCTTCCTTTAAGGGCAAATCTAATACATTTTACTCAGGCAGGTTTTGCGGAGGGAAATGAGAGGTAGTTTGCTATAGCAAAAGTTTGTCTGTCAGGTTCCAAGATCTATCTCTTCAGTGCAGTCCAATAAAATGTTGTGTTTGTAACGAACAGTAACCCCAGCTTCTATTATATTTGAAAAGAAGAAAATAAAAATTCTTCTTTTAAAAATGCTTTCTGTTGGAAATCACAGTTGCTCACTGAGATGACTCAGAAAATTACCTGAAAAAGTTGTTTCAAGCCTATAAATAGTGTGAACATTGAGGAAAGAAAGGAGGAAATTGGAAAAAGACTGTCCCCAAAATACCCAATGGGGTGGCAGAGGAAGTGAAAAAAAAATGTTATTTTAAAATAAGTGAGTTTATACCAACAACTGAAAATACCATCTGCACAGAAGTTATGATGTGGACCCAAATCCCTACAGAAAAAAAAAGAGTACTTGATTTTGGCGTTTCTTTTCTTCTTCCAATGTAAATTGGTTTTTGGTTCAAAAGAAATAGCTGAATAGTGTAAATGGTAGTTTTACTCTCTAACACTGTTTCATTATGCTCCTATGAAAAGTAAGAAGTATTTTCATAGCTACAATGTGAAACAGGGCAGCACAGAGAAAAAAAAATTTTAAACTAATCTTCCCTTTTTCACAGCAATATAAAAGAATGTCTAGTGGTAACTTGACTAAAATTGTAACTCTTACCCCTTTATTTCCTTTTGGTATGTAAACAAGTCCTTGGCATATATTACTTTTTAATACAGGCTTCTTGGGATTTATTTCTTTCTAATGAAATGTCCTGGATTCCCTATGCAGACCTTACTAGGTTATTCTTCCTTCTGTACTTTTTTTCTTCGAAAGTTGTCACGTTCAACAACAGGCTTCAAGGGTCTACAGTAGGTATGTGAAAATTTCTTAGGCACGCTGAAAGAGGAAAGCCTTTTTCTTTTTCTCAGCAATGTCCTCTTATAACAGCACCAGTATTGCTTATCAATTCACCCACCAATGTATTATAAGTAGCACTGGCAGGAGCTGCATTAATTGGAGTTAGGTGACCACATTGCAGACATAAAATTCTTATCTGTCAACTTGGGAAAAAGAAAACACCATATCAAGAGGTCTCTAGCAAAAGTGACAGGGTTTTTAAGATCAAAAAATATTGGACATTTCTAAGTGTAAATTCTGCATAAATACTTTAGGTTGTGTCTGCACTTTCTCATGCCTCTGACTACAGAAATTAAAGGTTGCTGTAGGTATTTGAAACCTTGTATGCTTGCAGAAAAATGTCTTTTATCAATCCATCAATATCTGGTGCCAGGTAAAAAAATCTCTCAGTGTCAAGGAATAGCAGTGAGAGACATCTGTGCTGGAGGTAAGGTGGATGCCCCCCAGCCAGCTGCTAAGGATGGACAGCTCTAATGACCCTGTGTTTGCAGTTATCTGCAGTGTAAAGTGGTTGATACATACTCAGATTTTCTGCTGTGTTCTGCTTTTCAGCCGAGGCTCCAGCCAGACTGTTTATTTGGGGTTGGTTCTGTGTTCTCACTGATAGCCTCAAGTGATAGGATTAATCTCTGTTACTGCTGCTTGCTGAGTATCTGCCTGGACAAAAGTTCAGTTACCTCAAACTGGAGTGCCTCTGCCACAGAGAGCAAGCAGCCATGGACAGTGACAGTAAATCTGAGCCACAAGAAGGGGCTGGACATATTTGTTTACTGCCTCTGTGCATTCAGAAGACAGAAGTCCACAGTGTCAGCTGAGTCTTTGAGGTCCTAAATACAGAGCATTTTGAAACTGAGTTAGCATTTGGTTGACAGCCAGCTGAACATGATCCAGCAGTTTGTCCAGGTGGCCAATATGGCCAGTGGCATCCTGGCTTATGTCAGCAGCAATGAAGCCAGCAGGACCAGGGCAGTGACTGTCCCCTGTGGTCAGCCTGAGGGAGGGTCACTCCCTGAGGCCTCACCTTGAGTCCTGTGTTCAATTTTGGGCCAGAACCTGGGTCAGGAGAGGTTCAGGTTGGTTCAGAAGAAGGTTCTTCACTGAGAGGGTGTTTGGGCACGGGAACAGGCTCCCAGAGAAGTGATCACAGCACCAGCCTGACAGAGCTCAGTGAGCATTTGGACAAAGCTCTTGGGCACACAGTGTGACTCCTGGGATGTCCTGTGCAGGGCCAGGAGCTGGACTCAATGATCCTTCTGGGTCCCTTCCAGCTCAGCATATTCTGTGATTCTGTAATAATGTGAGGAGCTGAGGTGTGTCCAGGGAAGGGCAGCAGAGCTGGGGAAGGTCTGGAGCACAAATCTCATGAGGATCAGCTGGGGGAGCTGAAAGTGTTTAGCCTGGAGCAAAGGAGCCACAGGGAGACCTTATGACACTCTAGAAATGCCAGAAAGCAGGTTGTGGTGAAGCAGGGATGGGTTTCTCCTCCCAGGTAAGAGTGACAGCGCAGAATGAAACAGCCTGAGATTGTGCCAGATGCAGGGTTGGATTGGATATTAGGAAACAAATCTTCATTGTCAAGCACTGTCCAGGGAAGTGGTGGAGTCACCATTACTGGAGGTGTTTGAAAGATGAGTCGATGCGGCACATGGTTTAGTGGTGCACTTGGCAGTGCAGTGTTAATAGTTGAACTGGATGATCTTGGAGGTCTTTTGCAAACTAAAAAGTGCTATGATTGTGTGATTGTATGAAGCTTCATATTTTTCCTTGGTTCTGTCTGAAATTCTAGTTCAACCTCAGACATGACCCCAAAATTATAATTCTAGTGTGAGTCTGAGCAATCTTTCAATTTCCATCTTTTTTCCCCAATTATTTGTCTTCTTTATTTTGCTACTTCAATTATGCTCAGCCTCTTAAAAATAATAACAAAGCAATAGTTGGTGTGGAAGGACAGCCTTTTTATTCTAATGTAACTAATTTACATAGTTCCATTTTATTTTTAATACACCAACACTTCATTCATCTGATGGGTTTATTTTTCTGATGCATGCAGAGAAGAGGGTTGAAAAAGAAATTGGAAGTTTAAGGCTATATGTGGTCCAGTGTCTGGAAAGTAATTTCTTTAATTTTCCTGCAAGCTGTTCAGTGCTTGCAACTTGTATGATTACTTTTTATTAAGTTGGTAGTTCACTGAGATTGTGTTTAGTTTAAGATGTTGCTTGTTCCTCCTCCAAACTCTGTTCTCCAGGATGTTCAGTCCCCAAAGTCAGACAGCCTCTCCTGAGGCCTTAAAGACAGAGAGGGACATTTTGCCATTTCGTGCTACCTTCAAGTTTATCATCTGTGGCATGGGAAGCATGACCATGTACAGCAGAGGGTCTGATCTCATCAGGTCACCTACTGATTGTGTTTTGAGTTGAGACATACATAGAAATGTGTGTTTCTATTCACATTACCTGCATTGCAGGGAAAGCTTCATTGCAAGTGATCAAGGAAATAGAAAAAAAAAATTGGAAATTATAATGAAACATTTCTTTAGAAGAAAGCGATCAAAGCCTGGAACAGGCTCCTAGAGAGGTGGTTGGTGCTCCATGCTTGTCAGTGTCAAAGACACATTTGGACAATGCCCTTAAAACTGTGCTCTAACTTTTTGGCCAGCCCTGGTTAGGCAGTTGGACTAGATAATTGTTGAGGGTCTCCTCCAACCAAAACATTCTATTCTGTTACTATTCTATTCCTTCTCTAATTTTACTCTATTCTATTCCACTCCAAAGTATGGTATGGAGATAGACAGCAAGTAGTTTGCCAGAAACATCTGAATATTCTAGAGAGAGAGAGAAAATACTTCATTAAAGTATCATTTATGCCTTGTATCAAGAACACTTTGGAGGATCAAAATAAGTCTAACTTGGAAGTAGTGTGCTTTTGCTGGAAAGGTTGCCTAACATAAGTAATGTCTTATATCAGTTGTTTTAGACACCACGTAAATCAATTTATTTATTGAGCTAAGCCAGTTTCCTATTACTTTATCCAGTTTGCTTTTTAGCCTCTAAGATGCTGTACTACTGTCACTGATGCCAAAGCCTCTGAAACTCTTGGAGCTCTAGCATCAAATGAAGGTAGAATAGGTGCTAAAGGAAGGCTGCACTGGATTTCCTGGGGTACATTCTGCAACACTTTTCAGCTGTCAGACTGAAGCCTATCACTGAATTTCTGCCTTGTCCTTCAGATCTTGTATGTCTTCTTCTGTGATGGTGGACAGCTCTTGGTGCCCTGATGTTTGCTCTATATCAGATGCTGCTGCAGTTCTGTATGAGTAGAGATCTAGGAACATGGAAATAGCAGATGTTGTTTCAATATAAATGTAAGAATGTTTATGTAATTCCTAATTGAAGGTGTCACTTATTCTAAAANAAAAAAAAAAAAAAAGGAATTGTAGCAGTCCATACTGACAAAATAAAAAACAGGTAACAAATGTTCAGATCACAATGATGACATAGTTTTCATGAGTAAAGGAAAGGCACAAGTAAAAAGATGCAATATCTGTCGCTTCTGAAGAAGCAGAGGTTCAAAAAAAGCTATTGCTATGGCAACAAAAGGAGCAAGGGGATTTACACTTCTGTATGTTTCAGTGCAGTCTTAACCAAGAGTGAATCTGGCTATAAAGAACAGCTGCACTTACATTCATTCTTATTATTTATGAATTGTGTATCTCACTGCCCTGCTTCACAGCCAGTAACTTAGAGTGATAGGTCATTCACCATACATGGTTGAAGACCTTTCTGGACCTGTTAGAAGCATAATTATTAGATTATTAATCAAACTCTCTCCTACACAGAATCACAAGGTTGAATATGTTTCTAATATCACTTGAAAATATTTAGTCTATGCCATACGCCATCAGGTCCACACTCATAATATACCTAAATCTTCCTCATAATCTCTTAGGAACACTAAGTCTAATGTTATTCTATTACAGGAACATTTCTTCATCTCTAATTTCACTCTGAAAGTGTCACTAAACATCTTTTTCCCATATGAAAGTTAAAACAATTTCTATCTCACCAAATTTTATATCACAAAATGTATTGTATATTAATCCTATTTAATAAGTTTCGCATAAAAGCAAATAAAGCAAGATTATCTCATAGTCGTCAGGGCATTTTAAGATTTGAGTCATCGTGCCCTGATTTGTGTTTTATTTAATTACTCTGGTTTCAATAATGGTATTGTCTATTAACATTGCAGATCACAGTTTTTCGAATGGGCTCGGAAGGACACCAGGATATTGATTTAGCTATCCTGACAGCACTACTGAAAGGTAACAGAGTTAAACTTCACAGTGAGTCTATATCAATCCAGTTTGTGTCTTTGATGTGCTGAAGCCTGCATTTATTGGCATATCTATCAAGATGATAAATCTGTACTGTGGAATAGAAGTATGCTTCATGCTCTAACTGCTTTATACAAATCCAGCTCTTTCTTTAAACTGCAGCTCTTTTTCCTTTCTGTATTTTTGTTCTCCACAGTCACTGATGTGTCACAAGAAATATCAGTAGTGACCCCCACACCAGTTACTTGAGTAGTTTAGTATTCACAAGAAGACAGCCAAAGAACTCCTCAGACTTAGAATACCTTGATAGCTAAAATATCCATTTAGATAAAGCTTTATTGTCAGAATAAGATGTTACATGCAGTCATTCCTAGGAAATTCTGGAAGTAGTGTGAGGTTCCTTTCAGCCTCCACTTGTAGAATGGAGGCTATTGGGATAGTTGGGCTTTTAATCTTAAACTTGGCTGGTTGTTACATGTTTCTAAGCCATTACATGTTACACTTCTGCTCTTAAAAGGTTGTCGTGAAATAAACTTGCTGTTGCTTTTTGTTTATATAGACTCTGGTCTATATAAATTATTACATTAGTTCAAAACAAGGATCAAGAATTTCATCCATCACCAAATTTCTCCTTTTTGTCCCTTGGAAATAATATAACTGCAGGTTTCATTTTTATCTAAATGTAACTGAATCTGTCATTATCCTCAGTGTGAAGGGATTCTCTTCACATTTGTTCATAAAATAAATACTGCTCTTGTTTTCTGTTAATGAGGCAAAGAATATTTTAGAGCACTCTTTTCAAGGTATGTATCCCAACACAGATCACTGTAGTCTTCTGGAAACTGACTCTTGTAAGCTGAAGAAAATAAATCACAGGCCTGTGAGTTATTGTTTTCTATCTGAAATGTTCTTTTGCATTATTTACATGAGTAACTGTTTTAGTTGTTGCAGTCTCAGATATAAGCAGTCCTTCCTGATCTGGAATATCCATTTTGCAAGGATCTAATTGGTGCTGTTGCCCCTCAGTGAAATAAAATTTCCTTTCCTCTTGGTGTTAAGGGTGCAAGCCATCATAAGAAACTTTTGTTAGCTTAGAAGGTACCTGGATCTATGTAAGTACTTTTGACATCTGCTTTCATGCTTGTCTGAGAATTTTGATTTGAAAATCTGCTGACAGCAGCAATGCTTGTTTTCGCTCAAGAAGGAGCCTGAACAACTAAGACTTACACCTAATCTTCCCTGCTCCTCAGAATTTTCTGTTTATGGAGGTGTTCAATGAAGATCAGATCCATCAGGCAGCTCTCATTCATATAAGCCTCTGATCACAAGGTGTTTAATCAATATGTGCAAAGATGAGATCTGTTGTCTCAGCCGAGTCAGTTGTCCTTACTTACACTATGTCTTTGTACAAGTGTTCTGGCCCAGAAATACTGACTTTCTGTACATATACCTCACTACCCTGATGGATACTTGGGTTTTTCATCAACGTCTAAGGCAGCAATGCTGAACCACTTGTCTACTGATTTTTAATAATTTATTTGTAATAGGTAAAATAAATCAAATTTTTTTTCATGCTGTAGGAATTTTCATGGCTTTGGAATTTTCAAGGCATTGGAGTTTTCAAGGCGTTGGAAACTTACTCCCCAGAATTGCTTGTCTCTAAAATTAAAGAAAAATAATAATTGTAATAAGTAAAATAAGGAAGGACATTTGAAGAGTGGGTCTGAGTTATCTTGAAATTCATAAATTTAAATGTAAGAATTCATGTCTTCCTACTCTCCAGTACTGTGTGAAAAAAGGGACAGAGCAATGTATTAAACTGGTGAGTGATTACCAGGAATTTTTTCTTAATCTTCCGGATAAGAAATTTGCAGTTTTTGATAGTGCAAGAAGAGCATATCAGCTAATGACCCATCCCACCCTAGTGTGAGTGATTTGGTCAGGAAGGAAGGGGACAAGGGTTTGGAAACACAAAGTATCTTCTCCTATTTACTGTGCAAAATTTGTGATGAACTTATCTCTTTTTAAACCCACACCAGACACACTGTCAATTCAGGAGCTCTCCTGGACAGCATATTTCACAAGCCCCAAACCCAGCATCACATATTATTTCGTTGTTTATTTTCACAAGACACTTCTTTAATCTTGTCAGCAAGATCTATCTTTCTTGGAAGTGATCTTCAATAAACTACAGAATGGTATCCAAACTGGTTATCAATTTACATTGCATGGATGTCACAACAGCATATGGTTTGCAAATTCTTTTTTTTTTTTCCTTTTTAATCTTGAGACACACAAATGTGGGAAGTAGGTTTCCAAAGGCTTGAGTTTTTAGCAGGCAAGTTTATCAATACAGTTTAACTGTTTGTGCTCTCTTAACTTGAACAGTTGGAACCCACACCATAATGGAATTTGTCCTTTTGCAGCTGCTAGTGAAACAGAAGGCATATGCCAGGGAAGTTAAAAGACAGCATATGGAGATGTTCTAAAAAAATTCTTGTTTTGAAGTGGCTTCAAAGATCTTGGTTCACAAAGCTGTTGCAATGTCTGGAGCAGACTAGCACCAGCCATGTTTCAGATGGTGCTCCAGAAGCCTCCCCAGTGCAATTGTCAGCACTGGGAAAGAGGTGCTGCTGTGTGGTGTGTGATGTTACGTGGCAGTGGTATTACCAGCACCTGGTATCAGAGGTCAAGGATAGTCTGCCTACCATGAAATCACAGACACAAAAAGGCTTCAGAGTTAGGTCACCTATCTGATTACTGCACTTGTAGCTGGTTTTACTTTCTGGTTTTATATTGTCAACTGGTTTCCTAATTGCCAGGATAATTCTGAAGCAAATGCTGTGCAAATACAGCCTTGGCAACAAAGAGCTGTTGAAACAGGAGCCAGCATCGGACCTACAGACGCAGAGCAAAAAGTTAATTTGGTTTGCTATTTTCCCTCATCTAGTTATTTTCTTTTTATGTAGATTCAAAGAGGATACTAACATGCTTAGGTGCACTGTGGAGATGCGTATTCTACAACAATTTCTGCCTAGGTAGATGTTTCATGTAATTTCATTTTTCCAGATACCTGAGCACCAAGATCATAGGGTATTCCAGGAGGATCCTTTAGGGGTTTGTATTGGTCACAATAAGCTTTAGCCAGTATGTAAAAGCCAGTAGTAATAGGTATATAAAAGCTCTTCAGTAATCCTGCAAGTGCACAACTAGGAGACAGCACTAAGTTTATAGTCCCAGGTTTTATCATCAAGGAGTATTACATTTTTGGTCCAAAATATTGAGTAGACAGTGGGACTTTTTACTAGAAGAGTCTATGGAAGCACTCCTGGATGGCAGCCTAAGAACATAAAACTAACATCTGCAGGAACTAACAGCTGTCCCAGCAGTCTATCTATATCCAGTGCTATCTATAACGAGACAAAATACTGCCAAAACAATGTATTGCATCCCAACTGCAGCTTTTCTTCCAGGAACAGAAAGGAAGGGTCATACTGCAGATGCTGTCATAGTAACAGAATGTTCTTTTGAGGAACATATCTTACAAACAGCCAGACACCAGAATACTGACTAAATATTACAGAGACATTATTCACATTACCTAAAGCATTATTTAATGCAATAAGTATTATATGATAATTAAAATGATACAATGCAATGGGTTCTTAACTCCACCTTATTTATTTCCTAAATATCCTTTTAATTTAATTTGGGCATATTACAGTGACACTCATGAGTGACAGAAAGATCACATTTTGGATTCTTCTACCTACCAAGTAAAGTCCATGTTCTATGGCACTGAATGCAGTCAAGGAAATTATTGAAAGGGGACAGTACCTTGAGAAGGCCATCTCATCTTTTTTTCTGGAGAGTTTTTCTTATATGAGTGGGTAGAATTTCTTAACAGTGGGTAGAATTCCACCTAAAAGAGCCTGAATACTTTCTTTTTCATGTGAGACAAAGGCCATCAGTTCTATCCTAGCATAAAATCAATTAAAAGGTATCCACAGTCCCTGTACAAACATTTATAGCTTTGATTTTCCTTCTCTTCTTAAGTAACGTCCCCCCTCAGGGATGACGAGAAAGAGGAGAAGGAAGCAAGGGCTTTCCAGCAAGAAATTGTGCTGTGGAAGCACCCATCCAACGAGGTGCTCCAGAGCCCCAGCATGCACACCCATACTGCCCAGTCTGCACCCTAGCTGATAGACGGCTTCAGACCTGGAGTACAGCATGCCCACACATTTCTGTCACCTGCCAGGCACCTGCAGTGCTCTGTGAGACAATGAAGTCAAACATTGTGGCAACAAGCACCGAGAAGAACATCAGCTCTGGGACTGCATATCTACCAACAGAAAAACTTGGTCCCTGCTGGCAGGCTTAAGCACAATGAAGGGAGATGAGAAGGAGACAGGCTGGACCATGGCTTGCTTTCCCCTCTGCTCAGTATTTGGAGAATAAGCAGGCTCAAAGGAGACAATTTAGGTGAATGGATGAGCAGCCACCATCTCATGCCCCGTGCCACTGTTCTTTGCAGTGATCAAATGCATCAGAAGACCCTCTGTTCATCTGCCAGCTGAAGCTTTTGTAAAGCATGAAAAGGCCCAGGACTGCAGGGGTCAGTTGACACAAACTGGAGAACATTCCCTGCTAGGGCTCAGAAATTATTCACCTGGAGCCTTGGTGAATTAGCTTGACTTTTGACTGAAGTGGGGGCAGTGCAAATAGCCCACTTCCCTCGCCATGTCCATCTGATCCACTCTTGATCCAAAATGGTTTCTTACTTACCCCTGGCTACCCATACTGTAAGATGTAGTAGGAAAATCAGGAATTGGAGCTCCTCATCACAGGTGTGAAATGTTGTCAGGCTGTGGGATCACAGTCACTGTCCCCCAGGATTTAGGGCTCACCTATGTGCCTCCTCCATGATTCAACAAAATCCTTGCCTGAGCACCTACTAAAGCTCTCACTTCTCCTACAGCCATGTGATTGGGAATGAGGAGATCTGACAGAGCATCTCTTGTTTGCTTCAGAAGGGGGGAGAACTATTTGTTCGCTGTGTTTAACTTACACTATCGTACTTGCTGCAGGGGGGGCGTTTCTGGTTTTATAAATAAATATTGGGATGTTGAAATGTAGAGACAATTTTGCCTTTCCCAGAGGTAAATATTTTCTGTTCTTGAATGCTGCATGTTATTTGTGTAAGAAACTCCAAAAGTTTCAGGTGTTGTTGGCATCCCCCCAGAGGTCTCTTGTGAGAGATTTTTTGTGTAAGTATATAGCAATGAGAAGTTGTGTCTTATTCAAGAGGGCATTCCTGATGCTTCTTAGCCACAGAAGTCAAAGAAGTTTTCCCACTTTTTTTTTTCTTCTTCATTTGTTTTACTTTTGTTCTGTTTCTGCATTGTCCACCTTTTTATCAGAGCTCATTTCTGTATGAATGTGATTTCCAAATCCACCATTTCCCAAATAATTACTGTAGGTATTGACAGTAAATTGACTTCAAAGTCGAAAGTTATGTAATTAAACTATAGGCTAAGCCTTTTATTAATGGCTAAGCTTTATTATTTAAGGTTTTTATTTAGGTCTTCACAGAGAATTTCAGCAGCCAGACTTACGTTTTCCTTGCCTCCAGTTTAAGAGTCCGCTTTCAACTAGAACAGTGTGTGGGTTTTAAGAGTACTGAAATGGGGACAGAAATACTTTAAAATAATGAAAAGCTGTTATTTATCCTCACTCCATGATATCAGGGTAAGAGTTAATAAAGACAAAATAACAGCAGAGGTATGAAGCCTTAAAAAAAAAAAAAACCTTTATACAATCACCTAACCACTACAAGCAGATATGTAGTTAAAAAGTCAAAGGGCTCTTTATTTATTTGGTTGATCAGTTCATTCAGGCCAGTTCTCCCTTTGACATTGAAGCACAAATGCTGTTTTATTATTGCAATTCAGCTGAGAACCGTGAAATATTAAAAAAGCACAGCAGGACAGGAATGTCCCACAGTGTCCATTAAAACTGCAGGGAAAAACATACCATTCCTTCCAAAAACAAACAGTTCCAAATCCATCTTATCATCCACATAATTTCTCATTTAATTTGGATATCTTATACCTTGACACAAGCTTTGTAGAATGCTTTCTTACATGTGTATTTCATACGTGAAGGGAAATTTGTCCCACCAAGACACCTCAGTACAAATAGGAGAGAAATTCCTATGCTTCTTATCAAGCTGGAATGCATAATATGCCATAAAATGCACAACCACTGAAGTGTCTGTGTGAGTTGAATCTACTTGTAATTGCTAGAGGCACATGTGTGTATGTGTGCTCATGTGATACGTGTGGGTGTGTGTGTATTCCTGCAGCTCCATCTGTATCCTGGCTTGTTCCGTTGCTTCCCATCCAATAGGAGGGAAACCTGTTTAGCCCTCCACAAATTTCCTCTTCTGATATCACCTGCAACTACTGTATTTTGAAGGGAAATATGAGAAAAAATTAGTGTTTGTAAGACAGTCTGAGAACCACAATTCCAGATTTGAGAACGGATATTGGTTGGGTTTTTGTTGGGGTTTTTTTGGTGGTTTTTTTGGTTTTTTTTGTTTTTTGTTTTGTTTTTTACAGGTGCAATGGAAGGTTTGGTTTTGTTTAAATATGAGATCAGTTGCAGAAATGACTTGGATATCTGTGAGACTTTTCACAGAGGAGTTACCAGGGCATAATGAGCCTAATGTCTTGTTTCTTTTTTCTCCTTCTCTCGTTCCTGCACCCCTGTCTGTATGCACAGGAGCTAACGCATCTGCTCCTGACCAGCTGAGCCTGGCACTGGCCTGGAACAGAGTAGACATCGCCCGCAGCCAGATCTTTATTTATGGGCAACAGTGGCCGGTACAGTATATATATGTATATATGTATATATACACAGCATCTTCTACTGGAAACACTTTGAACCCCACAGAGTATGAAATCCATTCTGTTTGCAGGAGTGGTTTTTAGTATGGTTTAAAATGCACTGGGTCCTGCCAAACACATGGTTCCCAGTCAGAGCTGCTGACGGCAGGCATGGTTGCAGAGGGGTTAATGTGTTCTGTTGTCCAAGGAAATGGTGACATCTAGCGATGCCTTAAGAGCAGGAAACCGAACCTCTGAAAAACAGGAAGTACCAGATTTATGCTGCCAAGCAGGATTCTGCAAGCTGAGGAAAACAAGTGTACAGCTATGTTTTAGTGCTAAGCTATAAATTCAAGGAAAGCCAAAACTTCGTTTTTCTCTTCGAGCAGCATGCTTTTATATGCAAATACTGAATTAAAGGTGATGATTTGACATTAAAAATACACCATACAAATGTTGAGGGTCAGGTAGACTGCAGGAAGGAGCTGCTCAGCACTGTCACCATGGATGGGCTGTGGCTCCAGACCTCAGGGGTGTTAATTCTGTGCCCACTGCTGCTCTGCATCAATCTGCCTGCTCTACGTCTGCACTGTCCTGTGCTCCAGTTGCTCCCTGGCTAATACCATTCCCTGGGAGCACAAGAGGCATGTATTCTCTTCAGGAGTGGTAGGGCTGTAAATAGAGGGGTTATTGAATGCTGTGTCAGGCAGAATCAACTCTCAGATTGTGCTGCAGCTTTTACTGGGGCAGAAGTCACACTAGAAAAAAGAGCCAAAAACCAGAAGGTCTTGAACTCTACCTGTATCTTCTTAAAACCCAGCTTTTTCACTCAGAATTCACTCAATTGGACCACAGTAGCCATTCATGTGTGACACTTGTTTCATCTCTGTCATTAAAATTTCACATCCTATCATTACATAAGCATTTACAATTCCCCATGGAGAAATTATAACAATGGGGGAAGCCTCTGTTTAATTATCCTTGCTTTAAATATAGCATTCTGCAGCTTGTTACCTTTAAAAGCTGGTACAAAAATCCTTGCCTTCTCAGTCGTAGAGTGAACAGAACTATTTATTTTGTCTTTGATACTGGGCATAAGTACGTGTCAAAACATAGGAGGGATTTTAATGGCACTGAACTGTCCTCGTTGTTATCTCTTCATCACTACATCATAGCAAAAATTTGCATGAATTCTGCAAACTGCAATCATTTTGGAAGCTAAAAGCTGTAAGGATTAGATTATTTCTCATCCTTCTGACTGTGCCTGACCTACAAGAGATAAGAAGTAGAGGTTTTGTGTAAGAAAACCTCTTGCATTTGGGCCTTCAAAGAAATGCAAATTATGAAGCTATTTCTGTTTCTTGGGTATTCAAATTTCCCTGAGGTTTCACACCACAAACAGAGGAAAACTCTAGAAAATTAAAGTGATTTTGCATGCACATAACAAATGTACCCAATACAACTAAAATGTTTGACAGGAAAAGAAACAATGATAATAGTGACATGGTAAATAAGGTTGAGATGTGGTCGCCAGTTTACTGGGTTCCAGTTCCTTTGTCCTAATCTGTTTTTCTTAGAGTATTCTAACTAGCACTCCGATATTCATTTTTTAAATGCAGCCCTGACTCAGAAAAACTGTTACAGATTAAAACCATGAATATCCCATTTCAAGCATAGAAGAACAACCCTCAGACTTTTGCCAGAATTCCCTGCTTGTGCTAGAGTGACTGAGACAGCTATATGTAGCCTGCTATGCCCCAGGAACAGCTTCAATTAATCACTTGCCTTGCAGGTGGGCTCCCTTGAGCAAGCAATGCTGGATGCCCTGGTGCTGGACAGAGTGGATTTTGTGAAATTACTGATAGAAAATGGAGTAAGCATGCATCGTTTTCTCACCATCTCCCGGCTAGAGGAATTGTACAATACGGTAGGGCCAGCCTAAGGCAAATTTTCTGTCTCAATATTCACTGTTCTAGTTCCCACTTGTATTGTAATGACATGATGATGATGATGATGATGATGATGATGATGATGATGCAGCACCAAGCAGTCAACACCTGCTGCAGAAATTTTTCATAAGTCCATATTGTCTCTCCTGCTTGTGTCTCATGTAACGTGACATGCTGTGCCTTGCCCATGTAATCTGCTGTATGGATTTTGTAAGACATGGAATAAGCCTCACACAGCGCCAGGTAATTTCATGTCATTGTAATTCCAATATGACAAACCTAAGAATTAGGCAGGTGGCACTGGCTGAAGACAGAAACTGGCAAGTTAGGACCCATAGAGTGGTGTCATACGACTCCGGACAAGATAGTTTTAGAAAAATCTTCCAACTCTCAATCAGTCTCTGTTACAGTGAAGGATTTGCCCATGCCCCCTCTGAGCTCCAAAAATTAGACCTTTGACTTTCATTAAAAACCTGTTTGCAAGTTTTTAATCCTTGCCATTAAAATGAATATAAAACTGCACAAGTCTGCTTCTCAATTCTGTAATGCAAAACACATTCCAGCATTCACACTATAATTACCTACTTGGATTCAGAAAGTTCAAGCTTCTTATGTGTTATGAAAAACAATCTTAAAGCACTGTCTAGTTCTTAGAATTCCCCATTTTGCGTGCTGCAGAAGGGCTGTGACATGGGCATATCTCTTTTCAAAAAATTTTTTTACTGCCAGTACTTTTCAAAGCCTTTGCTGTCATAAGCTGCCACACTGGGCTGTTATCTGGAGGTGTTTCACACTGATGGTGACCAGAAGAGTCAGTCTTGCAAAATATCAAATATGAAAAGGATTCATTAAATTTGGGCAAAATATAGAGGAAACAGGGATAAGCATTGTAGTTCTTACATCAAGCCAGTTTTTACAGGGAATAAGTTTTACGGAAGTCTTCAGTTCTACAGCTAAAAGAAGGGCTTTTTAAACAAATTTATTGCTATACAAATCAGCATACATTTTTTTTCAGGCACGAATTCCAAAAGACCCAGGCTCTGAAATGCCTAAACTACCAATTATACTGTATGACCAAATGCATCCATAGTAAACTTAGCACCAAAAAAAATCACAAGGCCAGTTAAAAATTACCCTATTTCAGCATGAGACCTAGGAGTGACCTGTGAAGCTACAAACCAGTGAATCTTACCTCTGCCATGGCAAATTTGTAAAAATAGAATAAAGTATAGAACTATAGACAAGGGAATTAATTTTATGTCAACAAAGAGTATACCCAGCTTCTATAGGAAAATGTTAACCTTTAGAAATCTGTTACAATTTCTGCATCAGCACACAGAGAATAAGGATGTTGCACTTGGTCCCCCCTTTTTTTCTTTAGCAAAACTTTGACAGTATTATTTTAAAACTTCAAAGGTTATTAAAGAAATGTAACTGCCGTGGCTTAGAAGATCAGTGACAATTTTGGTTTAAAAACTACTTGAATGTTAGAAAACAGAGAGAAGGAATACATGATCCATTTTTACCACAAAAGGGCATTATGACCAGGGTCATGGAAGAACCTGTCCTGGGACCACAAGTGGTCAGCTTGTTCAGGTAGGAGCTGAAAAATGGTACCTACCGAAGAGATAATAATATTTGCAGGTGATTTACATCTGAAGCAGAATATGAAGAATCACAGGTAAGTCTCACCATGCTCAGAGATGGGGTTATGTAAAAGTAAGTGTTGGGAAGGGCAGAGCAATGCATATACGGAAGCATCAACTCCACAGCTGTGTAGTAGTCTCATCCATCATCAGCTGCAACCAAGAAGACCTCTCATAAAAGTCTCTTAAAATATCAGCAACAGTCCAAAAAAAAAAAAAGTATAAAATAAAGTAAGATATAATAGTAGCAGCAGCAGTAGTATCAAAATTATGGGACTCCACTGCAGAATATTTTTGCAGTGACAGCTGGAGTCACAAGAAGATTGGACAAATTCACAGGCTGCATTCTGCAATCGCATATGTGTGCATTCACAGACAGTGGCTTTCAGATGAGACAGCCTTGCTGCAATGCCAACCTCAGAGTGTCTCTGAGCCACCAGCAGTGGAAGTCCTGAGTGCAGGAAGGCTGAGACTAAAGCAGCTGGTTTTACTTCCACTCTTTCCCAGAGGTTGTGCATGTTGTGCTATGCCCCTGGTTTTCCTAAGCCAGGAGCCCAAATTGATACACAGGACTTCAGTTTTCATCCAGTGTGGCAGTTCACAGAGTTTTCTTATGGAAGAGTTTTCTACAAAAATGGGGCAGTAATGCTCTTGTAATTGTTTTGTGGTTTGTTTTTGGTTTTTTTTTTTTAATTGATAACACTTTACAGTTGAAGTGCTCTCAGCTGCCTGATTTCTAAACTACCAAGGTGAGAAAGTTATCTCAATATTTATATTTTGTGCAAACTATTATGTTCTTCTTTATTTGTCCTTTGCAGAGACATGGACCATCCAACACTCTGCATCATCTAGTCAGGGACGTGAAAAAGGTAAGAGTCCAATAGACGGTAGGTTGATAATAATGCTATTGTTCTTTTGTAGCTAGATACAGCCTGTGTTTTGCATGAGCTTTCAGTCAGAGCCTTCTCCTTCCTGCCAGTACAAAATGTCCTGTTTGTGTGCTCCAAATATGAACTTTTTGCATAGAAAGTACAATTACCAGGTTATTTGGCTTGCTTTCTCTGTAGTTTTAGACGCTTGAGTAGTAGCGTGTCTGCTGCCATAATTGTAGGCTTTTACATACTGTGTGGATTTATGCTGTTACCTGTATTTTTCCATTCCTACCACTGTTGTCAAAGCTACTGTCTGTGTTGCTAGTTTACTTCCAAGCCTGTAAAATAGCTTTTCCCTTGTGCTGGATCCTGGCTTGTTGAAATAGCTCCTCATTTTGTGTTGTGTGGCAATTGTAGCCATCTTCCTCAGCAGAGATATAAAAATGGAGTAGTGCAGCTTTCTCCTAACTCTTATCACGTTAATTTCAAGAATCTGGAATTATAAAAATCCTTAGAAGAGCTAGACAGAAATACTGAAATGTATAGTGGCAGGAAGGAGATGCCTTTACCAATGTGCTCAGGATTAAAAGAGTTACAGCAGCTGCAATGAATAAAAATCCCTTATCCTTTAAATATATGGATCAAGTAAGGAGATTGAGTCTGCAAATGAACTCATCAGCATGAATATTCTCCCAAAGCATGTGCAGATTACAACCTTGCGTATTATGTAAGTCAGATCTCAAGGGTAGCATACTTGAGAAAGGATATTTCTGTACATGGGACTAGATAAAAGGGAAGGGCTTTTTTCTAAGACCACAGATTTTAGTGGTTTCTTCTGTCAGTGACAACTGAACAGAATTGAAGTCACCTAAGTAAGGAGAGTAGTAATGTGTTATATAGCATCCTTTTATTAAGCATTTCTACAGAATAATGAGTAGCATGTTTAGGAAGGTTCAGGTGGTATTTAGTTAGTGTGTTAAATGGTATCATCATTGTCCAATTATGTATAGTGTATAAGTGACCACTGAAAATGTGAAATGCCTACAAAAGGAAAATATGCACAAATGCCCTCGGATTGAGCAGAGTGAAGCTAGAATCTGTTTAGAATGTATAGTGCTCTTGAAGCCTGAGTTTCCAGAATATTTTTTACTTAATAGCCAGTTATTTATCTGCCTATAAGAATTTGAAAGTAGCATAATCTGTCTTCTACTTTTAACGTTTATACCTTTCCAAATATCTTCTCTTCCCCAGAATCACCTTTCCAAGTCCTTCTTCAAACGCATAGCAAATTGTATGCTGAGTAACTAAATAATATGAATCTCTTTTTTTGAGACCCTGACTAAATACATATTTTTAAAAAAACTATTGAAAGAAAAGGCATCAAAGTAGTCAAAGATGATCTGTACTCATGGATATATATGATAGACATTAAATAAATTTACATTGTATTTGATGATGTTATTTGTTCCACAGTGACTTCTAACTATTAGGTGATGGTTATCTTTCCACAGATTTCTCTTTCTTTCCTCTGTCAATGTCTAAAACCTTCAGTAATTCCAGCTACGCTGAATCAGTCTTATGAGCATAGGTGAGGGCTTTGTGAGGCTCTTTAGCACCTTCCTGGCTGCATTTCTCATTTTGTGAGTGATGAGGAACAGCCACGGTTCACAAGGAGAAGCGACAGCTCACCATAGTCCGGCCAGCTGAGCAGATCCCTTACCAGTCACCCAAGCCATAAATAGTCAGCAGATCTGACAACAGTTTAAATGAAAACACCTCCTTGGAAAAAGCTTCCTAATGGACCCATCACCATTGGACAGTTAGATGCCCCATCATGCACAAAAGTCAGACCATGCTGCTGATGCTGATTTTTTGAGTTCATATCTATTTTGATGACAGACACCTAATCTCTCAGATTTGATTGCAGCATCACAGAATATGAATACAAAAGCATGTAATACACCACCTTCAGTCAATACCTAATCAATATGAAATGAACTGTGCTTTTACATGTACATCTCAATTTTTAAACCTGCACTATTTAAAAGGATGTATGCTAAAAAAAATATTTTCATCATGGTCACTGTGGAGTAGATAGAAAATGGATGTTTAAAAATTATAGAAGCAGTAATATACTATATAAATATAGCTGTATAAATCAGTAGGAGGGTATGGCTTGGTTTGGTTTGGTTTGGTTTGGTTTGTTTGAAAGACAATCTTGCCTGCTTGATAAAGCAAATAATTAGAACAGAAATCACATTATCAGATTCCGTTTGTGGTAGCCTACATGTGCACACACACACTTGCACATAAACATATAATAAAATACATTTTCCCTTTGGATTTCCAAATACTGCCGTGAAGACTGATGGCCTAAGCAGCATATTGTGAAGGCCTGGAGACACAATCTTAAAGAATTTACAATAATCAAAATGTGCATAAATTTTGCATGTATTAACAAGACAAATTATGTTATAATGACTCTGCCTCAGATAACCTTTCAGTCCTCTCAATTCCACAGCTGCATAGTGGGGTCAACCTGCTGCATTTTCGGCCTCATGGCAGTTTTGACATCTCCTGTCAAGGGTCCAGAATTTCACATTTAAGTTTGGCTTCCTTCCATAGACCATGCACAGCAATGTTCTCAGGCTAAGCAGACAGAATCAGATAGTGGCTGAGCTGGCTACCCTGTCTGCAAGAGAAGGTTGCCCTCTACAAATTAAAAAAATTAAAAAAAAAAAAAAAATCCTTCTCTACTTCGACTAGCTGATAAAGATCAGTAGAAATTAACAGATGGATTTTTTCATTTATCCAAAACATTGTATATAATTAACAGATCTCAATTCCACTTCAGGATTATTTACATTTCCAAAGTTAGGGGTTTTTTGGACTACTACTACATCTACATTTCCAAAGAACAAACTAGCAATATATAGAATTTTGACAGTATTACTTTTTCCTCAGTATGCAAACTCAGAGGCTTGATACGTGGTGACACAAAAATGCACTTCAAGTGAAAGAAGTACTACAATTGTCTAGCTACAGTTTAAACCTGAAATTTCTTCAGGAAAAGAATAATGCATTAACACTAAAGAGTTTGTCCCAGCATTAAAATATTTGTTGATTATTAACCAGAACAACTATCTTATCTCAAAATCAAACTTTCTCCTCAGTCATTCTTAGCCACCTAGATTGCATTAGAATTAGTTCATCCAAATTCTGGTTGTTCTTAGAGCAGTTCTGTCCCACTTGCACCACAGTGCTTCATTTGCAAGCATCCTTAGCACTGCTAGGCTGGTTTAAGCTGTCTGCTGCCAGAGTAAATGCTTTGGGGCACGTGTAACTCCTCACACAAGGATGGTCTGAGTTTCTTTACTAGGGCTTCTCACTTTGGAAAAGTAATGTTTCTGAAATGTGTATTTTTGCTTTGTGTTTGTATTTTTGATTTGGGAGTTTTCTTTAGTGAAGTGCTTCAGTATTATCTGGGAGGTTTAGATTCATCTTTTATCAAAGTTACTTTACTGGAAATTTTTAATCTAAAGTCTTTTATGAATAATTAGAAATCAGAACAATATCAAGACACTCACACTTTGTAACACATGTAGAACCCTGATGTCCATTGTTCTTTCTTAAGTGCTCAAATGGTTTCTGCCACTTAATAATATTAAAGCATTCAGTTTGAGTGAAGACCTTAGGATAGAAGAAATCTGTTGAACTACAATCCTGCCTTGGAGCTGCAACTCCCATTTCTTCCTTGTTCTAGCAGAAATCATTTTACACATTCTGGAGAGAGAAGAACATTTTTGGGGGAAAAAACCAACCAAGCAAACCTAGCAGAATTAGTTTTTTTTAAATTTTATTTTTAGGTTTATTTTTCATTTAATTTTTAGATGTTATTTTTCTTTAAACTACTCAGCATAAATGTTACCATGTTCAAATTACCTAAGTTAATACACATTCCTGCAAACCACAGTAATTCCCCTACCCATCAAATTAGACAAGATTGGGAAGGTCGCGAGAGGATATGCTAGAGGACATTACTTAGAAATGGTTGGTGGCTCAATTTTTTCCACTAAATTTGCTTGATTTTCTGTCCCTTTGAATGCCAGCCAATACATTACACTCTGAGAGCGCACTACGTGTACACTGTGAGTACACTGTGAGAGCACAACCTCCCTCTCTCCCTCCTGAGCCTTTTCAGGATGCTGCTTGTACCATGGTAGCTGGGCAGCAAATAAGCCTTGATCTTCATGGCTGGTGTAGAAAAGGGAGGATCTTTGCATCCATTCCTTCTCTTCTACAGAACCAGTTGTCATCTGCTCTTCGTTAGTGTTTCTTTGCTCTAATCTAATAAGGACATCTCCAGAGAATCCAGACAGATCTCCAGACATGCAGATATTTCCAGCGAGACATGATAGTCATAAAATTGCTCCGTGTGAATTACTAACCTTCTTGTAATGAACACATAGAAAGAGCTAGAGGCTCACTGTAACCTGAACTGTTATCATCATAGAACATTAGATTATTACAGTGCACTGAAAATTTTTGAAGGTAAGGGTTACAATTCCTGGTCCTTCTGCAATATTGACTATATGAGATCATTTTTTGTTAGAGTAATATTCCTTTTTTCAAAACTACTATTCACAGTACACAGAAGGATAATTTGTCTCTCTTCCCACCTTTATTTTGTAATCATATCTTTTGCACGAAACAGAGAGGGTTCTGTAAATTTGAAGGGTTTCTTAGTGGGGTCTCTAGAGCCAGGTGATCTATTCACAGTTTGCTGAATCATGCCTTCTTTTCTGGTAGGGAATGCTTACTGAAACACAAGCTATCATCCAGTCAACTTAGAAGCAGTGTGTTAGAGGAGGAAGCAAATTTTCATTTGGGCTCATTCCTTCCCATTAGTCCTTTCCTCTGGTAAAGGGATCAGAGTTTACCTTGTGTAGTTCCTCTGGAGGGAATAGAAGAGCAGGTGTGCCCACCCTGGGGTTTTGTTCCTCCATTGCCAGAGACCCCCATGAGACTTGACTGGCACATCTGTGAGTGCAGCCCTGCCTGAAATTGTTCAGCACACAAGATGTCCCATTGGGTTTACTGCAACTGGAGAATAGAAATGCCCCATTAACTCAGAGCAGATTCGTATGCAGTGAGAGAAAATCTGTTACTGAAATCTCTCTTCATAGTTTTGCAACCCTGAAGTACTGGAGAACTCAACCTTAGTGATACCATTTTCAGATTTGAAAATTAAGAAAGATGTGTGCAAGGGAGTTGCCATAAAAAGGACAGTAAGATGCGGTCATATTTGTAATTCTTTTTCCTTCCAAGTTAAAAGGTACGTGCTGAAGACATCACATACACTTACACGTACATGTACACGTACACATACACATCTATTTAGATATATAAAAATATCTAACAGAGGGTAAGAAAGGAAAATAAATGGAAAGAGGATTATGTAGGCGTCTTTTCCAGGATCCTGTTAGTGACACTTGCCACAAACTCAGTTCACTCATTGTGAGCAATCTCCATGGCTCTGCTAGAAATTACATAACCAGATAATGTGTTCAAAGGGGGGTTTAGTAAAATATGTAAGGAATTCAGGTAGGGAATATGTTGAAAAATTTCTTGGCCTGTATTTTTCTTCATAAACAAATCCCAAAGTAATTAGCCACAGATATTTTGTTTATTACAGCTTTTATATATAACAGATGCTTTCCTCATTTTCTTGGTGAGAAACTTAAGCAAAGGTGTGTATTCTTTGAACATAACTCCAAGACTGAATGCTGATAGACTCTCCTTGCCCTTAGCAACTGGTAATAATGGTAGCTCATGAGCTCATGTAAGTCCTTTAGAGTTGTAACACCATTCTTACCTCCTTCCCTTCCTTTCCTGGAACATGGGAAGGAAACACTGCAGGATGGGAAGAAGCTGGTCTCATCTGAACAAAAGATTTTGTGTGATGTCACTTCACCATGCCTTGGCAGTTCAGATGAGGCAGTCCAGAGAGATGCCAGCAGAGATGTGAGATGCTAGGACGAGTTGTGGGTGAGAGCTGGTGCAGGAAAAGTGTTATCTTTCAGAGCTAGAGTCCAGCAACTGTGCCTGACTTTTCAAGTGTATCGATCCTCATGCTTTTGTTTCTGCAGTCATGTTCCTTGTTTCCCCAGCTGAAGAATATGAGTACTGTGTACTGACGTTATCTTCTGTTGCTTCCAACCAGTTCTTCACCTTCTTATTTAACTTATGTCTTCTTTCCAAGCGAGAATATCCAGGTTTCGGTTGGATCTATTTTAAGGTGAATTAATTAACCAGCATAATAATACATTCCTGCTTTTACCTATTTAATTTGTTTTATTCTAACATAATTTTACTGACATTTAACAATGTCAGTAATAAGTATTTCTTCTCCCACCATCCCTACTTTCCTTTCAGGGAAACTTGCCTCCTGATTATCGGATAAGCCTGATTGACATTGGATTGGTGATAGAGTACCTGATGGGAGGAGCCTATCGCTGCAATTACACCCGAAAGCGGTTCAGAACACTTTACCACAATTTGTTTGGGCCCAAGAGGGTAAGAAACAAGTTGTTTGCCATCCTCATGACTGGACCAGCTGGCAGGGGTTCCATAGCTTCTTACATGGTTCCAGACTGGGGGGATCCAGTGCACACACTCGTTATTCTACAGATTCATTTCCATTATTTGCATTGCTGTTATCTCACCGTAATGCATCACAATCCAGACACTGCTACAAGCTATGGCTTTTATTAATTTAATGAAAAAATTATTGTGTTCTGCTGCCCTGCTGAAACCAGCACATTAAAAAGTGTCCTCTGACTCTAAAACCTGTAATTACGAGTATTCACAGCTTTTAAAAGACAAATCTTTTGACCTGCACCAATAATATTACAATTCTAACTCTGATTTAGAATTGAAAACTTCTGCATTGTTAGATGCATTTCCTATCTCATGGCTCATCTCCTGATTGTGATCTGAAGGTTTCAGGGCAAAGAAACCCATAACTGAAAGCTTGTTTTATTTTTTGGATGTGGCTGCAGCAACCATTAAGTTCGTGGCAACACCACTGTTAAGTATTTTTGTGGGTTCCATGTTTGATGAGTGAGGCTACTGTGAATACAAACAAGGTCTTTCTAAAACACAAAAGCTGTTTATTGTCAGCCATATTGACATTGACCCAATCCAGCATGAACAGGAGTCTGTTCAGCTCCTCCCAGTAAGATTTGTAGTTTCTTCTTTGTTTATTCTTGCCTCACATTTCAGATTTTAGCAATACACAGCTCTGAAAGAATTAATAAGTGGTTATCGTTAGCAACAGCTCTGTGAAATGCTTACAGACAACTACCTAAAATGGATTTATTTGTTTCCCTATGCTTTTTCTTATGACTTTTCACATTTGAGAGGAAAGACAGTAATTGTGGCTGGTGAGAGATACTTCCTTCCCACAGTCACTCCACTGAGAAAAGCATTTGAGCAGTGATTTCACTGACACTGAACAAACACACAGAGCAGCTCCACAACAGTCAATAAAAGTGTTTCAGGGCAGTGGCCAAAACTCTGATGTATTCCAGAGAAAACCATTCAGGCCTTGTCAGTGGTCCCTATCACTTTCTTGCTAGAACAGCCCTAACCAGCTGTAATTTATACCTGAATCCAAATGTATGTCTTCTGTTGTGGTTTTGGTGAAATAGTGTCAAACTCAAGTTTGAAATAACTACATATATGTAACAATTTGATTGGCACGTGTGTGTATATATATACTAGTACGTTACACTACATTATATTGCGTTGTATATGTATTATCTATATTTTATTGTATATTCTATGTCAGTCTACGCACACGTGTACATATGTATATATATGTATACAAAAATAGCTGTAGTTTTTCATCACTATTCTGTCAGAAATAACATTTTTCTGACTTTTTTTTGAACAGCCAAAAGCCCTGAAGCTGCTGGGAATGGAGGTAGGCAACCTGTGACAAATCTTAATGTCTTTTCCTTCTTTGACAAATATAAACTTTATCCAGATAATGCTTAAAATCACTGTAATGAAAGCATGAATAGTATTTTTCATCCAGAAAACTTGTTTACACAAGGGGCAGATTAAGAAACATTTAATAAAAGTCCAGGAGATAGCTAAGGAAAAAGAGGTCTCTGCCCCATCTATGGATCTTTTTGGTTTTTTGCTCAATAAGAATTACACAAAATGTTTCAGTCTGGCAGGGCAAGCAGAATTTCAGTCAGATAGCATCTTAGTTCAAAACGTGTTCAGAGAAATTAAAGACTTGCAGAGAATGATGCAGAAATTTTTATACAGGCCAAAGGTATCTCAGTTTATTGGCACTTTTGGTTACCCCAATGTTTCAAGGGGATCGTATTTTCAGGGATTTTATTTTATGCAACCACTTCCATTTTTCCATCCATAGACACAGGACAGAATAGGTCAGTTCATCTGATAAAAGCAAAAGGCTAAAATGAGAAAGACACTAAGGGGTAGAGAAGGAAGGAATAAACACACAGAATAGCAGTAAAGAAGGGAGATTGTTACCTTTGTAAGGAGAAAAAGGGAGAAAACACAAGAATAAGCACATATGGAGTCTTCAGCAGATCAGAAAGTTCCCTGGATATATTCTTTCTGGAGATGGAAGGAGGCAGGTGCATTACAGCAGATGTTACATTTCCAGTGAGCTCTTAGCTTTATTTTAATGGTGGCTTTTCCAAAATGGTTTGGGTGTGGTGTGGTTGTACTTTCTGTTATTAGGGAGACAGAGCAATTCAGAGTGACAGCTCAAGGTTCTGTTTCCCTGCTTACAGTCTTCTTAAATACAGTGCACACACCAATACCTTTTTTGTTGTTTATCTAAATATTGTTTATCTATTTTGTTCTAAAAATGATTAGTGGGCTGGCCTGCAGAAAACAAGCATGCCATCTTAGGTCCTGGTTTCAATGAATTGTGTGAATTGATTCAGTTCCTTCACTGACAAAAAAAAATAATTTCTCTTCAATTCCCACAGGATGATGTCCCTTTGCGTCGAGGGAGAAAACCAACAAAGAAGAAAGAAGAAGAAGTTGATATTGATATGGATGACCCTGAGATCAATCACTTTCCCTTCCCATTCCATGAGCTGATGGTATGGGCTGTGCTGATGAAACGTCAGAAGATGGCCCTCTTCTTTTGGCAGCATGGGGAAGAGGCTATGGCTAAAGCACTGGTGGCCTGCAAGCTCTGCAAAGCCATGGCCCACGAAGCATCAGAAAATGATATGGTGGATGATATATCCCAAGAGCTGAACCACAATTCCAGGTGAATTTCCTTTGAAGTACCCTTTCCTGAGGGGGAGAAGAAAAAAAAAATTTAAAAAAATAAAAAGAGGGAAGAGAGAATTCTGAACTTGCCTAAAATGTTCTTATCTGTATCTTCCTTTCATTTCTAACTTGTAAGGGAAGTGCAATCCCTTTAGAGAAAAATCTAAATGGCTTTTAAACAATCTGTCTGCCAGAGTAGCAAAGTTTTTAGCAATATAACTTCTGAAATGTCAAGAAGACAGTGAAATATCTATATTGTTTATGTGTTCTCCCTGAGGCCTCAAGAGTCAGACTGCAACATTTCTCTGTGCTTTTTCAGGACACCCTGTACATACTGAGCAGGACAGTTACTGAAATCCCTATGAGCACAGTATGCAGGCAGAAGTGTTAATTAGCCAAGAGGTCATGCTCAGATGAGCAAGGCAAGATACTAGATTTCATAAGAATCTTTCCTGATGTCAAAGTTTTAGAAATTTAGGATTTTAGAAAGGATATTGGACAGTCTTCTTCCAGGAGGCTTGACTGTGAAGCCATGGGCAAACAGCAGAGAATCAATCCCTTAAGCAGCAGATAACCAGAGGATTTCAGTTAGAAAATGTCAGGGAGGTGGGCAGGGAGGTGGGAGCAGACAGCTGGTAGGTGTGGGTGCTCATCACTGCTAAGTTGGGGCACTTATTTATATGCCTAGCATTAGCCAGTCACATTTGAAAATGTGGGTTTCCACATGTGGAGTCACCATCACGATCTGCGTGACGGAAGGTGATGTGCCCCTTGCAGAGGCTGCGGTGGCAGAGGGGTGTTTGGAGCATAGGACTGTGTGTGCTAACATGTGTCCCTCTGTTGCAGGGACTTTGGCCAGCTGGCGGTCGAGCTATTGGACCAGTCCTACAAGCAGGATGAGCAACTGGCAATGAAACTGCTGACCTACGAGCTGAAGAATTGGAGCAACGCCACATGCCTGCAGCTCGCAGTGGCAGCCAAGCACAGGGACTTCATCGCTCACACGTGCAGCCAGATGCTGCTCACTGACATGTGGATGGGTCGTCTACGGATGAGAAAAAATTCTGGCCTAAAGGTCATTCCTGTTTTAAAATAAAATTAATGTTCAGAGAATAGATGGTGACAGGGTTCACAACAAATCTGTAATAACTGTTTAAAGTAACTGCATTTCAGATGTTTATTTGCAGTGACATTAAGCAGGGTATATTCTTTCTGTGTTCAGTTTCTTAGCTGGAGCTTATCATAAGCCTAAGTTCAAAGCACATAGCTTAAATTTTTTCATTCCCTTTCTTAAAGTCCCCTCTGGCATCATTTATCAGAATGAGAATCGAGGTAGGAGGTTAGTGTGTCACCACCCTGCCTGTATACCTGAGGAGTTACTCAAGAGTTTTAAAGATAAATAAAGGAAGTATAAGTGAATTAACCATTAGTGGAAGGTGCTGATCTGACATCCTTCCCCAGAATACGCAAAGTAAGCAGCACAAATTTCCTTACAAACCCTTGCAAATATTCGTGATGGCATCTGAAGGGACTCTGTTAGAGGGTCTGAAGGATAATTCAGTTTTCAAAGCTGCTAAAGCTTTACATCCACAGTTGACAAAACTGCTAACAGTGCAAAGTGAATTCTGAGATGAATTTGAGTCCATGGCATGTTTCACCGAAACAGTCACCAGTCAGAACACACCCAAGAATTGCCTCTTCCTCCCAGATCACCGAGAAATAATTTCAGTGAAGGGATTCTCTCTTCTGCACTAATTGTGTCTGGGAAAATTGGTAATTACTCATGTGTGTTGCCATGTGAAAAGATGTTCAGTAATGGCAGGAATGCTTAGGAGTACATGCATTGCTTCCAGACTGGCTCTTAATCCAGTAACAGTGATGAGTCAGAACAAGTGGCTGATAACATTCCTGTGCAGGACCTGCACCTACAAGTTGTTCTGCTACAGGTAGAAAACACTCTCACATTTGCAGACATTCCTACTACCTCTTTCCTGAACCCACAGACCTATTATCCTTCAGAGGGACAGCCACTTTGTTCACTGTTTGGCTTTGCAGATATTCAACTAACATACATGAAGGGCAGTGCAGCATCTGCTGGTTTCCTACTACATGCATTCCACTTTTCAGCATGCATTTCTTCAGCTCTAACACAGACCTTTATTTCATGATGCATAACTGAAGGTAACAGGCTGTTTCCTTTCTGCTTCTTCTAACACCAGGACTTCACAAGAATCGTTTACTCAGTTTCTAGTCTGTATTTCATTTCATTGAAGCTCATTAGCAGAACTTGTTTAAAGCTAAAGCAGGCTACAAGCTACGTGAGGCAGCATGATAAAGAAATAAATTTACAAGCATGAGTCATGGTTTATTTCCCAAGTTTTTTTCCTTTGAAACTGACAAATGGTAGGAAGATTGAATATAATTCTTTAGATTCTTGCTGAGGATATATGGTACCAATGGAAGGGCTAGAGGCAGCTGTTAATTCTGCCTACTCTTAAAAAGAGCCTTTCTGTGAAGGTCTGCCTGTAAGCCCCTCTCCCCAAACCCATCATTTTGTGAGCACAGGAGCAGTGCAGGGAAGCTTTTCCAGGGCTGGGTACAACATACATAACTGCTCCTCATTGTACTTTGAATGGTTTCAACAGCACACAGGCTGTCTGCTGATATGATGAGCACAGGCACCCTCCCTAACCAGCCAAGAAGTTAACTATCTGGTTTCACTCTCATTCAGGGAGACATTTGTAAGAAAATCATTTTCCATCCAATTGCAGTATAACCAGGAAAAGTTGTTGTGCCTATGAATACAGACTTTGCTTTGTATTACTGTGATATGCTATCCAGTTGAACTAATGTTTCAATCCAAGCATTGTTCATTACTTAGATATCCCAACAAGTAATTTTAGTGGTCTCTACACTCCTGTATCTAAGAGAGGGAAGGCAGAAAAGAAAGAACTCTCATTACACAGCTGCCTGCTTGCTGAAACAAAATCTAAGGGGACTGCATATCTCTGCACATCAGCATTTCCTTTTGCTGGCTTTGCCTTCTCTCCTCAGACCAACACATAGTTACACTTCTTTGACTACAAGTGTGCGTTAAACATGGACACAAAGAGCTATTAACCCTCTCTGTAGAAACAAATAATCCCTGTGTGTCTTTCATACTGGTATTTTGTAATATGTAAAATGCAGAGGTTTACATGTCTGTGCCCCTACATGGTCCCACCTACTCTTGACCTTGTATAATATTTTGTAAATATATTCTAGTATGTAGCACCATGCATCTGGTGATGCAGATAAAACATTCAAGAACATTCACAGCAACAGTAGTAGAAGTTACGTGCTTTGATTCAGTACTCTGGTAACAGTACCCCCAATGGCAAATACTTTATTGTTCTAGAAACTCACATGAACTTGTATCTTTTTTTTCCTAAATCTCCTGAGGGAGTTGTCCCATTTGATGCTAAGTAACCATTATGACTATAATGTGTTTTCTGTGATGATTATTGTTATCATTATTATTGCTTTAGGTAATTCTAGGAATTCTACTTCCTCCTTCAATCCTCAGCTTGGAGTTCAAGAACAAAGATGATATGCCCTACATGACCCAGGCCAATGAGATCCATCTTCAAGAAAAGGATCCAGAGGAACCAGAGAAGCCAGTGAAAGAAAAAGATGAGGAAGACATGGAACTTACTGTAAGTGCTCACAATAAATCATCAGCCTCAGCACTGTCAATTTGTTATTCCTACTTCTGCAGGCATTGCAGACCATCTGATGGCTAAATATAGCATGTGATAGGATACCACTCTTCACACTCCCCTCTCCTCCATGGGATTCAAGCCACAAAAGTTGTCATCATTTTGCCTTCATGCTGCAGCAGTGCATGGTGATGCTCTGCTGTAATGTCCTCATATTTTGACTCAATTTGATGCCATATTGTCTGAACTGAGTGAAATAGATTTTAGAAGCAGTCAGCATTGATAGATGACCTCTCTGGTGGAAAAGAGCTCGTCTTTGGTTGGAAATGCCCGAAGATCCATGGATGCCAGAGATATTTTTTTCTTTTAGTTGACTTCATTAGAAAGTAAGGAACTGTGCGAACAGGTCAGAAAAATTATTACAACTTACTCTAAAATTACTTTTGTATTTGTGGTAATTGGCTTTCACACAAACACACATCCAGTTTTTAGTCCACTGAAGACATTAGCAAGCAGCTAGACAGCTCCACTTCTACAAGTCAACAGAATTGTGTAAGGAGGGACTTGTCAGTATTAGTAACACAGCCTCTGAGGAATAATTTATGCCACAAGGAATCAGATAAAGCTCTGAAAACTAGACAAGCCATCTACCTCCTGTTTCTTGTTCTCACAGTTTTTAGTTCGGGCAGTTATTGTACAGGCTATTATCTGCCTTAGTCTAGTCTGATTTGGATTTGTTTGGGTTTGATTGTAGTGTCTTTGAAAGGCTTAGAACTGAGCTCCAGTTGGTCAGGATCGAGGCACAGACATAAAAGGGATATGCCTGGTTAAGTTAAAAAACAAAAACAAAAACAAAAAAACCCAGACTGTTTCCCACAGGCAAACAGCAGGAGCTGCCCTCAGGACCCCGACTGCAGGCAGGCAGAAGGATCTGCCTACAGGACCCAATATGCAGGCAAGCCGAAGGAGCAGCCCACAAGACCCACCTACAGGACCCGTTTGCAGGCAAGAACCTGGCTGTTGGGAAGGACCAGAAGCCAGAATAGCAGCAATGGGGCATTCTCTGCTCATTAGCTATTGATTGCATTTTACTAACCCTTGGCTTCTGATCCCCTTATGAAGTGCCTATTCAAATCAAATAAGCACTTTGCAAGCTGCCTTTTACCTGGCAATGGGGAGAAATCTGGGGAAGGTGTGTTTTCCATCTCACCACAGTTATCCCAGCTCCTGGTTTCTTGTCTACAATACTGTTTCTTTTTTCCCTTCTGAGTTCTGCTGCAAGTAAGTGATGTGTCCAGTGGATCTGCTATTCCAGATGAACCTTAGATGTTCCCCCTCTTCTCCTTTCCATGTGCTGACAGTCCTATTACTCTGTTCTGTCATTGACTCTTCCCTTAATTCCTTCAAATTCAATGTATCACTCTACTGAAATTCCAGACACTTTGAACTTCTTCTATAAAACAATATTTCTTCTTGTAGAGTTCCAGCAAATTTAGAAACAATACACTTGGTACAGCACTGCTCACTTAGTATTTCTGCCTAGAATCTATACCATACTGTAGAGCTTCTAACACAGCTGTTTCACTCAGGTTCCCCTCAGCGGTGAGGAGAGACAAATTGGTAGCAGAGAGAACTTTGCACAGCTATGGTTAGATGCCACAGGCAGCTACATTTGGTCACCTGACATATTTTGAATATAAGAAAATACTTTAGACTGAAGTTTCATGTTATTCCAGCCATAGTCAAATGGTCTGGCATAAAGGTCAGGTTTCTTTTCTACCAATCAGAGGATGCCTGAAAGATGTTTTGGGAAGTGCCTTTGTGAAGTTTCCCCTTAGCTGTGGTATCCTTTAGTATGTTAAGGATACTTTATAAATACTTCAATAAGATTAATAATTTATTGTGATGGGATATCATAAATGTTTTAATCCATTGCTGAACTTTCAATCAATAGACCAATCACTCATCTAACCTGACCTTTGTTCAGCACAAAGATTAACAAACAAAAGTGATGTTAAAAATATCATTTTTATCTCAAAGTTTCTTTTCTGCCAAATAATATATAATTGAAATAATCTTTCTGATTCTCCTTCTAATCATTCCCAGTGAATACTTCTCAAGTCTCTGTATTCATCATGTTACACCCATATTCTCTCTGCAAAAATGAAAATAAAGAGGTCTTGTCTAGGCAAGTCTGTTCATGTGTCTTGCACTGCTGAGCCCAGGTGACTAAAGACAGGCCAAGGAGTCAGTTTCTTCTTCTGTACTGCACTTATGCAGAGTGCATGAGGTGCAGGGCCACAGTGATATTTTCACTATTTTGCACCTCATTTACACAGAATAATGTGATCAGCAGACTACAGCAACAGTGAAATTAGGTCTGTACATGGGTGCATCTGCATGTGAGTATGTATTTGCTTTATGCTCCTCTTGAAGAGTCTGGTGGGTAACTGAACATATGGATGTACTACAAAGAAGTGTTTATTCCCTGTAAACTACTTGTTATTCACACCTGCTTTTAACTTTGTAACAGATATATGAAAGTGATGGACCCAGATTTCTTTAACACCTAGATGCTGAGAAACAGGCTTATAGCAGCTACTCACAAAAACATATTTGAATACTGCTCCTCAGCACCAAGAAATTTACCTCAATTTATGTATGGAGCTGACAGTCATTAATCCTGAATATTAAACACAGAGAAGTAGAAGGGCACTGAAGTCTAAAGGCCAGGGATATTTTCTGTTTGTACAATGTCCTAATCAAGGCCTTAATTGCTGAAATTCAGGTCAATCAGAAACCCCAGAAGTCTCCCTTTCTCCCAGAATGACCCTGATTTTGCAAGCCATAACTAGGAGCATCTTTAACCCTATTCAGTGCCTCATTGGTTGGGAATTAGAGTTCCCGAGCGAACGGTTTTATTTCAGAACACAGAATAATATAAGTCCTTTAAAAAGTGCTTCTGTTGTTGCAAAATGATCAGAGCAATCATTTTGCTCCGATTTTCCACAATGAATAGGAAGTCTGGACTTACATGAGCATCGCTGAGTTAGTCCCAGAACTTTTCAGCAGCAGCAAAGCTAGTTCTGTTTGCCTCTGGGATCACATTAATTCACCTGTGGTATGTGTGCTTAGCCTTTTCTCAATGGCAAGAAATAACCAAATATTAATCATATCACTAAAAATAGAGTTCTTGAAACAGAAAACTCTGAGGATCCATGTCCCAGTGCCCCCGGCCCTTCCCTGTGGATGCTGCTCTCACAGCATCTCACATGCCAGCAACAAGGTACCCCTTCAGTTCGAGAACTGGGAGACACTGATGGTGGTCTCCAGGCAGAAGGGCTGACTCTCTCCATAAGGAGATGTTCTCTCTTCCTCCAAGGAGTTTGAAGCCCTCCATAACACCACCACCACCACACAGGTGCCCTGGCACAGTCTGTGTTCTGTGCCCTGCTCAGCAGACAGAATGACTGAGCTCCTGGCACTTCAGCCTTGTTCCTCTGTGCTCACTGTAGCCACCAAGCACGTGCAAAATCTAATTTTACACATCTGTAAATCAAAGACACTAAAATGTTTTTCTGCCAGTGTTTCAGGGCAGAGCACCGTAATCCCAGAACAGCTACCATGGGGGCAGCACTTTCACACGCAGTGCAGGATCCAGCAGCGTGTGCTGAGGGAGATGTTTCTACACAGCTATGTATCATTTCCACACCAGTTCTCTGTGAACTGGGATAGGTCTCTGTATAGCATGTGGATTTCACTCACAATTTAATTGGAAGAGCCTGTATTCATTCCAGAAAGACTGAAAATCCTGTTATTTTACAGTAATTTCACGACCATAAGGCGCACCAGAATATAAGGCACACCCTCCGATAGCCAGCAAAATTCACAACATGTAGATCAGATAAGGCACACCGGACTATAAGGCGCACTCTTTTTTTGCAGTGAGGCTCCACCCCCAGCTCCCCCTGCGCGTTTGCTGGCCGAGGCCCCGCCTCAACCCAGCAGCCATTGGCCCCCAGGCCGGCCTGTACCCGACAGGGCCAGAGCATGGCTGCCGCTGCTCCGGGGAGCATCCCCAGGGACGGGGTATGGCCGCCGCCGCTCCGGGGAGCGTCCCTGCTTCTCCAGGAGTCCCCTGGCGCTCCGGGTAACCCAATGCTGGCAGGCCCCGTGCCGCCGCTGCCCCGATTTCGGCGGCTCCCTCCCTCCCCACGTGGCGGCCGACCTGATTTCTACGGCTTTCTATCCCCCCCGCGCCGGGACCATCCCGATTTCGGCAGCTTTCCTCACCCCTGTGCTGGGACTGCCCAAATTTCGGCAGCTCTCCCCTTCCCCGCACCAGGGCCACCCCAATTTCGGCAGCTTTCTACTCCCCCTGCCCCTGGGCCGCCCTGATTTCGGTGGCTTTCTACCCCACCCCACACCGGGGCCGCCCCAATGCCAGCTTTCCCCGCCCTGCGGAGCCCCTCTCCCCTCGCATCCCGACATTGCTGTGGGGCCACTCCCCCTCCCAGCCCAGCCCTGCTGTGGGGCCACTCCCCCTCGCAGCTCGCACTTCCGGGTTGTCAACGTTCGCCTCTTTGTCCCTCAGATAAGGCGCATCAGACTATAAGGCGCACTTCCGGGTTCGAGGGAAAATTTTAGTCAAAAGGGGTGCGCCTTATAGTCGTGAAATTACTGTAATTATAAAACACTTAAATATAGTATAGGATTGTTAACATATATTAATGCAAAAATGTATAACCCAAAACTCTCCCCTGATAGTTGGTTATCAGCAAACAGTCCTCAATTACATAAAACAAAATCTGGCCCAACAATAACAACAAAAAACAGATTAATAAAATCTCTGTGTAAAAACTATGCAATAATCAATCCCCTCAGGCTAAATGATGCAGTTGTACTGTACTTCACAATGAGGTTGAGCTGCTGTCGAGCTTACCTTGCATGACTCATGGTGAATCATGGACAAAATCATGTATTAGAGAAAGAGATGCCGCCCACACAGAGCAGTGTGTTGAGTTGTTCCCACCCTAATGCATCCCACTCCAAGGAAAACATTTGTTCACATTTGGCACTGCAATTATTCTGTTAAGGCAGTTACTTAGGTTATTTCTGAATGTTTCTAATGGGGAAGCTTTTCAGTTTGTTGATACTGAGGTATAATTAACAGTCGGGAACATCAGGTCAAACCTAATCCCTAGCCATCTCAGAGAAATTCCCCATCTGTAGCATGGGGGAGGGGAGAAAGTAGTATTATATGATAGAATTAATTCAAAAATAATTATAACAAGATAAAATTACAGTACCATTATCAAGAAGAAAGCAGTAGCAAACAGGAAATCAGAATTCATAAGCTAAAGCATAAATCCAGATACTGAAAGAGCATTATCATAAAACCATCCACAACTCACTGATTTCATTGAGAATTAAGCCTGTCTCAGAATCTGTAAATTTGTGAAATTGGGAAGGATTTGATCTCTGTAAAATAATCCCTTTCACTAAAGCACAGCATTGCTCATTTGTTAAAGCAGGAAGCATTCATTTTTATTCTGCTGCAAAATTCCTGAGCAGCAGAGGACAGTAGAGACAAAGCTTTGGGAAAAGCTAAAGAAAACTCTGTAGCTCTAGATGGCAGTTTTCCCTGAACAGTGTCAGTAAGTAGAGAGAAGAAACAAATTACTACCTTCTTGGGCTATAGTGTTCCCAAAGCATTCAGATGGTAGTCATTCCCCGCCCCGCCACCCCCCCAAAAAAAAACCCAGTCAACCATATGGATCAAAGGATCACTTTGATTTTCTGGAGTTCAGGTAATGATATCTTCTGTGGAGGTTGTGTAACTTCTGCTACTACTACTGTAGTTACATTCAATAAGTCTCATAACTATAAAAACCCTTGTCTGCTTAGCAACCACTTTGTCTTTTTCCTTTTTTGTAATGGTCTTGATGAACTCTCAAGGTGTTTTATGTGTTCTGTGAGAGCCAACAGGAAGTGCATTTAAATGTTGAATAGATGATGTTTTTTCTGTATTTATGGAAATTAAATTCAGCCATTAAAGCTAAAGGAAATGGGTTAACTTGGACAAAGTAGTCTTTAGTCTTTGAGATAGTCCCAGCAGGTTAGTTTCAGTGCAATATACTTCTGTCCTGAATCTTTGTTGTATTTTATTGAAAATGTGTACAGCAACACCTGTGTGTTGTCAGATTCAAGAATATAAAGGCCCACAAGGAAAGTAATAATACTAGAGGAAAAACTAACTGCATAAATGAAATTAAAGAGAAGGAGCCATGTGGGACCAAGCACAGACCTCATAATGTTACAAATATATCCACTAAAATAAAAAAGTTTATCATTACTAATTACTGTTTCACAGGAAAAAGACCTATATGAATAGCTCCACATGAGGCTGGAAAAAAAGGAAGGAAAGGTCTTACTCTTAAATATGTGAGAAGTGCATCACTAGTTCTTGCAGGGCTCTAGCACCTGATCAAATAGCTCACCTGAAGCCACTTAGTTAAGTATGTGCTGTCCATCCTGTTGAGTTGGAGGATACAGGTACAGAGACAATGAGGTCCTTTTTATAGAAACACCATATGTCTGGCATCTAACTGTCCCTTAGTTTTCCACCATTTAAGTTGCAGGTGAATGCTATCTTCACGGATGGTGAAAGTTTGCTTCAGTTAACATAAAAGTACGAGGATGCCTTCATCTACCTGTAGAAAAGCATTATTAAAGCAGTGAATCATATGCATCATCATGCAGTGCCTGCATACTTAGATTCATGTGCAGAGTGCTGCATTCCAGAAGTGCATCCATAAACTAAATAGTAAGAACTTGCAAAGGGCATAGTGAGCTAAAATCCAGTCTTAGTCTACTGTTCACTAAATAATTGCTTCAGAATGAACATGAGACTGTCTCTCACATGAGACTTCAAATACAAAGGAACTTCTTTTAAGCACTAACTTCAGTGATTGAAGTTTAGTCCTTCCACTTCTCTGAAGCTGATAATGAAAATTAAGAGTAAACAATGAAAATATTACCTTCTTTTGACTGTTAGGTTTGCAGTCATAGCTGAGGGCTTCTTATGTATCTATTTCTTGAGTGCAGTGTAGCTTCTCAGTGGGTCTGAATTGCAGTGGTAACCATGAGATCAAGCCTAGCAAAAGCAATGCATGAGCAGTCTGGAACTTCACTGTAGAAGAAACTACAATCATGAGCATGGATATTTCAATTCCAAGCCTTTCTGCTGCAGTGAGCCTTTCTAGTAAGTCCTCTTACATCCATGCGAGCTTCACTGTGTGATCATGGCCTGCGGCAGGTCCAGTGATTAACTTTAGAAGTGCCACTGTCTTCTTTACTTCTAGTTCAGTGACTGCCAACTCATCTATTCTGTTGTTCCCTCTCAATCTCAGCCTTATGAACTTCTCTTTGTTTGAAAAAAAATTAACCTGTTTTCTGTCTGCATCTGTTTATTGTATAGAAGTACAACACAAAAAGGTGGTGTCCAATAAAAGTGTTTCTGTTCATACAGCAAAAAGGAGAAATACTCTCCACATCTTATTTTTGTTCACTGGTCAGAAATTCCACTATCAAACTGAGAGTTGAGGCTAAAGCTATAGCTTTCAATTTTCAAATTATTAAACAGAAGCCTTCTTGCAAAAAAGATCATTTGAAAGCAGAGCATTTTATACCTAGCTATGGTCACTTGGTTTTATCTAGAGATCAAGAATAGTTTCCTATTGCCATTAAAAAAATATTTTAATTTTTCTTTCACAAAGAAAGAAACACAAATATATCATTTCTTGTAGGCAATGCTGGGACGGGGGAATGGAGAGTCCTCAAGGAAGAAAGAGGATGAGGAAGTTCAGAGCAGGCACAGAATGATCCCCATTGGAAGAAAGATTTACGAGTTCTACAATGCTCCCATCGTGAAGTTTTGGTTTTACACTGTAAGAAATCTTTCCTGTTGTATTAATAATGTTTGTACAAATATTGGCATTGGACTAAGGTCATCTTTTTTGTTTCATTGATGTCTACCTTTATATGTACTGGAGGGCTTACACATAAATGGTTTAATAAAAATATTTGGTGGAAGTCTGCTAGCATTACAAACCTTTCCATGACTTTTAAAGATTACCGTGTTACCATTCAAAAAGTTAATGGCTAAAATTTGAATGATTGTGTATATTCTTCTTTAAATAAAATAAGGGGCAGTTTGCTGTAATGTTCCCAAAGAATTCCCTGTAGGAGAATTCAAAGTAGGATTGCTTCCAGTAGTAAGCCCATTGGGAGGCTGGTCTGAGCCAGATTATGAATTATCTAATAACTGATGAAAAAAAAGAGAGATAGAGCACTTCTTACCTTAGAACTTTTTTGCTTGTTTGTTTGTTTGTTGGTTGGTTTGGGAGGGGTTGTTGTTGTAGTTGTTTTGGAGATTTTTTGTTCTGGCCAATCTGTGGACTTTTTCTCAGAGAAAATGTGTATGTAAGTACCCACAAGATGTCAGACATGATTGACAGCCAATTTTTCAAGAAAGAATTAGGTTAAGTCAGTATATTCCCCCTATGTTAGACAGAAATGGACCTTCCAAAAGGAACAGGAAAAAATTATGTCATGTATTTCAACTACAGTAAAACAGTACCAAAAACTTCAGAGGGTTTTCTCACAGCTAAATTAATAATTGCTATATTAAAGTTGCTATATAGATAAAAAGCTTTTGGACAATTAGTCCTTAAGAGTAGATATTAATTATTCATTATCAAGCTGGAAGCAGGGATTAGAAAGAATTCCATTAAGTTCTCCTCTATATTAGGTGCTATTCAAAATTTAAATGATGGAGTAGAGGTTAGCTATTATTTTAGTTGTTATTATTTAGTTATTATTAGTTATTTTGCAAATTGTACTAAAATTTAGAAGGATAAGACTATAAAGATCAAAGAGAGTAATATTTTCATTCTTCTTGGCTGGAATATTGCATCCCAGTTCTACTTCTGCATCATGTGGACTGGTTTGAAAGACTCCAGAAAAGAAGAATGTTTCAAGAGATTCATAAAGTTTGACTTAAGGGGAGAGATTAAGGGGAGAGATTTCCTCTGTTTAAAACCAAAAACAAACAAACAAACAAAAAAACAAAAAAACAAAAAAAAAACCCACAAAAAAAAAAAGTCTGCAGAAGGAATATAACTGTTTTCAAATATGTATAAATATCTAAATATCTCCAAATTCTTGCTGAATAGGACAAAAAATAACACCTGGACAGTTCTAGGTAAGAAGTTAGGAAACAGTTTCTAACTGCTCCAAGAAGTACTGTCGTGAACAGTGTGAGGACATGCTAGATTTTCCATTGTTAGTGGTTTCTAAACTATCTTATCAAGACGTACATCCATTATGGTACACTGGAATTAATCCTGCCTCAGCCCAGTGGAATTGGCTAGATGGTTTCAGGTGGTTTTTCCCAGTTATATTTTCCATTATTCTGCTCAAAGCACAGCAAATCACCAAGAATGGATCTTTCTGCAAGTGACTTCTTATAAGAAAAATTGCCCTGCAGACATTGGGAACAACTCACATCAATCAAGTCTTAACTGTGGTGGACGCTGCAGACTGGCAGATAGTTTAACATCTTGGAGTAGCTTATTGCTGAACATTAATCAAGGCCACAAGTCCAGAAACTATTCATCAGCAGCCTAGTCCCATTATCAATTGCAGTGTGTATTATGCACAAACAGAAAAGTCTTTACACTGCGAATGGAAAGAAGCATCCTGGCTTTCCCTGTTAGTTCAATTTTTAAATGGGAGAGAGAAATCAATATTGCATTTTCGTTTAGACTTGTTCCTACAGTTTTATGTCCTGAGGCAGGTCTCAATCAAGGTCGTTTATTAAAACTGGATCTTGGATACACTGAACCTGGAGAGCAAGTTAAGGTGGATTCTGGCTGCCATACTTGTTGTGTATATTGAGATTGCCTGGAGACTAAAAGCAAAACGAGTTTCAGAGAAGGTTTAAAATTGCACAATTGCACAGCCTATCACAATTTCGCAAATACACAGGCGCAAATATTATTCATGGATTTCGAAATAAATTGATCAAATTTTACATTCCACAGTCCAAAATGCATGTAAAAGTTCCTATGGCTGTTGTGTACCACTTAAAGCAATTTGAATATTTTGCATTTACCTATCTCTTTTACTGTAGAGCTGTATTCACCTTCATTCTTCAAATACAGAAGAGTGAGTTAAGTTAGATATTCAAGTAAGTAACATTTGAGTAACATTTGGCTCAGCAGACAGTGGACAACTTTTTCTCCAAAAAAAGTCCCAAACCAAACCAAACCANAAAAAAAAAAAAAAAAAAAAAAAAAAAAAAACCCACAAAGCAAAAAAAATCTCCCCACCAACTTTAGCAACTTTAGCCTTTCTCTGTAGACACGCAGCAATTTGAGCAATTTGAAAAATGAACTATTCTGTTCTTTTTCGTGGTTGTTGCATTGGAAACCATGATGCAAATGTTTCATCCCACAGATTGCTTGAGCAGAAAAGGATGATCCTCTCCTACTGTTGACTACTCCCACTGTCCTAATACCAAAAGAGAAAAACCCTTGCAACAGTGTTAAAATAGTGAAATAAAAAATAGACATTTATTGGAAGTTTCCAGGCATCCTGGTGGTGATGTGCTCACATGACACTGGATTTCTACAGTTTTTATCAGTTTAGCAAGTTAGCACAGCTAACAAATATTTTCCAATTAGAAGAACAGTTGTTAGGGTTTTTTCCCCAGGTACTGTCCCACTGGAATTCATCTAGGGTTTCTTTGCCCCATTTCATATTGTATCTCCTCAGATTCTGATTGGAAAACAGAAGCCTGCTCCTTGTTAGGCTTCTTCCTCTTAAGAATGACTAAACTGTACTTCAGGAATGTGTTAGAAGGTTAACTTAGTACACTGAAATCTAAAGAAAGAATAGCAAAAATACTAGGAATATAACTATTTAATAGTAGTCTGAAAAGCTACAAATAGATGAAAAATACATATAAAGCAAGATCTTTAGTCATTACTGCTACTAGCATTAGCTGAGATATTAGCAGGAAGTAAGAGGCCATGTTTCTACCTCTTCTGAAGAGGAAAGCTGGAGAGGAATTGAGCCCCAAGTAAAAGTCACCTTCTAAACATCAAAGGAGTTTTGCCCTAAGTTTTGCATTTTGGGACCACTTCAGTTTATGATCATTTCATTATTGTAATAGATCAGAAAAGAGGAGGGTGACCTCCTTCTTGAAGCATTGACCTGTTGGTACAATTTCCAGATTTGTCCTCTACAATGAGTATTCCAGTTTTCTATGGGACTGCATCCATAGAAGGGCTGGGTGCAATCCACCCTTAAAACTTCTTAGCAGACACTCCTTTCCTTAGTTTGGTCAGGTACTGCCCTCAACAGTGACAATGGCAGCTCCTAGCTCTTTGTCAAGCAGGTAAAAGCAAGAAAAGGTAGGGTTCAGCTACGTCTGTAGTAACCCTTTTAAAGAGTCTTGAATACCATCACTAACAGCTACAACGAAGTTTGACCACAGTGTTGGATCAGTGTAGCCCCCTGGAAGGTAAGAGCAGGTTGGAAGTGTGGAGAGGGAGAAGGGGGTGTCATTCACTATCTGAAGGGCTTTGTTTCTTGGGTTGAAGTGGAGATCTTTCAGTATAACTTTACTCATAAATCAAGATTCTTTTCTCTTTTATCAAACAAAAACGTTTTGAAATTTTGAGTAAGTTTAAATTGACATAAAGAAGCCTGCCAAAACCAAAACCAGAAAAAACCAATGTTTCAAAAGAAAATGCAGGAGGAAGAAAAAACTCTGTAGTTACAGTTAGATTCCTGAAGTTTCTGTCGCTTTTCCATCCTCAGTGTCCTTATTCTTTTGCTATACTGACTGCAAGTGCTCACCAAAGGCTGCTGAAGCAGATCAAAGTAGATTTCCTGATAATTACTAATCGATAAGGTCTAAGAGGAGGGTTAAGTAACACTGTCACCTAGCTTTTTACTCTGTATTCGAAGGTGCACTTTCCTCTGGGGAAGCGTGTATTCAGTTCTGTCTGCCCTGACAGAGGTTCTGTTGACTCCACTGTCACCCTAAGTGCTGGTCTATGTCAACATTACTCTCTATTTCCTTCAGGAGTGGTAAAGGAAGACCACCCTCCAGACCTGCACATTGCAATCCATCATCCCTCATAAACTGAAAGACAAATGAGATCATTTCCTCCTCTGTTTTATGCAGACAAGAAGCAGTGCTTCAACTGTCTGGTGCTCTTGTACTGATAATTAATGGCCAATAGAACAAATTCTCTTGAATGTCCTGTGGCAGCAACTGGAACAAAAGCCAGAATCCTGTGGCTTTTACAAAGAGTGGAAGTGACGTTCTCTAACAAATACAATAGGACTATAAACTCTATTCTGTGATGTGCAGAATACTGAAATAATCCTACCCAGAAGTCTCAAGGCTCTCTGTGGTTGTGTCAGCTTACACATCCTGATGTACGCAACAGGGAGTAAAAGGCAGTTGAGAGATAGAAACTGAAGGTAAATATAGATGTATGTATTACAGCTTTCCGCCACAGTGACTAAATCTTCATGCACAAAACTGAGTCATCTTTTCTCTGACTTATATTTAGCCTTGAGATGCATTTTCTTATAGGGCTACTTTTTAAAAGGCAAAGTAGATAGGCAGCTGGATTCTGGCCTCCACAAGCCAGAGTGGAATCTTTGCTACAACCCATGCTCCAGAATGACACTCAGGTTTCTCTGAACTTTATGGACTTGATGCAATTTGCCTGGTCTGTTTTGTTTTTCATAGACCTTTTAATTCTGTTCAGCTTGCAGAAAAACATAGAAAAAGAAACTAAAAACTGAATTTATGCTTTCCTCTGGATAAAAAATTAACCTGGAAAGTGAATAAATTGGGAAGGAAAATTAAAACATTCACACTTTAAAATTTGCAAAAAAATATAAGGCAAATGAATGAATGGCTATGCCGGCTCCTTGCTTCGGCACTGTGAGTAGGAGTAGCAGTATTTTGGGGAGGAAACATGCTACAGGTTACGTCAGTACTACGCTGGGGAAGAAGACCTCTAATAATGCCTAAAATCTGGACTCAGAATGTCAGACTCAGCCTAGATCAGATGAACAGCAGGAGGAAAAACCAAGGAGGGGTGTTAAAGGACTAAACACTTCTAGAAGTTGATGGGAGAGAAATATTCACATAGCTTACTTAACTGAGTAGTTGACACAGTAGTATTAGAATTGCCAAAACTGTGGAACAATCCAAGGGAACTGTATTAATAAAGTTTTTTTGAGGAGAGAGATACACTTGGACATATGTGCATTTTTTTGCAGATTCCATACAGTATGTGACTTAATGTGAACTTTCTCAGACAACCCAGGACAGTCTTATTGTCCTTTTGTCTGTGAAACCCTGGTTACAGCAGAATCTGGAATATCAAATCATATCCAAGAAACTAGCTCAGTTGTATAGATAGTGACAACTGACATTCTTTTTTTTTTTCTTCACAGCTGGCCTACATAGGCTACTTGATGCTGTTCAACTACATTGTTCTGGTGAAGATGGATCGCTGGCCATCTATTCAGGAGTGGATTGTCATCTCATACATTTTCACTCTGGGAATAGAGAAGATGAGAGAGGTAAAGTCTTCCCAGACAAGAAGGAATGAAAAAGAAATAAGCATGGATTTTGAGGGCTTTTTTTTTATTTTAATATCTGTTTTTATTCTTTTTCTCGGGGTACGTTTTTATGAATGAGCTTATCATAAAATTGATTCATTTTTCAGAAGGGCAGATGGACTGTTAAAAAAACGCAGGAAAAATTATCTATCTTCTTTAATTTTAAAATTAGCTGCTTCTTTTTCTTCTATTTCTTTCTTTCTTTCTCTCTCTCTCTCTTTCTATCTTTCCTTCTTTCTTTCTTTTCTTATTTCCTTCTTCTTTTCCCACAAAATTTCTGTGTTCAAATTTCAGTGTGATGCTCATTTAATAGCATTCACAAGTACAGGGTGATCTTCTGACAAGTCTTAAAGGTCAGCTAAGTTCCTTGAAATGTGACTCTTGAAGATTTTTGTTAATTTGTCAATCAGTAGTATGCATGTATGTAAGGATGCAAAAGCAGTCCTATAGAACAGAGCATTTAAGGTAGCACCCAGCCTATAAAGTAAGTGAAGTGGCTCTGTTAACCCTGCCCCTCATGCTGTCCTCTTTCACTTAGCCAAAGGTGCATTTATACCACCAGAGGCCCAATTCAGCCGTAATGTGAGTGAATGCAAGTCCCATTGATCTGACCTGAAATAGCACATTTGTACCCCTGGGCTGCATCTTGTACCAGTTGTGTTTGTGCATGCTGAAGCCAGTGCTCTGGAGGACTAGACTAAAAACGGACTCGCAACGCTTAGGTTTCAAAGACAGGTTTCTGACACTGTTTAGTAAATGCTACGTTATAAATGAAAGGGAACAGAGAAAAGACACTGCTTGAGTGGCACATGAGTGTGCATCATTAAGTGAAAGAGAAAGAAAAGCAGTGGCAGTAGCCACACAAGGACTGTGCAACACTGATGGAGGCCACACACTGCTGGCTCAGCAGGTTGCAGACTGGAGTTGTGTGGGTTGGTTTTTGTCCAATCATTCACCCCAAACTGTTCTTTCCACAAAAGCCTACCAAGAACATTTGCCACAATTGATTTCTAAGCAGATGTTGGAATTGTTCACAGATGAGCCTAATGCTCATTCTAAAAACAAGCTGTATGAATGACATGCATCTTCTTTGAGGAACTGCATGAGTTTGCTCAAATGTTCTTGGGCTAAATATAGAAAATTAAAACCAATAGCTTGGTAGGACACTGAAAGGTGGGACTTACTAATGGAGATCACTTGAATAATAGTTTTAAGAGTACCTTGGGAATACAATCAGATTTCACAAATGATCTTGCAAGGAGAATGACAATAAGTCAGTTATTTTTTGTGACCTTTATTCTTGGCTGTGGAACTTAACTAAACAGGCCCAAGTAGTATCTAGTATGTCTCTGTATTAACTTTCTGATGCAGAGCTTTGTGGTTATTATTTATTTCTTGGTCATTTGATACCCCTTTTACTGTAACTTTCTTAAAATCTACAGCCTCTTTAAATGTGAATTTTCTGATTTAAAAAAATCTTTCTGTATTTTACCCTCTGCTCCAAGACTCTAAGTAGGGTTAATATATTTGAAAAACAGGAATACATGTGCATATTTCTTCTGATTTCATAAGGATTTTAGACTGAGTGATCACTCTGTCCTTTAAAGTATCTTGCACATAGACTGATTTTAATAATGGTTGAAATTGAAGATTTTTGGGGGAAAAAATACAGACTACCTGAGATATTTGGAGGATAGTCATCTATCAGCTTTGCTTTTGGCCTGTGTGGCATATAGCTATCTGTTGATATAGATTTCTCCAACTTTAAGACAGCTCAGTTCCTCTCCATTTCCTCTGTCCTCCAGATCCTCATGTCAGAGCCTGGGAAACTGCTGCAAAAAGTCAAAGTTTGGCTGCAGGAGTACTGGAACGTTACAGACCTCATAGCTATCCTGCTGTTCTCCGTGGGGATGGTTCTCCGCCTGCAGGACCTGCCCCTGCGGAGCGACGGGCGCGTCATCTACTGCGTCAACATCATCTACTGGTACATCCGGCTGCTGGACATCTTCGGCGTCAACAAGTACCTGGGGCCCTACGTCATGATGATCGGGAAAATGGTGAGAGGGGGTGGCCAGCCTCTTCTGCTTGGCAGCCTCTTCTTGGCTTGGTGTCCTTAGATTTACCTGTGGGGTTTTTTGCATATCAGTGTTTTCACGCAGGCTGGAAGTCAGTGCATTGTTGAAGCAAAACCTCCAGAATTAAGAGTTAGATCTTTCCTGTTCTGTTAGATGATGCATTGTTTGTCTGTCTCTGAGATCACTCTTCAACAGCAGAGCCACCCTACATGCCTCTGTGCCTCATTTGCAAAGGAGATTTGGTGATTTTAAAGGAAGGTGATTTGTTAAGGTGAAAAAAATTGATCTAGTGTGTTGTACTCTGAGGCTCTCGATATGTTGTGATAGTCATGGTGTGCTCAAAACTATGATGTTAGGGTTAAGACTGACACTTCTATAGTTTGATCCATATCCACATGCTCTTTTATCATTTCAGTTCAGGTGTGTCCTTGAGAGATGAGAAATCCATTTGCATAAGTGCAACCTCTGTGCCCTGGCCCCATCAATTGTACACACCATAGCAGGATTATTAATAGCTTGTGTAATAGTAAATGCACACACGAGGAATCACGAGACATTTCCTTCCACGTGCTTGACTTCTGATTTTTAAAATTTTTTTATTTTCATGTTTCAATTGAAATGTTGCAATTAGGCAGCATTTTGCTTGTTTCAGTTAAAGAAAATGGTTGGATTTAGAGATCCATATGCACACATCCCTGATACTTGGATACCTGAACATTGTTTTACATGCGGTATCCAGTTTTTCTTGTGTAAATCATGTGTGTTTCATGCATTTTGGGGTTTAAGATCTGGGTTTTTTTAAGTAAATTAAAGCCCCTTGAAGCTGGCTTCAAGTAAAAAATAAAAGTAAACTGAATATGAACTCCTCTCGATGAAATACAACTGCTGTTTGTTTGCTATGTGACAATAATCAACAAGTCCAAACAGCCTGTGTGTTGTATTTATCTTACCATGGTCCTTAAAGAACAGCTTCATCCATCCTCACCATCATAAGAAAAGGGGACATGCATCAGTGCATGGACTACAATATCTCCTTGATAACACACTAGTCACAACAGGCTCAGTGAGCAGGTACAAAACTGAAATGCAAAATATACACCCAGTTACACACCCGACCCAACAGGGAATCATTCTCTTGTCCCCTCTATTTACCAACTTTCTACCACAAGCCCACAGTGGTAGGTTTGACAAAGAAAGAAAAGCTTAGTGGAAAAAACTGAGGGAGACAGATTGAGGGAAAACATGAAAGTGATAGTTGAGTTTTTATGTCCTGGAAAAGGGATTTTTAAAGTGTCTTTCCCCCTAGAAAGCCTATAGGAGGTTGGCATGAAGTTTTGCAGAACTGTGAAAATATTCAGCAGTTCTTGTTGGAGGTTGTTGCAAAAAGCAGGACCAGAGAAAGGAATACAGATCAGAGTGAAAACACTGCCTTAACAGGTTTCTTTCCTGCCACATTTGCACCCTCTTTCTGTCAGTGGATGGGGTGGTCACTGGGGCTTACACAACACACAGTGCATAAAACTTCTGAAAAAACAGCTACCCTTCTACTCTGCTTTATTTTTCATGGCCACATGTACTAAAAGTTTCAGAACTGTGTTGTAAACACAGGCAGTGTGAGAAACATTTCATTAATAGAGGGGCCATGTATAACAAACTCCGAGTAGTCGGTGTTACAGGTGGCTAATAGCAGCCCAACTCCAGCAGCAGTATAAAGAGTGGTATATTTTTCTTCTAGGTCACATGGAAAGGAAGTGATTGAAATTAACAGCATTTTCGTTCCCTTGTCACTTTCACATGTGTACAACAAATCAAACCTCACTCCACTTTCTGTGGAATACAAATGAAGGAAAATCACTAGTCTCTGTGGGCTCAGTACCTGCCAAATTGTTCTGAAGCTCTGGCCAGCTGTTAAAGGAGGCAAATTCTTCTATTTTGTGCCTTCCTCTTGCTTGGTTTTCATAATTTGTCCAACTTTCCTTGCACTTTCAGCCCCTCTGGCACATCCCCTTTGCCCACACACGCAGCGCACAGCCAGTTTGAGCTACACAGATCAGCCTCCCACATCTGTTTTCTGACCAGCTCGCTCTCCTGTGCAGCTCATGTCCAACTCACGCACTCCCTGGGATTTGCACCTGCTGCCTCCAGGCTGCTCCATGGGCTCTCGTGTGTATTTTTGTTTAAATCACATGTCTCTCTACCTCCTTGTGTTCTGTCTTCCAAGTGGTGTTTTAAGTTCAGTTCAGCACTATGAAGGACATCAAGCTGGTTATACATATTTCTATGCAGTAAGCACATCACAGCTACTGAGGTCCTCAACAGACCATATTTAATGCCTGAGACCTTTTTCTTGAGCTTCTATTGTAAGTTTTAGACTCAGGAGGTAAAGGATGGCTGTTTCTACCTTTCCAATGTTGAGGAGTTTCTCTTCACCCACAGTCAACAAAATAGCTGTGATAAATTTTACCTCTGGTAACAAATATACAAGTTAAATTAAGCAAGGAGTAGGAATGGGCTTGAGTGCTTTAAGAGCAATAGATTAAAGCAAAGATGAAGATATAGGGAGGAAACTGAATGGCCAAGCTTGTTATCTACTGACTTCAGTAACAGAATATGCTTACGCTTTTCTGATTTCTTCACAGAGATAGATTTAATTTCCTTTAGGAAATTTCAGGAATGAAATGAAATTACTGTGGAATGTCAAGAGAGTCAGTATATCAGTTCCTTTAATATATGGAAATATTTGCATTTTCTTAGCCTTTCTTCAAATACAGAAGTCGAAACACAGCCAACTTCTTCATGAGATTGTACCCCAAAAAATTGTGATTTATCACTTTTTTTAAACAGGTGACTGATGATTTCTTCAGATTGATTGAAGTAGCCATTGCCTTGCTAAAACAGCAATTTTGACACCAGAAGCCAAAGGACCTGATACAATGCTCATTAAAATCAGTGAAAACTTGTCCATATATTTCATTGTATTTCAGACTACTGACAGATACAAGTTAGAAGAATTAGAGGATGCCAGCCTGAAGGAGGAGAAAACTGATGTGCATCTTGAATAGAGAACAGCACTAAAAATTCTATTTCTTGCAAGATCACACCTGGGTGATTCCTGATCACACTTGAAACATTTAAGACATTGTCTTAAATTTCCTCAAAGTACTCATTTTGTTTATATTTTTGCATAACATTTAAAAATCTTATTACATTACATCATATCAAGTTATATATTGCCATCTGAAACAAAGTTTGATCAGACAAGAAATGAGGAATCAGGTTTCACCTTCAGGTTTGTTCCCTAAAAGCAGTGAGAACTAAATATTAATATTCAGCTTTCCTATTTCAGGATGCTTTCTGAAGTACAATGATCTGAAATTCCTCTTCTTGAAGGAATATTTTTTTGAGAGATTAATGCCCTGAATTAAATAGAAATGTTGATGATTGACTTTGCTGAGTTTTAATTATTTAAACCATTTCTTTTCCTCTCTCATATCCCCAAGGTTTCCTGCTTTTTTTAAGAACCTCAAGACTTTTGTTTTTCCCTGCTTTTCTTTCACTTGTCCTCAGTTCCTTATTTCCATCTTCCTGATTCTCTCTCATCTGACACCTGCTCGGCAGGTGCTCTCTCCTACTGCCTCTCTCTCTAAAAACACGAGCCTTCCTTTTCTCTGTGCTACCCTGCAACACTCTTCTCTCTGGTACCTGCTTTCCCAGTGTTACTTTGCCCTTGGGTTGCTTTAAAATTGAAGATCCATCAGTGGATGCCAGCAGGTGCCCCTGGAGCAGCTGGGTGAGGTGCAGGCTGCTTTCACACCTCTCTTCAAGGAAGGCTGAATTCAGCTGAGCCAGAAAATGCAGAGACTGGAGGGAATAAAACCCATAAGGTTTAGAGGATTGAGTTCTGGCTAGAGACAAAAGTTTTGTCCAGAACTGTGCAAAACAATTCAGTTGTAACAGTTCTAAAGACCTGGCAAGTCTGTAAGTTTTAAAGGGATCTTACCAGGGGCTTTACGCAACTCCCAATGGTTTTCACATTCACTTTGGGTTATCACTGCTGTACCTGCCTGATGCCCACTGTTCTGCTGCCTTGAGGGCCTTTTCCAGAACAGTGCTTCTTCTAATCTTCAGATCTATTCAGAATCTTGTCCCACGTTTTTCAGAAACATTTTGAATGGGTGAGTACTCTTTGCTAGTTAATCCTGGGCATATGCTAATGAGGCCCTCAACAGTGGAGAAGAACAGGAGTCCACTGTCTGTTATCTGATTGGGTTTTTATAATAAGGCATTTGTCAGACTCCCCCACCAAGCAGATTTTTAGCCCAGCCAGTATCACAGCTTTCCCTTCTCACTGGTTGCCACCGTGGTGTCCCTTATGTTGCCGTAACAGGCTGTTCTGCCACCCGTTCCTCCGTATGTTAGTTGCAGCTCCCTTTGCTCCGAGATAATGACTACCAGTGGATAAAATTATCCATGTCAGTCCTTTTGCTTATGTACAGTTGCCACTTGGTGCCTATAAACAATACATCATCCCGTGACCTTTGCCCAGACCAGGCTGCTGATTCCAGTGAACCTATATATTCTTGTTGAGGCAACTGGTGTGACCAGATGGTACTTTGTATTTTCAAGCCTATTCATAACATTTGAATTGTTCTTAAAAGCAACACTGGGTAAAACCAATGACACAATAATACCACTTCACTGCTTGGAAAATATTTTTTTGATGTGTAAATGAGAATGGCTTTTCAACATTTGTTTTTGAAAATTCTGTTTCTAAGAGTCACATACCTTTTCTTTTTTTTGCAGCACATAAAAAATAGGAATATGGACAAATAAGTTCCTCTAATTCTTGTCCTTTTTCTCTCTCTTTCTCTCCTTTTTCCTGTCATTACATTCAGATGATAGACATGATGTACTTTGTCATCATCATGTTGGTGGTTCTGATGAGCTTTGGTGTGGCAAGACAGGCAATTCTCTTCCCCAATGAGGAACCTTCGTGGAAGCTGGCGAAAAACATTTTTTACATGCCTTACTGGATGATCTATGGGGAAGTGTTTGCAGACCAGATAGACCGTAAGCAAGTTTATGATTCTCATACTCCAAAGTCAGGTATCCAGCTTTGATCAGATGATGTCCTATCAGATCATGTGTGTTTGCTCAATAAATGGCTCTGCATAGAGGAACTTCTTCAGCACAGAAAATGGTTGGAAAAATACTTTCTCAGCTAATACTGGGGTGTCAGTTTCAGAACATGCTTCTGGCATCTCTTTGCAATCATATAACTGGAAATCTGTAATGCCAAATTATCATGCATGTAGAGAAGGTTTATAAATGTGTCCTTTTTACCAGCTTGGTAGCAAGAATCCCCTTCCAGGTATCCATCATGAATTTGGGGCTATGCCTGGGACACAAAAAGTCTCTTCTTTTTTCATCATCCTTGGGTTTATTTTTAGACATAAATACTTTTTACCCAACTTCATATTGAGCATCATATCTAATGAGGGTTAGACCTTTCAGCTCCTGTATGTCATGGGGATGTAATCCAATGAATTTTCTTTTCTTTGTTACCTTCTCAGTGCCACATTTAAGCTAAACCTGTGATCCAGTTCTTTGGGTCTAATAATTAGATCCATTCTTAGAATATTCCTGAATTTATTTTTAGAAGGCAAGACTGTGCTCACACCAATGCAAACAGGAAAAGAGCCAGTATTTAATATATTATCTCCTTAGGATTCACTGGATAGGTGATCAGGCAAATGCTGATTTTCTGTTTAGATTAAATCTTGTGGTGCCACTCATTGCATTACCACCAAATGAGAGAGTTGGTCATGAGAAATGATGCAGTAGATGACCAAACTAAGAATCAAAAACAATTTCATCTTTTCCAACTACTGTCATGTAACTGATGTTCATCATTCCTACTTAACTTAAGGGTAAGTCTTGGCAGCATTTGGAAGTCTCTATCTTTTCCAGTGGCAGATGGCTTCCATTAAAGCTCTGTTCAGGATATTTTGTTTTATTCTATGTACCCTCTTAGGAAAGGGCAGTCTTTTCAAAATTTATTTGCTGTTTGTTCAGTATTGACAAAGTTTGAATAAAAAAAAAAAAGTTTATTTTTCCTGAGCTGATTAAAACTAGTACGCAGTATCTATATCACAAATAATGCTCCCAATTGAATATAGGAATATAGTTTCCGATGGATCGATGTATACATGTCCCATAGCAGATATTTTGTCAGTTTTGTGTTGATTTCTTCCTCCTGGCTAGCACAGAATCATTATTGTGGATACAGATGAAACCTCCTTTTTATCTTTGCTTCCCTACTTGATTTTCAGAGGCAGCGTGGCATGCAAGGAAGTAAGAAAATACCTATAATGACAAATTCCTCACTATGTTTAACTTTTAACCCAGTTCCCTCATTTTTATCCTTTTTCCTTTATCTTTTATTTTTAAAAATTCATTGATTCCAAAGGCATAGTGGTTGGGGATATAAAACTTCATCTTACTCTGAAAGCATATTTTAGAGGGATATTTAAGGCCTTGTACCATTTAACTACAACTTCCTTCTACAAACAGAATTTTGTCTGTCCCTCTGCAAGTGGCCATTTATTGATATTGTACTAAGTAACTAACATATTGCAACAAACGTGGCAATTGGCTGAATAAACTGTTCTTGTTTGGTTTTGGTTTTTTTTATTATTATTTAAATGAAGGGCTGATTACAGTTTAGAACCCGTAAACATAAGAAACTGAAGAGTGCTAAAATATGAAAACTGGGTGGCAGGCTGCGCACCCTTGCATGAGGATTTGTGTTATTTAGATGCACAACATTTAAATAATGCAAAAATATGCGGAGTAATTATTTCTGGACTTTAGGGAAAGCAAAATTCCTGGCAGCTTAAAGTCCAGATTTAAATATAGACATATTTTTTCTCTGCCTGTGTCAAGGAAACTTGGAGTTGCAGCAAAAGTGATGATGTCAAAATGAAAAGCAGCACTCACTTCCTCCTTCCTGAGAGGCAGATGATGCAGGGAATTAAAATCTGCCCCTCTTCCAGCACAAAATATGTACAGTATGTCATGTCTGTCTGATGCTCAGTTGTCTCAAAAATGTTACCTGTGGAATAGACTGAGAGCACAAGAAATGGTTAGTGATGATGATACACAATCAAAATGACTCAGTGGACACCCAGAAGGTTTTACTAGTATGCTCGCATTTTTTGACTATTTAAACATTTGCTGTTATTTCTATTTTTCACGTTGTTCTAAGCTAAATCAGCCACTGTACTCATGTTAAAGTGCTACAGTGTTTGTACTTTCTCAAATGAGATAAGCACATTCTGAAATTGTTGTGCTACATTTAAACTGCAATTTAACTTTATGGCTTAGAGCACATTCTTTTTTAATCACTATTATTTTAACAAAAAAAAAAAAAAAGGTTGCTTTTTTATTTTGTTTATATCTTGGTGCTTAATATTGCTACATTATTAGCAAGCTTGGGTTTCAGCAAAAGTGCTGATCATGGAAAAGCATGTTGATTTGAGCCACTCTCCTGGAAATCATCCTGGAATCTGAGAAATGTACAAAAAAGTAGACTACTCTAACATTCTAATTTTCTTTTTTTTTTTTTTAAAGAAAAATAATTTCTATCTATTTAATTTTTTTTAAGTTATTTGTGAAGCATGCTGTTAAGGCTGACCAGATACAATATCTGGATCCATCTCATCAGCTAGCAGCCTTTTCAATCCATTACTTTGATTTTTATTTCAACACACTGCTAAATGCCTTATTCTAAAATAGTCCATATTTACATTTTTTACCCACAAGTTCTGTATTCATATCATTTTTTAAGGAAAAACATTAGCTAGAGTGTGTGTTAGTGTCCTGTTGGTATGTGATCTTATCTTCAACTCAAAAGTGAGGACAGATAACATCCTCACTTCTGGGATTATAAATATGTTATTTAGTGGTGGTGTTTATTATCAGTAATGTCTGTAACTACTACATATATACAAATTTCTGACTAAGAATCAATTGTAAAGTGGAGGGGAAGAAGAGTGAATCTTTCAGGTCTGTGTTCAAATTTTTAGGTAAAGTCAACAAAACCAGCAAAAACACACTCTTAAGTAGTTCCTCTCGAAGTGATGGTTCATCATGATATGACCACTAAAATATCTAAAAGCCTTGTCCTATTAAGCAGGTGCTCTATAAAAAGATGTAGAACTAGAATGGCCAGCTTCGGCAATTCTTGGATGAAGAAGACAAGTGAGAACCACTGAAAACACCTAAAAGGTGCTGGGGAAGGAACCACAGACAGTATCACATGGAAGAGTGACAGCTGCTAGCAATGGAGCATCCTGGGTTCCTGCTGCTCCTTCAGACCCATTGAGCCCACAACCCAGCTCCAGATGGGCTTGGGGAGTGGGGAACAAGAAAACAGAGACCTTACTATCACAGTGCAAGCAAAATGGTCTTCCTCTAGGTCTTTGAGCAGGAAGTTAGTAGAATATGGTCTATAAACAAAGGAGGTGGAATCACAATTAATTAGACCATATTGTTTCCACAATTCTATCCAGCTGTTCAGCTGATTCTGTACAGCTGATCTGGCACAGACAGAAGATGACACATACCATGTTTTCTACTCAGGAAGTTTTAGCAGTTACATGAAACAGTCTTTGGAAGTATGTAAAGATCGAGGAATAATCAAGCTCTTCATGGAACAGTCCAACCAGTCAAATATCAGTCCAAGTGAAACATCAATAATTACTGAAACCACCTTGAGCTATTGAGTTTTGACTTGGGCCTAGAAAACCCCAGTTAGCAACTATTTGGATTAGAGAGAAAGGCTTAGATAGATCAGAGAATTGAAAGCAGGCAGTGAGCTAATCAAATTTATGAATTATTTAAAGGTCGGGAAATGAAAAATTAATATATTTCAGGAAAGGAATAATAATAAGAGCTTGATAAATTGAAAAAAATTAGACTGATATCAATTATGTAGTTAAATAAAGATATATTATTATCCACTGATAGCTGGGGAGGAAGGATAATCTGAATCAGGGAGTTGGTGATGGCATGTGCAACTGTCTCATTTTTAGGCTGTCCTTCCTCATCCATCTGCCAATGGGGCAGCAGGCAGCCATGTGACTGCCTTAGTGAATGCCTGTCCAGAAGTGCATTTCCCACAAACACTGCAAAATCTCTCCCTCAGTTCACCACACATCGGCACTTTGCTGGCATTTTAGCCAGGAAAATTCTCAGCACAGTACTCACCTATGCAGAATTTGTTTTAACCTTACAAAACTATCCTCCCCTCCATAGAATACTGTGGATACAGAAGGAAAGTACCGAAGGGGAAAGGTGAGTTTGTTGGTAAAAAACATGTAGATAGAGGAAATAAATGCCAGCTTGAGAAATGGCAGTCATCTGTAGAAAATGAACATCAGAGCTCACATTTTCCTGCATTCAGAAGGCTAAGCAAGTGAGCCTGCTGTTAGTCAACATGGCTTTTGGGAAGTATTTCAGATTTTCCTGGTGTCTCACAGGTCGGATTTCCATCTGGATTTTCTTACCAGCTGACAGTACTCCACATGCCATCTGGAATCTGAAGATCAGTTTAAGTTGTGTTTGTTTCTTGTGTCTATTTCTGTTTTGGAAAAACCTACCTAGTTAAAGAGAAAAAGATGAGACCTCCTTCTCTTTCAGTTGTATGGGAGGAATATCAAGTAACCAGAATGCAGTAATTTCAGAAGATGAGAAACCATAATACATAGGTTTTAACTGTTCAATGAACTTCACATGAAACTATAATTACTACAAAAACTTTTTTAAAATTATTTAAATTTCCTAATCATTTAGGTTTTATAATTCTTGAAAAATTCTTAGTATGGATGAAAATTATGTACTAAACTCTTTATGACCTTACAGATTACATGTTTTTTATGACTCAGTAGGAGCTTCCTACGACACCTGTCATTTGCATGGACCATTCTGGAATTAGAACAAACAGAGCAGCTCTGTACAAAATAGAATACATCATACCTGTGGCAATACTTTTAACATTGTTAGACAAATATAATGAATAAGATTTTTGAGCAGACTACAAACAATTTTCAAAGTCTGTCTGGGTTGGATTGCAGCAGTATTCCCTTATGTAGCGCTCCCGATGTTGTGATTTGGATTCTATTTGGTTAGCTGTTTCTAATGGAGGAAGGAGGGGAGTAGGAGGAGGAAGAAAGCACTGCAGTAAACAAGCAAAATATAGGAAACCACAGGGATTTATTATAAATTATTATTAAAATACCAGCAGATTGAAGAGACCCTTCAAAGTCACATTTAATGTGGTCTGGGGCAAGAAGCAACATGATAGGTCAGGATGCTGTAGTTAAAATAACTTTCTTGAAGTAATGAGACACTGTTCAACTCCCTGAGTGTTTGTACTGATGAACAGAGTAATTTCGTGAAGTTCTCAGTTCACAGATTTTAGAAGAGAGCAACTTCAGAAAGACCACTTAATTTTGTTTTTTTTTTTTTTTTGGTGGGGGGCGGGGGTAGGGGCAGTGGAAGAGGTTTCAGATTTCAATATTTACTGCCGTGATAAGCTGGTAAAATTGCTTAGATATTCTATTCAGAAACTATAAAACACTTTCACATCCTTTGAGTTCATTGTGGGTCAAAATTGGAAGATACCTATATACTCACAGAATGATGAAAGGGCATTAAAAATATCCAGACTTGATTTTTTTTTTTTAAAGGCGTTTATTGCCATTTGGTTGCACTTACTTGTTTCCACTTTATTTAGAACTGTGAACATAGTAAAGCATTCCTCAGTTTCTTGTGATTTCAAACAAATCAGCTTGTGTAGTAAAAGTGGTATCCATTTATACAGAAGTTTTCATCAAAGGCAAAAAGGTCTTCAGTGGCAGAGTTGTTTAATTATGCCCTTTTGTCTCTTCATTATTTCCCACACCTGCTTTGGAAGGATGCAGCTGAGGGAAGAGTCATGCTGCAGAAACTCCCAAGCATCCTTTGCCAAGCCCTCCACCTAACACACAGTAAAAGTGAGCAGCACCCATTCCATGACAGTAATTACAGCAGGGAAATTAATCCTTCCTGAGCTCCGCCTCCACGTTAGGCCTGAAACCCACAGAGGCTTGAATTACTGCTGGCTTTTTTTGAAACTATTTCCTGGACAGGAAAGAGGAAGGGTTAGGTTTGTAGCAGGAAAGGCCCAGCAGGAAACTGTAAGTGGGAGTCAGGAAGGAGAAATAAACATGGAAAGAGATTTTGAAAAAGGAAACAAGGGATGCAAAAAGTATGTACATCTACAGGTGCCAGGATGCAATGTTTGAAAGCTGAGTGAAGTTAATTTGTGTAATTGAAATTAAAACTGCTACCATTTACTCTTTTCTAAAGCCTAAGTTAAGGACATAATATCTGAACTGTATCCAATGGCCTGTAGGTCAGAGTTGTTGGCTTTTTCAGTTACCCGAGACTGGCATATCCTTATGCTAACAGAATTTGCTTCAGTAAAGCGTTTTGATAGAATTAAGTATTCTGTGGTTTGTGATAGAGTAAGGCTGTAATGTAAAACAGATGAGTCAAGTTTGCATACATGTTAATATTGTATTTTGGAATATATTACAATATATCACTGCACATATTACAGAAATTACTTCATTTCTCCAAAAATAATTAAAATGTTTGAATGATGTTACATATGAAGGGCAGTGCAGATTTCTCAAGGGTGAGGCAGGGCACACACCTTTTATTAATAGTAGGGGGGAAAGAAATCTTTAAAATTAAATGTCATAGTTTACAGATGAAAGAAGATGTTCAAAGATGTGCCATGGAACACTGACTGCTGCATTTTTGGACATATGTCATACGTTTTCTTAGACAGCTGAAGATGTGACAATTAAGTGGTGGCTTAGGTCTCCGTGATTAACGCAAAAAATGAGTATTCCCATGTTATTTAAAAGCTGTACCCACAACAGAAGATAAAAAAGAGAAAAACTTCTGCAAAGCTTCAGTACTAGCTGAAACACAAGGGGTGTATAGATTAGCCTATGGGAATATGTCTGCACAGGAAATCTAATTTGGCCATCACAGGGTGGCATAAACCAACAGAGATTACCCAGACATAAGCAAGCAAACCTGGAAAAATATTTTTTTGTCTTCTTAACTGACTTTTTCTTCCCAGATTAAATTCTATATTAAAAAAAAAAAAAAAGAATAATAGAGTTGGAAATAGAGTTGGAGATGAGTTTTTGATCTCATTTATCTAAGATTTGAAAATTGCTTTTCAAAATTTTTCTCGTTACTTGAAAAGATATTAATTGTTCTGTTTTCAGCACAAAAAAGGACATTTTTCAACTGATAGTGTGATTGTTCCATCACTGGTGAAATTATGATGGGTTTTGGTACTTTGTTGCATTGGACTTTGTACATCTGGCTCAATAAATGTGCCAGTTAATGTTTCCACACAAACAGAGATGTAAGTTTCACATTGAATGCTGATAGCAAGAGATATTGGATGGTGCAGTTTCTGCTGAGTGAAGGCTGACAGCAGAGAGCCCAGCATCTCACTGACAGGATTTTGAATGTCTGAATGAAACCGCTGCTTGGAGCACTGGGGAAATAGAGCTGCCTTAAAATTATCTGCGAAGTGATGCTTAATGAGAAAGGAAGAATTGCTTAGTCTCAGCCTGCTCCAGTAATAAAATGTGTTTTTGTAAATAGGAAGGACTGGTGACACCATGTGTCCAAACACAATGGAGCTGCTGATGAGAAGCAGTGCTGCTTTTATTGACTGTGTAATTTCTTCTTCTGTGAGTTGAGTATTTTTGGAGAGGTCATGTAGTCTTGTATCCCATATGGCTACAATATTTCTGCGTGTAAAAGGCTAGGATCTATGTGTTGTGCCCAAAACAAAGTACCACAATCACTAGAAATTGAGCACTTTGGAAATTCCTCCTTTAAACTTCTTTTTGATGGAGATGAGGGGGAGCTAGCTGTAGTGCTGTGCAAAATTTACTAAGATGGTTTGTATATGTAAGCTGCTGCTTCCATTATTTTCTTGAAAAGCTGATTATGGAGGTACATGGAACCACCAGGACTAGAGAGACATAAACTGAACCCACGCTTGCAAATGCAGATTACCTGTCACTGCATATTAAAAGACAAGCAGGGAAAATTATTTCACCATATTTTTCTCTCCCCTTGCTTCAGTTCTACACATTAATACCACGAACATTTTGATTCCAATGTATTTGTGGAAGAAACAGGTGGCATCTCTGCTGCATACATGTCCCTGTACCTAGTTCTGTACCTAGTACAGTAAAGACTTGATAATCTCCCCCACTGTTTCTAGGCATGCAGTCAAGAGTCCTTAATAGGAGAAAGTTGTTATGAATATGTCCTACAGGGGCTTGAGACAATGCAGTGCAGAGCAAAAAATGTCAGCTCTGTAATTTACTTTCATGGACTTCCTTTTCCTTACTTATCACATCCCTCTCATTCAATTAAAAAGAATAAATTTTAAAAAAAAAAAAGCAAGGTTTACACTGTTAAACAAATAATATGCAAGCCTTTTTTTAGGATGAAACAATTCAATAATTACATTTTCACAGCTACTAATTACCACCAGATTACCATATTATTTTGTATTCTGTATGCAAGCAGGCAGCTTACACCAGGCATGTTTCCTGAGAGAAATATCTTGATACCCATGGCACATAACACACAATAACAAGAACTGAAGCCTGTAAAATCTGTGATACCCAGCATAAACTTCTGAGGGGAGAATATCAATGCCACTGTTATTTGGAACATATTTCCTTGGCAGGCAGGCCATTATAAATATTTAAGTATTTCTGCAAAAAGTACTGAAAAAATAGGATTCATTCCCATTTTGCATTTTTTTTTTGTTTTTAAATTTTGTCCCCAGCACCTTGTGGTCAAAATGAAACCAGAGAAGACGGCAAAATAATCCAGCTACCTCCCTGCAAGACAGGAGCATGGATCGTTCCTGCCATCATGGCCTGCTACCTCTTGGTAGCAAACATCCTTTTGGTGAACCTCCTCATTGCTGTTTTCAAGTGAGTGACACATTGCAGAGCGTAGACTTGGGGAGGATGCGCATTGTTTGCAGCCTGGGAAGACTGCTGAGCTTTGGCTTTGCCTGAGGGACATTTTCTGAGGATGTAAGGGGGAGAGGGAAAGAGGCTTGTCTCCAGGAAACAAGGGAAATGCCAAATTTTTCACATTGTGCTCATTTGCAAGGACAGACACCTGATGGGAACCAGGGCAAAGAAGCCAAATAAGGTTCAGTTATGGCGTCATTCATTCCCAAGAGGGAAAACAAGAATAAAAGTACTTGCCCATCTCAATGGGCTGTTGTAAAACTCAGGAGTTGTACAGGACAGACATTGACAGTCGTAAGGTATTTCAAAAAGGCTGATTATCACTGTGCTTTGCCCAGGCACAAACTGACTCTTTAATTCTGCTTCCTGTTTTTGTGACAAGGAAACATTTGCCAGTGTTATTGAAATGCATCTAGTTATGATGCCGTCATATCATCTTTGGCAAAGCACCCAAAACCATTTTCAGCCTGATGTTATTTTCCTCTTCTTGCCTTCTAGCAACACGTTTTTCGAAGTGAAATCTATATCGAACCAAGTCTGGAAGTTCCAAAGGTACCAGCTCATCATGACATTCCACGAAAGACCTGTTCTCCCACCGCCTCTGATCATTTTCAGCCACATGACAATGATATTTCAACACCTCTGCTGCAGATGGAGGAAGCATGAAAGTGACCCGGATGAGAGAGACTATGGATTGAGTAAGACTCAGATAATGCACAGAGGGGACTTTCCAATGCCTTTCATAAAGTCTAGTGTTTGACGTGCATGAAGTCAAAGTCCAGCATCTTCATAGCCTTCCCTGCAAAAACCTTACCTGAATAAGTTAGTTTTACGTGATTTGCCCAACCCTTCATTCTATTTGCAATATTGAGAAGGCTGCGTTTTTCTGGAACTTTTTTTGGGGTGATTACTCTGTTTGTTCCTTCAAAGCAAAGAGGTTGTTTTGCTGTTACTAGAGGTCTGTTATTGCTGGAATTTTCTTATTCCACCACATTTCCAGCTTTATTTTTGAAAATACAGAGCAAACAGCATGTACTTCCCATGAGCACACTTTTGCCTAGATAAGTTTAGAGATGGCAAAAGGCAATTTTGTATGCACAGTCCCTCCTTGACTCTGACTCACACTGGAGGAGTTGTTCCTCAGCATGCTTTAAGTGAAGTCCCATAACAATGATAGAAAATCTGTCAGATTATTTTGATAACACTTTCCTCTTCTCTATCTAATTCTTCAAGGAGAGTATCTCCACCTTGCCCAGTGTCCATGCCAGGTGCAGGGAGTTAAGGGATGTGTATCTCTTCCCAGCATTAGCCCATGCCACAGCCCACTTCTCTGTGAGAGTCACATGTGGCTCTGGAGATGCAACCAGACAGCTCTCCTCCCACTCCCATCACACTGCTGCCTACAGATGTCAGTTCTTGCCATGTTGGACAGGCCCCTGTGCTCACATGTGCTTTCCTAGCAGTCTGCTAATCTCATTGTACATTGCTCCAGAATCGTATATAACTAAAGCCAATAATTCAGTAATTAACAGCATCTATCTGCTTTCATATCAAAATACCACATACTTGCTTATGAAAGTCCATGAGTTTCACAAATGTAATAATGTAGGTGGTTTCACATGTTAATATTTGCCATATTCATTTCTCAATTTTTTTCCACAGAGCTTTTCATAACTGAGGATGAATTGAAAAAGGTCCATGACTTTGAAGAGCAGTGCATAGAAGAGTATTTCAGAGAAAAGGATGATAGATTCAACTCCTCCAATGATGAAAGAATCCGTGTCACTTCAGAAAGGTGGGGTTTTTTTGTTCTCATAGGTTGATGTGGAAATGTGTTTCTGTCACCACTCTCACTCTTTCTATTTTACTTGAAAAGGAAATGAAGTCATTTTGGTAAGTCTTAATTAAAAAGTAAAGTGATAAAATATGATGAGTTTATTTTCTCTTTTTCTGATTATTTTTGGTAAAGTAAATGTGTTCAAGGCCAGGGTAGATGGGGCTCTGAGGAACTTTCTAGGGGAAGGTGTCCCTGCTCCATGACAGGAATATGTTAACTGATTGATGTTTAAGGTTACTTCCAACCCACATCATTGTATGAGTTTTGTAAAAGGGATCTTTTACGCAGTTGTATTAAACTATAACTGATGCAGTAAGAGGCATCAGTTATGCTTGCATTTCACTTCTTAAAGCAGAATTTTAGGGCACAAGTACAGTAATCTCACGACCATAAGGCGCACCAGACTATAAGGCGCACCCCCCAAGAGTCACAACTTTGTAGCTCAGATAAGGCGCACCGGACTATAAGGCGCACTATTTTTTCTTTTTGCAGCGAGGAGCCACGCAGTGCACAACAAAGTAGTGAATTACTGGCAGGTTCTCATTTTGCAAAGTTTTTCGCTGCTTTTTCGCCACTTTTTCACAGCGATTTTTCGCCGCTTTTTGCCACTATATTTCGCTGCTTTTTTGCCACTTTTCGCAGCAATTTTTCAACGCTTTTTTGCTGCTTTTTTGTGGCTATTTTTCGCCGCTTTTTGGCGGTGATTTTTCGCCGTTTTTTGGCGGATTTCGCCACGATTTTTCGCCATTTCTCGGCAGCTTTTCGCCACGATTTTTCGCCGCTTTTCGGCGGCTTTTTGTGGAGAGTTTTCGCCGCTTTTTGGCCACTTTTCATGGCGATTTTTCGCCGTTTTTCGGCGGCTTTTCGCCGCCATTTTTCACTGCGATTTTTCGACGCTTTTTTGCCGCAATTTTTCACCCTTTTTCAGCGACTTTTTGCAGTGATTTTTTGCCGTTTTTCGGCGGCTTTTCGTGGAGATTTTTCGCTGCTTTTCGGCGGCTTTTCGCCGTGATTTTTCAACGCTTTTCCGCGGCGCTTCTTGGCGCTTCCCCGTGGCTGCGCCACTTCCCCCCACTTCTCCCTGGCCGGCAGCCATACCAGTTCCCAGTTTCCCCCGCCCGGCAGCCGCGGCTCCCACAGTTCCTGACTCCCCCCACACGGCCACAGCTCCCGCGGGTCCTGGCTCAGTTTGCAGACTGCACTTCTGGGTTCACAATTTTCCAAACTTTGTAGATTAGATAAGGCACACCGGACTATAAGGCGCACTTCCGGGTTTGAGGGAAAATTTTAGTCAAAAGGGTGTGCCTTATAGTCGTGAAATTACTGTAATCAGAACAAAATGGGAGAGTTAATTAGAGTTCCACAATGAAAACCATTACTTTAGTGTTTATCTGTGAGCCATTCAGATAAGAAATAAGCCTTGATTTAGGATAGCCTGGCTAGGTAAACTAGTTTCATTGGGACCAAGAGCAACATGGATTTTAAATGACATTTTAACAAGACATTTCACCTACAGCCATGCACAGAGGAAAAAAGCAGTACAGTAATTTAGTGGAAGTTGCTAGTATTCAAATTCACCAGTCCTAAAAATTTCTAGGTCTGTTGATCTGCTGTGGTGCTCATTTGCGTTCATGGAATGCTGTTGAGTTTAGCTTTACAGGACAAGTTTGTGTTTGATTCATAGCACTTTTGCCAATAAATATTTTAGGGTAATATCCTGTTAAATATTCATAAAACTTATGAACTGGTGAATACTCCACTCCTGGAAAACTCTGTTTTAATTTGAATATCAGAGGACAAGTGTCGGTTGTCATTTTCATCAGTTACACAAATACAACACTCTTCTCCTTCTACGTAATCTTCCAGCACATAATCCCAGTTCAGCTATATCTAAACTATGTTTTCAGTAAGCAAGGAAACATGCTGTTAATTTGGTTTTGAAATAAATCTATTCCAGAGCAGGAATAGAAGATATAATATAACTTAATCATCTGCATTACTGAAAACAAAAGCATTACTAAAACACACATTTTAGAAAAGGATATTAGAAGGGAAGTTGGTCATGGAATGGCTGTCTTGTGAAGGCTGGCCAAGTAATCCAGCATTACTGTGTCTGGAGAAGACAAATGAGGGATGAAATTATAGCGGTCTATTTAACTGTGAGTGTGAGGAAAAGGTGAGCAGAACTGAATTGTTTGCTGTCACACTCAGAACAAGATATAGGGGAGTAACAGAATAATTTATCAGGATCCCAGGTTCAAAACAAACAGAAAATATGTGATATTTTTATTTCATGTCCTAAGTAGCATAACAAAAAAAATTTTGAAAGATTGTAAGGTCCAAAAGAATCTGATGATTTCAGCTAAAAGGCTACATGCACTCAAACAAGACTAGACAAGCTTATGAAAGAGAAATTCAGTAAGGGCTGCTAAATACATAGAGATCATGTTGAGCACACAAAGTTCCTGAGCAAAAAATATTAAAGACTGGAGAATATGCAGAAGGAAGAATTATGTGTACTTCAAAGTTAGGCAGTAAGATTGGTCTGTGGTCCAACTGAGTACCTTTCTTTTCTTGTTTTCTGGTAGTCCAGTGGTCACAGAACTGCACTGAAAAATCATAGATGCAGGTTGAAATCTGAGTATATCTTATCTTTTGGTGGTCAAGGAAGGACAAGGCATTTTTGAAGACCTATAAATAAGAAGTAATGTAGCTAGGTCGTCCCCTACATCATGCAAATGCTTTAAGTCCTTGAAAATGAAAGAATTACAGTCTGCCTTTTCATTCTGTGCTGATCGTATTTTATAGGAAAAGAGCTCTTATCTCTAATTTAAATGAAAATCTTAAAGCACCTCGTTCCAAAATCAAATTCATGAGTATGAATCCTAAATGAAGATAAACACCTGAGCTTCACAGAGAAATAGCCCTTTTAAAATGCATTTAACTTAGCTAATAGTTTAATGTGGAGACCAGTGTGCCCCTGCTCTGTAAGAGAATCCAGGCAGTGACCCTGTGGGGTACAGACATCAATTTCAGACCCAAGCACACTAATAGGACTTTCAGCAATGACATCCCAGCTGAATGCAGTTCCTTTTTCATAACAGGTCTGGGGAATATTTAAAAGATGCTTGAGGAGTCAGGGCTATCTCAGTGTCATACACAACCCATCTCAGAAACAGGATTACCTGGGTCTTTTATTTGGCCTGCAGTCATGGCCAAGTCCTCTTAAATCTAAAACACTTGTCTTGGTTCCAGCCAGGACGGGATTAATTTTTACAGTTGCCAGGAGGGGGTGGGAGGGCCCTGAGGACCCACCTTATGTGATTGCCAGGGGCAGGGGAAAGGGATTCTTGCTTCTTATCTAAACTTTGCCTTTTGTGCCTCCAATTTGAGCAGGAGAGGAGAAGTGGCAGCATGGTTTCTAAATTGAAGAATACCATTCCTAAACAATGACAACACAACAATTATTTTTTGTAACCTCTGAAGCATTCAAATGTATAAAATCCAGATTTTTACTTTGGAGTTTCTTAATAGAGTTATTATTGTACTGGTAACAAGATACAGAGCAAAGAAAGCAGGGAAGATACAAGACTAGAGCTTCTCTTCCAACGCCCAGTCATTAGTGTGTAGTCATAGACCAAGTATAAATACCCATGTTAAAGTCATGAGATACCAGTTTAGTCATCTGTACAATTAAGTCAGCTTTATGTGGTGTAAAATCGAACCAGAAAACCCTGCAAATCTGAATGAGGTTCTTCCTAAAGACCTTCCATTTGCAAGAAGATGAGCATGCTGCTAGGTTCAAGAAGGGAAAGGTTGGGACAAGCCCCATGTGACATAAATGCACCTGTACCTGCACCAGTCACTGTTTTCCCTGGTCTCTGTGCATGTGGTAGTGCTCCCCACTGCTTGAGCAGCTCCTGCTTGCAACTGGGTTCATCAAAGTGCTCCAGGTCCTGCTAGGAGGAGGAACAGCTGCACACCCTGCACACAAAGCCTAGCTTCCCTTGTACCTGGAAGCAGGAATAGGGGGCTGGCACTGGAAGGGAAATGTAAGATGGGAACAGAGTCTTTTCTTTGAGCCTCAGTGGGTCACAGAGACAGGTTAGGGGCTGAGGGAATTATAACAAGAAGAGATCCTGTTTATTGATGCATTGACCTGGGTGTCAATGAATGACTTCACCTATGCAGTCAGTGGCTGTGCTGGGGCAGGACCACGATGTCTTGTCTGATTCATCTGCAACAAGCTTCAGGTTGTACTCTCACTTAGGAATAGTCCAGCCTGGCAACCCGTGAGCCTGCCTCAGTTCAGGAATCTCCTTACTTCTCTTGTAATTAGGAACACCACAGATGTCTCCATTTGATGTCACCTCCTCTACCCAATCACTTCACATTCAGAAATTAAAAGCATAGAATATCACTTGATGTTTCTCTTTCCTTGACCTCAAGTACTAAGCAACACAGAGGAGTTGCTGGGAGCTGTTATTTCTTTTAATAGACAAAGTTTATTAAAGAAGCCCTGCTTCTTCTGACGTCTGAGTCTGGTGGGAAGAAAGAATTCCACTGTGTATTTAAAAAACGGTCTAAATGAAGGTCTGTCCTTCCTTAGCTTCAGATTTTGGCAAAAGTTTAAATTTAAGGAATCACTTTGTCTGGCAAGTTCTAATGATGGCAAATCACATATATTTATATAAGAATGAATGATTTATTAAACAGACAAAAGAAAACAGGTGAAAAATCTTAATCAGAATTAGTTACTCCACAGTATAAAACTAAAATAACTACTAGTAGATTACAGCATGAAACAGTGCAATATATCAAGGTACCTATATTAAAGCTAGCAGAAGAAACAGTATTGATTACGAGTCAAATGTAACTTACCACTGAAACAATGATAACGGACGGAAGTACGTTCACTTAAACCTTGGGGAGTAAACACAAAGTAGGTTCCTACGAACAGGAGACACTCCACACATTTCCAGGAAAACGTATACAAGATTTCTGCTTTGTGAAAGTTTTGTGTGCTTTTTATAGCTGTAAAGTGTCAGTCAGAAATTCAGCATATCTTTCCAGATCTCACTTCAACAGTAAGATTTTTATTGGCAGATGGGAGATGCCAGACCAGTGACCATGGCACCAAAATCACTCAGCAACTATACAGGATTATACCCCATGAAATACAAGATAGCTCATCCTGTTTGAGTTATCTGACTAACAAACAGCAGATAAGCTCTTGTGGGCGTGAGATGCTCTGCTGTAGTAGCCTGCTAGCATGTGGAAGTAGCGTCAGGTTACTGATACGTAACAGATGAAGTTATGGACTAAGTGAAAAATACAAAGCAGTAAAAGGGTGTAAGGTGTTTCCCTTGAATGCATTTATCAAAGCATGCCTGGTGAATCTCCTGGAGACCTGTAAGGAAAGCTAAGTTGGACAAACTCACTTCATTGCAGTGGAAGAATCATGACCTTTTGTGGCTAATCTTCCTTTCTAATCACTGTATTACATCTTGACCAGTACAAAGACGTGTAATATGATCAAAAAAAGACTGCACTATTTTTCTTGATATGACATGAAGCTACTGAAACAATCACTTTAGTAAGCATCCGTGTAAACTGGTCCCAGCTCTTTCATACCTGTGCAAAACCTCATGTTGATTTCAAAAGGAGCAGGGTCACATCATACAGTATTTGAAAAGCAGATAAGCTGGCTAGAGCAGATGTTATTATGTCGTCTTTGGTACTCTGTGGTATCCATTAGTACAGCACTTTATAATCTGCAGTGCAATTACATGTACAGCATCAGTGGATGATGACATAGCTATTAGCTTGATTTCAGAGCTAGCAGGCTGAAGTGCACAGAAATAGCTGTGTTGGTAAAAAGGACTGACCCTAGCAGGCCCACCCACACATGAAAAATGACAGCAGGAAAGGTCTGTGACTCTGGTGTCATCTCTCTGTGGTCATAAAGAGTTAAGTGGTCTTAGGCTCCAGTGGGAATGCAGCCATGACAACCCAACTTCCTTAGCCAGGAAAAACCACTACACCCAGGAAAACTGGCTGGCTGCTTGCATCAGCACTGCTTTACCAAAAGATGTCAGGCAAAGTACCCTGTTACAAGCATGGGAACTGCTGTCTATGTTTTATTTAAATAAAACCATTCCACAATCACCTATCACAAGTTCAGTGATATCTCTGTAAGTGACTTTCATGTTAACAGTCTTTGTGGCTGTTGAAAAGGATTTTGAAGTATTAATGGTGCCTTAGAAATGGACCTAGGTCAACAAAGAGGCTTGTGAACCTATTTCTAGCATTCAATTAAGAGGTCTACTTCAGAAAAGAGTGCCTTACTCCCATTAAATAATTATTTTAAATAAATTATTGATGAACTAATGTGCAAAGGTTAAATATAAATAAACCAAAATGAATGCCAGCAAAATCATCATCTCCCAAACCATAATTAAAAATAATAATTACTAAAATAATATTAAATAATTTTAATAATTATTATTTAAAATAATAATTATAATAAATAATTATAATAATTACTTATTGCAAGTAATATAAAATCTTTGCCAGGTTCTGAGTCTTGACCTCTTTACTGAATATTATTCTGGTAAAGTCCACGTTTGTTTCACTATTAGAAATTTTTGAGCTTCAGCAGCACACCTTGATGCATGTTCTACATGTAGTCTCCTCTTTTTCTCCTTGGATATTGTGATGTTTATACTTGCTCCTGAATACACATGGAGAAAAAAAATCCAAAGCAAAACTTGGGCATTCTTATTTTGAAATTCTGTTGTAATACAAAACTATTCCTAAATGATATACAGGTCAGACTGTCTATTCACTGAGTGCAAGAATATTTTCCGAAGAATATGGGAAAATAGAAAAAATCACTTACTAAAATATTTTAAGGACCAGATTATGGCTGTACTACTCCACATCATAGTCCTTCTATGTCCACAGTGTTTGGCTGATGGGATTTTATCATGTTACTGATAGGTTCACTCCCAGAACATGGTGCTGTTCTGTATGATAAATGATTACAGAGCTGAACATCAAGTTAATACAAGGGAATATCACTAATAGGATAAATATTTGTTAAACATTCTGGAGAAACCATATGCAATATATATAACTAAGGATGACTAAGCTAATATCTTTGGCGTTGGAGGAGACCATAATCTTTCAAGCTTTCTTTTTGTGAATAAAATTTTATAGCCAGGGCTCATGAAATGTAAACGCATGTATATATTTTTCAGTTACCTGGTTACCCCTGGTTTCCAAACCCAAACTGCTCTGTGCTTATCTTGTTACATTTCTCTATAAATTTTCCACTACTATCCATGCAATCACATTTGTCATCAGTTCCATAGCAACCAACAGACCACGTAACTCAAAAGTCTCTCTTCTCCTTGTCTGATGCTCTGTGCCACTGACAGTAGCTGCTAGATCGCATTCAGGGAAGCCAGAACAAGTACATGAACACCTACCAGGAAGGTATTATCCTAGGTTCTCCTGGGGATGCATTAGTTGTGTTCTGCAGCACTGTGAAACTCTCATGTGAATGCAAGATGCAAAACTTATCTCACTATGGACAGCTCTACTCATAAACCAACCAGCTATGTTTGTATTAAAAATTATTTCATTTGTGTACAGCTGTCAAAACAGGAAAGAAAAAGCAAATCAAACCAAAACAATGGCAAAAACAACAATAACAACAAAACATATCCAGATTATCCAGTTAGCTTTAAACAATATTATAAATTCTCTCCAATTCTTGGTAACTGTTGCTGGGGTGAAAGGTTTCTTGTGGAAGTAATCTAAGCTGTAATTGTTCCAGTAAAATCCAGTAAAATTTTTCCTTATATCTGACAGCCCTAAAATTGCAGTGTTTTATCTGTTCATCATCTTGGGGCAGTTGTTATAGAATCTGAATGTGGGGTGAAGAACTCAATTATTGGCTAATAAATATTTCAAAAGTGTAATTGCTTTTATAAAATAGCAGTTCATATAGGTAATAACATGAGTGAAAATTCAACTGCTTCCCATATAAACTGCTCTTACTCTGGAATTACATCCTGTACTGGCAATGGCATTACGTAATCTGTTTTGCTGGAGGAGCTGGTAGAACTAGAAACAGACTGATGCCTAAATGATAATGAATAAAATTCTTAAGAATTCTTAAGAGATTTCTTAAAGCTACCAGTTCATTTCTTAGCAGCGATTACTTGATAATTTGACTATTGAAGACTGATGGTAGAAATACAGTTTCTGCTGCACTTTTAATTTGTTGTGCTTGTGTCTTCAAAACTCACAGACCTCACAGAAAAAACCTGTATTTCCCAGGAATGTGATACTTGTTGTAGGGAGCTGAGTCACACTTCTCCCTGTCCTCTCCTCTTCTCTGTGGGCAGGTTCTGCTGCATATCACCTCAAGGTAGTCAAACTTCAGTGTTTGACCAGCAAAAGTTCTGAACATTAGGTAACAAGGCATTAATGCTGTCTAATATTCTATTATTTGCTAAAATCTTCCCTTCTGTGCAAATAAGAGTGGTTATGGTGTAGTCAGTTTCAAATCACTTGTCCTGTTGAAAACATAACTAGATCCAGGTAGGACTAGGTAGTGTGAATCTGGGGCAAGCACCAGGAAAAAAATATAACAGTGGCTATCTTCTGTGGCACGTTGCCTGCTTTCTTTACTTAATTTACCTAACTGTCCCTGAAATGAGGCACACCAAACCCCCCCCTGCATTACACAGCTGATGCACCTGGTTTAACCCACTGGAGCAGTTCCTTGAGTGCATTTTTTTTTTTTGCAAAAAAAAATTTTTAGCAGGATTTTGAAGCACATGAAGTTGCATACATTGCCTTTGGGGTTTGAGACGTATTTGTTTCCAAATGGTTTGGTGGCCTATTGGCTGAATGGCACTGCTTTGTAGAAATTTACCTGTTTAATTCTTCCCTTTCTAAAGGGTGGAGAACATGGCCATGCGACTGGAAGAAGTAAATGAGAGAGAGCACTGCATGAAGGCCTCTCTGCAGACTGTTGACATCAGGCTTGCTCAGCTGGAAGACATGATGGGACGAATGGTGACTGCCTTTGAAAAAATGGCTGGCATTGAGAGAGCAGAGACAACTAAGATACGATCCAGGACCTCCTCTGACTGTACTGATGCAGCCTACATTGTGAGGCAGAGTAGCTTTAACAGTCAGGAAGGAAATGCCTACAAGCTTCAGGAGAGCATTGATCCCACAGGAGAGGAGTGCATGTCCCCAACATCACCTACAATCACACCCCGCATGCGAAGCCACTCCTTCTATGCAACAAATATGAAGGACAAGTGTGGGTTGGAAAAGTTGGAAAGCATTTTTAAGGAAAGATCTCCAAGCCTGCACCGGGCAATCAGTTCCCATTCAATAGCAAAAGAAGGAAAGGCTCCTTTACCCCCTACCAGCACTTTGTCAATCGCCCCAGACTCCAGAAGGCCTTCGTCTTGCATAGACATCTATGTTTCTGCCATGGATGAGATGCATTCTGACACAGAACCTCTCGAGAGCTCCATAAATATACTTGGTCCAGAAGATGCAGCTCTGCCGGCTCACGTAGCCACTTCCCTTTTAACTAATAGTGCATACATCAGCAGTGCAGCTGGTGAGAAGATCTCTGGCAGGAGTCTTGATTATGAGGAAACCTCTGGGATAGAAACAAGAGCGTTTTCTTCAGATTACTCGCAAATCACAGACTGCCAAATCCCGTGGGATTCAGACCCTCCCTTGTACCATACTTTAGAGCGATCCAAAAGCAGTCGTTACCTGGCTACAACTCCATTTATTCTGGAGGAAACACCAATTGTGAAATCTCACAGCTTCATGTTCTCTCCTTCTCGAAGCTACTTCAGCAGCCTTGGCGTCCCGGTCAAAACAGCAGAGTACACAAGCATTACAGATTGCATAGACACGAGGTGTGTGAGTGCTCCCCAGGCCATTGCAGAGAGGGCCAGTTTCTCTGGAAGTCTCAGGAGCAAAGTAGAGGACTTGGGATTCTGCCACCCAGAGAGAGAGGCTGAACTCACCCACCCAAGCTCTGATCATGAGGATATTGAAGTCAAAGACAAGAAGGGAATCCCTTTATCTCCTCAAGAGAGCAGTGCTACTACGACTCTGCCCAACAGCATCCCACTCCCGAAAATAGAGCGAGCCAACAGCTACTCTGCAGAGGAGTCCAGCGTGTTGTATGCACAGTACACACGAAAGAGCTACTCCATCAGTGACAAACTTGACAGACAGCGAAACACAGCAGGCCTGAGGAACCCGTTGGAGAGGAGTAAGTCCTCGAGGCCAGAGAGCAGAGTGGACAACCTATCCATGAGGAGACTGTCAAGAACAGGAGCCTTCTGCAGCTTTGAAAGCAAGCACAGCTAGGCTTACACAAAGCTCACCAGCAGTCTAAGGGTCATCTGCTCTTCAGTCTGTTTTTCTTAGCAGAGTTTTTTTAAAAATCCTCACACCACCCCGTGTCGAGTCCAATTGGCATTAGCCACCAGTCAAGGGAGCACATTTTCAATCTTAACATCACCACTGAGGTACTGCATCTTGACCCAGTTGACATTTGCACTTAAGAAAAAAGGGAGGGATGAAAGCTTTACAAAACCTTCAGTAAACTAGAGGAATAACAAGCCCCCTTAATGAAGTCAGAAGAAATAAATTAATAGGTCCAGATATCTGCCTTTTATTAGAAGGCATCCTAAGACCTTTTATCATTATTCATTTTTAAGATACAGGAATTAACTGGCAAAAAAGAGATGTACAAATTAGATGTTACAAACTTAACCACAACTTCTTTTTCATCTATGTCACCATTGTGATGACTGGTGAAAAGCATTTGTTATTTCTGTAGGAACTGGCAGCAAACAAACCTAAAGTCTCCCAAGTCCCTTGCATCCCACACTTGTGGAAATGAAGAAAGATGAACACATTAACAACAATAAATGTTCACTTGTCTCCTTTTCTATCACCTTCTAGTGCCACAGAAAGTTTATATTTTCAAGAGCGGAAAGGGAAACGAAATGCCTTTTTTACTGCAACTTAAATGGAAGAAAAATTTATGTTAATATGTCGGGTGATTTCCTGTATAAAACAGGCATTCTAGATTCTAGCACAGGTGAGCAAGCTCAGGATGAATGTAATTAAGTGGAATAGTATATATTTATTTTTTTACCACATTTGTCATCAATCTGTTGTCTCACTAAATCGAAGGATGTGATGAAACAATAAGAATAGGATGAGCAGAGCAGAGCATAGTGATAGTGTCTAGTTCTCACTGCTCAGTTTAATTATATATATAAATTGGGGAGATTTATCCACCATGCTGCTACCAGGTTCTTCTTGCTCTGTCATTTGAGCTGCCGATTCTTCACATCATTCCCTCCACCTAAAAATATGCACCTTTTTTTTCTTTTCTATGTGAACACACCTGTATTTGGACTTTTTAAATTATACAGGATTTATCAAGAAGTCTGAATCCAGATTAATGTAGTTAGACTGAAGCTGCTTAAAGGACAGTATTTTTGGCAGAGGACTGGAAAACACTAGAATTTCCATAAGCTTCTAAGGTAAGTAAAAGAACCAAAGTGAAACTGCAAGTATCTGTAAACAGCAAAAGCCATCAGTTGTGAGGGGGCATCCACTGTTCATCCGGAGGTCAGACAATGAGCACTTCTGGTAGGAGGTGTGTCCGAGCAGTAGCGCAGTTACGGGTTTTGGTTGAAGACAGTTGTAACTCCACTGGCTCCACCCACATTCCAAGGGTCCACATTGTCAACCAGAGTTTCAAACTTCTCGTGAGACAGTGCCCAGTGGTCACAGCTGGAAGGGTATACAGAAGACTGGAGAAGGGTGGAGAAGTATAAACTGCAACTGGAAAAACAATTCACATTCCTTTATGACAGCACAACTTTTAAGCTTTTAAAAAGTTGACACTAATGCTATTAAAAGTTAAAATATCTCAACAGTTAGCTGTGTAGAACCAGCTCCTTTTTGTTATTACAAATGAACATTTGTGAGTGGGGTACGTATTTCACATTATTGAAATGTGAATTATATTTCAAAGGCAGCTTTAAGTATGCAAGCTGATGTTTTCTCATTGAGTCCTGGGAGACTCTGAGCACCATCTGAGAGTTAAGCCCAAAAGACAACTAATCCAGACAGAAAAGTATCATCAGCCTCAAGAAAAGAGGCAAAGAAGGTGAAAACATTTAGTTAACAAGTCACTGCGTTGGAAAGTTCAGGAAACAAGGAAATGCAGCAAGGGGATGTTAAGAACAATGTGTTTCACACTTCCTGCACCAACGTGTTCCTTGCTTTCTTCTGTTTGATCAGGCTTTTAGTGAACTAAACTCCACCAAGACACCATGTTTATGCAATTGCCTTGCAGCCCATGTGCAGAATTACAATCACATGGCGATACCAAGAAAGGTCAGAAACCTTTCTGTGCATTATGAAGCATGCTTGTGAGCAGGCTGATTGTTGAACAATAGCAAAATGCCCAAGGGCAAAGGAACTTGTGTTTAACAATATGCTTCAAATGTGCCAACCTTCTGTTACCAGCCTTTTCCTAAGGCTTCTCCAAATCTATCTATCTATGGAGAGGAGAGGGGGATATTCTTACTTCGTTTTCTTTGTTACTTTTATGAATGTCTGCTAAAACTGTTGTGGACTCTTTCATCTTCATTGTATTACTGGTCTACTCAAGAGGAATTTCAGATTCATTAGAAATTCCTTGGCAGCGCTTAGTGAATTAGTTCAAGGCATAGGGCTCTTCTCTGGGGTAGGTTCCATTGGTTAGTTTGTCAGGGTAAAGAAATTTGCCAAGCCCAGAAGCTGTATAAATATTTAGGATACAGCACCTTATTGATCTGGAGCATATATTCCAGGTAAAAGGAAACAGAACACTTTATTTACCTCTTAAAATTTGCCATTATATAAAAAATGTAAATTCAGATGTTAAAAGTGTGGTTGCAAGATGTCAGAACACTACTTTTCCTGAATGTTTCCCATTTATTCTGCAATGTGGTTCTATAGAATATATTATGATGGATGTTAGACTACTTTCTTTTCACCTGGTTTTTACACATTGCATCAAACTGCTCCTTTTTGAATTTGATGATAAAATACCCATTTCTTGCAATGGGACCAGACTTCCCATTCTCAACATTATGACCATTTAGTGATATAGAAGTCTCATCATCCATCATCATGTAGCTATAGCATGTGCCATATGATGTATTCTGTATCAAAAACTAGCTTATGAAATAGACACATATATAGTTGTGACATGTGGAAATATTAGTGAACGTTACAGGACAATTTTAATATCTCATTACATGGTCTTGTTTGTAAATCTGTAACATTCAATAAAATAGCACATGTTGCATCAAACATTAAGTTCCACTATCCAGTTATTAGCTTACATATGGAATATGCCTTTCTGGTCACGGTGTGTAAGTTTGGTATGTTTCGCACATTTCTTTGTATAGCTCCACTTAAACGTCCGTATGAGCTGATGTATAAACCTCTAACGAGCCACTGTGGGCTGTGACAGATGAGTTGTGATGGTGTGAAAGATGAACTGGCATGTTATGCAAAAGATTATAAGATAAATGAACTTTAATAATATTTTAAAACTCAACTGAGCTTAGCTGTTTTGTTTACATATGCTGGTTGACTGAGGAAGCAGTGTGCAGTATTTTATAAATATTTTCCTATAGTAATCCATTCTGTTGTTTCCAGTTTAAGTGATTCTATTCTACAGTTGGGGTATACACTTGTCCTAAGTATTGTATTATAGCACATTATTCTTTCACAATAACAGTGTGATATGACTGAAGTAGTTTCTCTTCCTTACAGTCCAGTCTTTTTTTGTGTCAAAGAAAATGCATGCATTGTTCCATGAGTTTCTTTGGACTGCTAGGAGACTTAACATTTTGCTATTGCCTGCCTGTAAAGATGAATCCAGTTAGGAATGAATTCAAACTTTTGGATGTTTACATTATTTCCATTATTTTTTGATCTTTAGCAAAGTAAGTGATTTTTTTATTATTTTTAAAACACAATTGTATTTTATGAAATTTGAATACTCAACACAAAATGCGAACCTACAGCAGTGCTCAGACATTTGGCTCTCTCTTTTTTTTGGAAGAGATCAGGTGCTACACTATTTTCTTAGCACAAGTGCCAGTTAAACAAATGGCAGTGAGGGGATAATTTGAAAATATAATGAAAAACCAAAACATCCATTCATCTACATATGGAAATCCCTCTGGGTTCCAGACATAGATTACTTTTTTTTTTTTTTTTTCTTTTTCTTTTNTTTTTTTTTTTTTTTGATTTTCCATTTATAGATTTTTTGGTTTAAAAAAATCAACAAAACTGATTTGTACCTTTTGAGGAAATGATAGCCTTTTGTCAGGGGATAAATATCTTAGTTAGGTATATTTTTTGTATGAGAAGAAAATGATTTGTTTCTTAGAAACTGTCAGTATATGGAAGATGCAACTACATGAACAATTGCTCAAAAAAAAAGCGCTGGTAGCAGCACACAGCCTTAGTCCAATGACTGCAGTGGAGCCAGTGTCTGTCCTCAGAGCAGATGTTATCAAAGGTATTAGAAAGAGCCAGTGAAACAAAATTCTCTATAAACTCGTGGTGCAGGTTTTCAAAACAAGCATAAATGTCTTGTTATGTTGCTCAGGTTAAACACTGAAGAGGGTCTGATAATCGCCTGAAGGGAAAGTGTGAGCTGTTTCTTTCCCGGATTTCCCTCAGAATGCTTAAGTAGTTGTGATGTGTTCCCCTGCTTAAAAAGAATAATATATTTGCATTTTTGCACAAATACCCATAATTGGTTTAACAAAGGCCACATTTTCAGTTCTGTTGAGAGATACTAGGTATAGATCATCTATCTCTTAAAAAAAAGATAATATTCCTAGCATGAATTTTCCCTTCAACCACCTTAAAAAAAATCACAGTCCAAACTGGGATGAGAAGTGAAACACTGGGGGTGTCTGCTTACCTAGTGAAACCCCTCAGTACTCTAGATGGAATTCACAGTCCTTGCCACAGATTGGCATAGGTGCAGTAGTACTGGATGCAGAGGAACTTTGTTTATGCACCCTGCTTTATAGCCAGTCATACAGTGAACACTACAGGTCACACAGGCTTCTTTGCTCTATGACTGACTACAATCATGGTCTTACTGATGCTGGTGCAAATCTACATAAGATCTACTGATTTCAGTGGTGTGCTCTGACTTCTGTCAGGAGATGGATTTATTCTGCATAACTCAATATTACTTTGCGTCATGTCATGGATTACACTATATCATCTTCAAGCTGGAAGTCTAATGATGGAGCCATTGAGCCAGTCTGGTTGTGAAACAGTCTCTGACCTTTTAACTTTTATTGTATGCTTTCAGATCATTCATAGAGTCACACAATACTTATGTCAAAAGGCTGTTAGGTAAAAACATTTGATTATGTAATTGCTGCTGTTTCTGCTGCAGGGAAGTGATAACTCTTGTTTATTTTAGTATCTGGGAGGGAGGGGGAAGGGATAGAAGAAGGAATTGGGTGTGAAATACACTTTTATGCCTGCCCAAGAGTAAATTGTATTAAAGTTATATCTTTTTTCCACCACTGCAGTTGTTGTACATTACAAGAGTCTATTTGCTGCTACTGCTGTCTGGAACAGTGTTTGCAATATTCTATACTAATAGCTATTTCATCATTTATTTGGGCTATCATTTGTAAGTGTATAACAATCATTTATAAAGGGATAAAAATTACTAAAATGTTATTTTAAACAAATTCTTACTAATACAAAGCTTTTCAAGTATGATTTGTCTAAATGTACATAACTAGGGAAAATGGTCCTTTCCAAAGGTCTACTGGATTCACAATGCACTTTTAGACTGTGTTTAGATGCGTAATAAAATGCAGAACTTGGCAATTACTACAGTAGAACTTTCTGAAATTTCTGTAACAATTGTTTTGCAATAAAAAAAAGAGATGTAGATCAAAACATCTGTTCATTGTGGAGCATTTATTTATGGTCATTTGCTTTAAGACAGTAAAGCAGTGATGCAAAGGCAGCTGTTCTTCTTTAAGATATCTCACTGTTCTAACTTCACAGATTTAAAAGGAAACCAAAACATTTACTATACTGCACACAGGCCTTTTGAATGTTGCAATTAATTTTTTGTTGCTCTGAGATTATGTTTCATTCTATGTCCCTTATTCTGGCCTATATCAGAACCAAGGCAGAAGTACTTCTCGGTGGGTTTATTTGAAAGGAAAAAATAATTTCTTTGCTTTGTTGATACCATTCCAGCAAAGGGAAAACAAAAGCATCAGTTGCAGAGCCTCTCTTGTAGCCAGAGAAGCTTCACAAAAAATGAAGCACACCACGTAACGCAGTAGTACCTGTGGCTGATCCTAAACTGGCATCTCACCTTGTGGCAAAAGAAATCATTGTCTCCCTCTTCATGCAGCTACAGCCAGCTCTGATACTTCCTCACAAAAATGCTGAAAAAACACTATTGACACAAAATCTGCCATGTCAGAATCTTCTGCCTCCACAAATAAGCCTTCACTGAGATAATAACATGTTTTAGCCAAATGAAAAAGAAGCACAGGAAAACAAACATCAATTGAATCAGAAAGATATCATACGCTTAAAACAGTTCTGTGTACATCATTCCTATCTCAGGAGAGGAATGGTTTGGACAACTGTTTCTTATTTCACCCTTTCTCAGGGACTTCCATTCAGTGAAGACTGGGAGCTTTGAAATTTCAAAAAAAAAAATTAGAAAATAAATCTATGCCAGAGACTTGTCATTATGCTTCTCTCCAGGTAACACTCTATCTCTAGTCTCGCTGGGATTTTTCACAATAACAAACTTCACCTAAATTCAGCCAATTAGTAAGCAACAAAAAAAAATCGACATCAGTAGCCTTGATTTTCATTCCCATGAGCTGTGATCTTGTCGACTTCAATGCAGTGATCTAGTCTCTTAATATCATTAGCACACAATGGAAAATAGATCCATTTAACTTACACCATGGCAGCCACCCTGATTCATTATCCTTATGACTGAGTGCAGCACAAGCTTAGACTCACACCAGCCCTCACTGGTTTTGCATATAAAGTTCGAATTTCACTCCGTTACACTTCTGGAACAACAAAATAAAAGGCAAACTCACGTGATTCCATTTTGGTATAACTGGTTTCAGTTATAAATATAGTATATTTGTATTATAGTTCTGGGAGTCAATAATGACAAGCATTATCTGAGAGAGGGTTGTTTATACGAAATAACAATAGCAGTCCATGAACAGTTACAGACATCACACCGCAGATGATACAGGCTACTGTTGTGGAGAACTATGGAGTGAAACTGCCTTTGCCTTTGCTACCTTGGATTCCAAACCAAGAAGTTTGACAGGTGTGGCAAGACTGCTCTGCTTGTACCACCTTCTAAAACTTAAAACTTCTTAGCTATACCTTTCCACAATCAAACACATAGCCAAAGGTTCAACAGCCACATGAACATCACAGAATCAGTCTCTGGGGGTGATTGTTACCCTCACAAAATATTGCAGTGGTTTTTTGTTCATAGCAAGCAAGATGAGAATTTTCTTAAGAAGCTTGGGGAAAATAACATATCAAGACTCTAAGACCATTAGAGAAAATGTTAACACACCATCTTTTTTTTTATTTTAAAGATGACAAAATTTCAACTACCAATGTAGCATTTGCTACTCACTAATTAAAATCTTGAAACTAAAGACATCTTTAGCAATTGATAAATCTTCTGAAAGTAACAGTAGAAACACTAAATCTCATTGAAAAATTACGTTCTGCAAAAACTCCTTAGAAATATTAGTCAAAAATCTGAATTATAACCCACAAATGCTGAACTACAGTAACTGCACTGTAATTTGTGGAGGAGGGGAGTAGATGAGAGGTGTGTGCACACAACAAACAGGGAAAGTTAGTCACAAAGGAAGATACGAACAATTAACTCTAAAATTCACGTTGCTCTCACACTACATGTCCAGGTTCCACCTTTTCTTCCCTGACTTGCCATCTGAGCAGCAAACTTGACAATTGTCAATAGTGCAATTTTACAATTAATCCATTTCAACTATGCTATTTATTTTGCTAAGACTGTAGCAGTCACTCAGAGAATCGTAACTTAGACAAACTACAGCAACAAAGGCTAACCTGTGTTTCATGTAGAATAAATACTCCACATCTCAGAGGATCTCATGAGTGGTTTTTGGTGAGTGTCTAAAATGACATTCTGTGTCTTTGCTCCAGTCTTATGTGAAAGGTGGTGAATAGCTGCCCTGTTTAAGGAAAGGGCCAAAGTTTTAGAGAGTTTTCAGCCTGTTCCTCAGTTCCCCATGGATTGCTTTCTTCCTGAAAGATTTTGGCTTTTTAACCAAAGCAGATTGTCTGCATTCCCACTCCAGTTCAGCTAAGTCAGAAAAGAACAGCAGCCACAGTAGAAAGCACACAGTGAAGACATTTCCTTTCCTCGCTGTGCAGTCACACCTAGGGACTACATTACTACTGCAGTAATTTAAATATTTATCTGAAATTCTGTGTATTTATTTAGATTCTTAATAAGTCTAGAAAATAAACTAGGCATACCTTAGGGTTATGTTGGGTGAAGCATAGACCAACTCTTCTAAAATGTCTGAGTATTTTCAGACAATACAGCACCATGAATATTTGCAGTGAAACAAGTTCTCTTAACAGTAGCTGATCCTATTCACCTCACAGCAACTCCAAAGTCTCAGAGTGCCATCCTAGCCATAGGATAAATTAAGCTGTTTTATGCAACTGTATGATGCATGCTTCAGTTTCTCTGCACCAGCATCAGGGGTGGGTGCAAGCCATCCCCTTGGGGGATGGATGGATCCACTGGGTCTATTAGTTTCAGCATGGTGCTGGCAGGAGAAAATGTTACAGCAGATCGAGAATTTTTTAGCTTCAGAAGAAGTTGCACAAAACAAATATATATTAAAATATGTTAATCAAGAAAGGATGAATACTGACACAACTAGCTGCTCTGTGGAAGCTGAAAGCTGGAATTCAATTTAGCATTTCCCAAATCGTATACTACAATGCAATACAAAATAATGCACGGTATGCATAATTTGTTAAAACAGCTCTGAAAATGTAAAAGAAAGAGCCAAGAATTTCATCTTGCCTCCAGTGAGAGAGAAGCATTTAGTAACTGCTCTGTTCTGTTCTGGTGGAATAAAAATATTTTAATATATTCTAAGAGAAGAAATAATTTTAAAATGCTAACATGTCAGTAGAAGTTATGATCTAAGGTAATTGGGAAAAACCACTCATTCTTTGCCCTGGATGTCCAGTACAGGAAGCAGCAATGCACATGATCCAAGGAAGATTGGTCCGATGTGGAGCCCCATATGATCTGGCTACCACACATCTATATCTGTGGGACATGTCTCTGTTAATGACCCTCATCACTGTGCCTCCAAATGCTGCTTTAAGGGCAGGACTACCTACAGGATAGTGGACAGCAACCAGAATGCAAGGGCAAATTCTCAGGTGGCTCTTATTCCAAGCCTTGGTTCAACAGATGGTAGAAACAGAGCAGCATCTTTTGGGCCTGATTTGCACCCTTTGACTGCTGATCACAAGCACTGCAGCCTTGTTGCAGCCGTAGGGCCATGCACAGGTGGGGCTGCGTGTTGGCCCTGGCTGACACATTCCCATTCTGCCAGAGAAGGAGGCTCCTGCTCTGGTCCCTTGTTGGAACACATCTATCTTCCTGTTTCTCTTTCTAACACAAGAAACCCTTGTCCTTGTGCCACAGATACTCCTCTCCCTCTGCTCTTCATTCTCTGTCTTCCAGTTGCAGTGCCTTTTGGCCTTTCTTAGATGTTGCTGCCTAGCACTGCACTGCCAGCCACTTCTTATCAAGCGTCTGTTTCATCAATCTTGTGACTTTATAATATCCACAGACCTCTTTCTTCATGTTTGCAAGGCTGCTGTGCCATAACTATGCCAAAAGCACTAAAAGGCTTCTCCCTTTCCTTCTGGGCTGGGGCCCAGGCCTTATGAGCAGAAATGGCCATCGCAGAGGGTCGAGAGGCAAATGGGCCCAACACAGCTGGACTATTGCGGTGACTGGCGATGAACCCCTCACAGGACAGAGGCGGGAAGGAGACGTGGTGGGGCTGCGCTCCAGGCTGAGCGCTCTGTACATCCGCGAGCTGCTCCGCACAGCCCCGCACACTGCGGGCGGCCCGGCTCCCGCACACACCCGCACACCGCCCTGCTGACACAGCCGGGCCATCAACAGCAAAGCCAGCACTCGCCGAATGTCACTGTTTGGTCTCCGGCAGACAGACACACGGACATTTGTCTCTGCCTCCAAGCAGACCAACTGGCTTCCTTAAGGACAAAACCAAAGCCACAAACGAAATAAATCCAAGCAGAAAGACAGAGCTCACCGGGCACCTCGGCACAGATTTGGTGGCGTTCCATCCTGCAGGAGCAGGTGATCCAGGAGCACCGGGGCACAGGCAGGGCCCTGCTGTAAGAGAGGGGACACTGCAGGGCTGGGATTGCTGCCTGAACCACGGGAACCTCGGCTGAGGTACTCGAGCAGTCTCGGCTC